>JAFBJW010000311.1:1999400-2411219 GCA_016785235.1 Pseudorhombus dupliciocellatus | reverse complement strand
CCCCCCCCCCCCCCCCCCCAATTTATTTGTAGCTTGTTTCGTCTATTAACGTCATGGGAAAAACTGGACCATCAACTAAAGTATTTTCAAGTAATATTTGAGATTTGAACCCAGTGAATCGTTGGCCTTTCTGCACCATATCAGGAAGGCCAACGATTCACTGGCACGATGATTAGTTATTGATTTATGAGTTGATCTCCAATAATCCTCCATACACAGGAGAATAAAAGCAGAGATAATAGAAGACACTACGTGTCATATAATTTGTTAAATTGCGGCTGTCATCATTACCGAAATGGTATTAAGTTATGACGGAGAAGAAGCGATTCATCGGTTGTAAAGTTTATCGGATGAATTGCTCGCTGCTGTGAAGGAAATTGTAGAAAGTATACGAGCCCATCTGGGAGTTATGATGAGGTTTAATCTCACTGTGCACACACAGGTTTTGATGGAGCTGATCGTAGGTTTGTGCACGTGAGATAAGTGTGAGCATTCTTTCAGTTCACTTCTTAAATCGCTTTTTTGTGGTCAGAGCTGCCGATGTAAATTCAGTTCGGGTCCCTGGAAATAAACAGAGCATGGATACGGCTCTGAGCTCCCATTGTAACTGTGAGGCACCAGGAAAGGGAATCAATTTGAATGAGTAAATAAAGTCTGGTGACGAGACCTGTTGGAAAAGTTTGCGGAGACAAACTCGATGATCAAATCGATGAGAGACAACTGAGACCGACAGGTTGTGGACAGGGTGCCTGCTGTGTGTCGTGAATAAAGTTTACGTGTGAGTAAATGTGTCAGGAGGAAGGGCGTCAAAAGCTGCGGCGCAGAATCTGTTGAGATGGCGAAAGAGCTGAATTAAACTCGCGGCAGTAATTGGACGGGGACAATGTTTTCCTCCGGTGAGAATTTCTAGAGAGGACATCTTGCGATACGCCGCTGATAGAGGACATAAAAATCATAAAAGGGCCGTAAACATCTGAGGAGAGCAATTAATCACCATCATAAAATAGAACTTGGCCGGTTTAATGACTGTTTTCACACTTTTCTGGAGAGAGTGTGTCAGGGTGGACGGTTCTCCAGAGGGTCTTAAAGGATTTTCTAAGACAATCTTGAAGTATCAAATATTATCTACAGGATACCTTTATTATTTTTATATATGACATGTTGGAGCATGTTTTCAATCTTGAACATTTGTGTGAGTATTTTCACGTTGGGGCCTTCGATGAAAACCTCTAGTTGTTGTTCACCTTTCCCGCTGCACATGACCCCCTCTGACGTCTCACACAGCTCCTTGCTCTGGGCCTCGCTCATGTCACATGACCTGGGGAACTGGCACAGCTTCCCGAACCAGCCGTCCTTGCAGATGCAGCGTCCGCACGAGCAGTAGCCGTGACCTGGCGGCAGAGGGCAAAAAGGGGACTTTGGTTAAAAGAACACAGAATATGGAGCAGGCCAGTGAGCCAATTTAAAGCTGAGAGATCGAATTAATATAAAAGTGGGGGGTGGGGGGGGGGCAGGGGAGGCACACAAACTCAGGGAGTTGACAGTGCAGACGCTGAACCTTGACACTAATGGGCGCTACACGGAGACAGCGCGGCGGAGGGAGATGAGAGAGACGCAGCAGGCTTATAGAACATGGGACTTGAAAGAAACTGTCACCACTGGTCGTGTCCTGTCCTTAATGAATCTGCAGCACTTCAGAGAAAGAGATGAAACACACAGAAAAGCACAGGCAGACAAAAAACAAACACCCCCCCCCCCCCCCCCCCCCCCCCCCCCCCCCACCACCACCACTCCTCAAGAAACCAGGGACGCTTAATTGGTTAAAAGAGATAATTTGATGCCTGAGTAGCCGACGGCACCGCCGCGGTTTTAACTCTCCGACCCTTCTGCTGCCCTTCATCTCCACGTTCTCGCTTCAGCTTAAATCCCATCACGCTGACGTGCCCGTGGATCGATCGGCCGCGTTCGCGTGTGGGAACAGAGGCCAGATTGAAGTGATGGTAATGAGCGCCATTTTCATAGGAGGAATCCGTAGCGTGCCGCCGTGCTGCGTTTGATGAAGGCGTGCATCGATCCGGTCAAACAGCAGATTCCGTGTGCTGTAAATCAGCGTCTTGTCACATGTTTGGAGATTCACGCGTGAATTGATTTAAACTGGGAGAATGATGACGCTGATTTAAAGCCCGTCAGGGTGTTAAAGCGACAAATGTATTAGACTGTAACAGGTGTTTGTAGTTCCATGAAGATCAATGTTACAGCAGAAGATTAAAGTGAAGTGCAGACATCAAGGCACAACACTCTTTATGAAGTCACTGGAACCAGATTTTTATTCGATCCCTGAAAATGTCCTGATGACTTTTCAAAATCTCTCAATGTTGAAGAAAGTGAGAAAAACCCTAGAGGTGCTTCCTTCAGTGAGTAAAAAACATTCAGTTCCTCAGTTGAACATAATTATCATTAATGCAGTTTTACGCTTATTTATTCCAGGATTGAAAATTAAAGAAACATGCTCACATTAACATGGCGTCCAGTCCGTGGTGGGCCTCCCTTCCTGTGTGGTGCTGTGTGGTTTGTGGATCTGCAACATGTGTGGTTGGTTGTGGTTGTGGTGGTTATGGTGGGAGGTTATAAATGGAGTGGAGTGGCAGCCACAGCACGCCGTGCATGGCTGCCTCAATCAACCGGGCTGGGAGAGCGGTTAATTGCTTTGGAGGAAAGGCAACCTAGCTCTCATTCAATTAGTCTGCACCTGCCATTCACAGAGCAGCTTTCAGACGTGGACTGAGAGGTGGAGGAGGAGGAGGAGGAGGTGAACCAGGTGTCGGATCCAGCAAACATCTGTACAGTGCAAGCAAACTACTGTTTGGGCTATTTCCAGCTTCATATTTTTACTCTCCTCCAGAGAAGCTTTGCCTGACTGACCGTTTCGAAAAATCGTAATTCATCTCAAACTGTTGGTTTTTGAAGTCAGTTTGGTTCCTGACTGAAATATTAACTCAGGCCTCCTTAAAAGCCAGCGCTCTCCTGATTGGCCGAGCATTAAGATGCCTGCGAGGGGCTCCTCCGGCCCCTCATCCTCTCCCTGATGCGGAGGATCAGAGAGAAAACTGTAAAACTCCAGAACTTGTAATTAAAACCAGAGAACCAGGCACGAGTGATTGGAAGCGGCAACTTCTTTAATCTACACGGCAGGAACGTCTGAAGCAAAAGTAAAACATATCAACATTGCCTGCTCATTCAGGGATTAATTACACACACACACACATATATATATATATTTAATAGTTGTGCATATAGGTAATGCACTTAATTAGGACTGAAATGGAAAGTGTTTACTGTTGAGAATTATAAATGCTAATGATGCTTTTGTTATTCTGCCGTTCCCAAACAGCCTCATGTAAAACTGGGGGTGTTCAGGAGTAAATAACACGTGTATATACAGGAATAGAATGCGTATACTGCTGCAAAAATGACACTTCACCATGTTTCTAGGAATGAAACATTCCATAAGTCAGGCTATGAAAAATAAATGAGCACAACACAGGAGATGGAGAGTTACAGCTCAGTGAATGACAGAAAGAAAACATCAGCATTTCAATATGTAGTTTGGTCGTGTTGTTTTCACTTGGCTGAAAAATGTATTTTCGATTGGACGTTTTTTGGTTGCAGTGTCTAACAAGTACTGTCTGTTCCAAATGATCCTCAAACAAGTGTCCATCAAGGACAGTGTGTATTGTGTAACACAGTCACAGTGTGTGTGTGTGCTCTTACCTCCACAGACCTCTCCACTGATGTCCTCACACTGACGGTCGTCGCACTCACAGTTCTTGCCATGAACACGACTGTCCCCAGGTGGATGACAGGTACACTGGCCACACTGACACTGGCCTAAAAAACACACACACACATTTTCTCACTTCCTGAGTTTCGTAACAGAGCTGCCGTCCAGTGGAAAACTCTCACTGCTTCTCTCGGCGTCTCACGTCCCCCTGAGTGCCTGAGACCACGCTGTCATTCGCACGCCGGCAGCAGACGAGTTCCACAAGTGATTCTAAACGGGACATAATCTGCCTGACGACACACACACACACACACACACACACACACGGTGGAATCATATATGTAAATCACACGCACACTCGAGGACACTCTTACCCCTCTTCAATCAGTGAGACGCCAGTGGAGTGGGCCTCAGGGAAACTCACTGAGTGAGCACGCTGGCTAACAGTTAAAGTCATTAGACTACCATGGTCTCTGCTGAACTCTGATTGGAGGTGCGCACGACACCTGATCATTTATCCAGGCAGCTCTGAGTCACATTCATTATGGGCTGTAGCTCAAAGGATGCACACTGGAGGGGTGAGAGGGGGATGGTTTGATATGAAATGCTGATTTACGAACTGGCAGAAGTTTTATTGTGTCCATGAATTGAGCAAAAATGTGTTTAAATGTCAGGTTTGGCTCAGGGATTAAGTGATGTAGATTTCTATGGTTGAAGGTCAAATGAGCTGTTAGCTCACTGCACATTTTTTTGCCTTTTGAGCACACTATCTCAGAAAACTTGCAGGGATTCTGATGAATTTAGTTGTAAATATTGACTTCCACTAAAGTTGGGGGTCAGAGATCAAGGAGTCCCTTCCATCCACCAAGTTTTTTTTTAAATCCGTTCTGGAGTTTTATCGTAATACTGCTGACAAAACCAACCAACCAACCCAAAAGAGGTGAACACCTCCTCCCCCACAGAGCTCGAGAACGACACATGAGGCGTGACCATGAGATGGACATTTGTCTCGTCTGCTCATGAAAGAAAAGACACACACGGCGAGACGTCTTTTAAATATTACATGTACGTTCACTCGCGCTGCAGACGCCCCCGAGGGCTGAGAACAGGTGAGCTGCCACCGTGCCACCGTGAAGAATAATTGCACAAAGGGAATTTCCCAGCTCAGTGAAGACAGATGGTTTAAATCGCAGCATAGTGAGCGCCAGTCTTTCTCCTTCCTCCTGTTTTTTATTGAGCGGGCTAGTCCCTTCTGCAAAAATCATTATCCACTCGGAATGTTTTCCCTGTTTGTTGCCCTGCAGGGTGCATTTTGTCGTTAGTGCCACTAAATAACAACTAATACACATCCAGAATGTGTTTGTGTGTTTGTGCCGGCACACTTTTAACTTCTGATGACTCACTGAGCGGAATTAGGCCCAATAAATAAAACAGGAAGAGGAATTTATGAGGCAGCCACTTGAATGACAGCCTCATCTAATATGTTGTCCGTGTCACATCACTGTCACTTGTCATGACCGCGCACACACACACACACACACACACACACACACAGAGGGAGAGGCAGAGGAGTAGAGCCACCTCTCCCCCGCTCCTCTTCTCAGGGGAGACAGTTACCCTGGCAACCGGTGATGTCATACCACCGTGCCTTATTGATTATCTCTGTGGTTGTCAAACGGTCCATCCCAGTGTGTACGTGTGTGTGTGTGTGTTGTGCTTGTTGACGATTTGTCATCCTGTTTAATATGCACAATGTCACAGTTTTAATAAATGTGACAGTGGCGCGCGCACACACCGGGCAGGTTGGGCTGACATTTAGCTCTGAAGAACAGGTTGTGTACTTCATGTTTCGCAGCCAGTCGTCGTGTCTTCGCTTTGATTTCAAGTTTCCCCTCAGTTCAGACTTAGTTCCACAGAGTTTCAAATTAAACTGCAGATCATAGCCGAGGGGAAGCGCCATCAGAGATTCTGCGGTAGCAGCCGATAATGAGACTTATTTCACACACGCGCTCAAACTGTGTTTTCGACGTGTCACATTTGTCACATTTTCATCAAAGTGGAAATTCATGACAGAGTCGTCACCGAAATGCAAAATGCACGGCTCGCTCGATCGGCACAAACACGGCCGCAGCTGTGGCTCCGCTCTCACCACAGAGCTGTGAAGCCAACAGACAGGCCCCCGCTCACCTGGCACCGAGCTTCTCGGTAAACGGAGATTGACGATGTTTACAACGAAATTTACATTTCATTCCTCGTTCATCCATTCGGTGAATCTGTATCTGAGCCTCCGACCGAGTTTGGTGCAGTTCCGGGCTCTTGGTGTAATTCTGGGGACAAATCAACAAACAAGCCGAAAGATAACCATCTTAACGGAGGCAAACATGCTCTCGTTTATCCAGATCTGTTCTTTCTTGGGTCGTGCCCTTCTACTCCGCTGTAATGTTAATCGGTTTAGTAGCGTTGGAGTCATCCTGCTGCAAAACAAAATAAAGAAACAAAAGGTAATGAAAACATGCCCTCCACCATGGTGGAGGTAAAGTAAATCCAGAAACAACTTCTGAGCTGTGTCTCAAGTTTCAAACAGTTTTACCATCCAAACTGCTGGAAGACAAAATCTGTTTATGTGTCACCATGTTCTCATTTTTACCACTTTCCTCAAATGTCTGCCTCATTTTTGAGGCTGGACACTTTCTAACTCCCATTTCACTGAGTCTCTGCTGGCCCTGGTATCGTGTTCTTTCATGCGCGCCATGTTCTTTTGAAATTTTAGTGCAATAAATGAGTAGCAGGATAATAAATCCCCGGTCTATCCTTTGGTGGTTGGGTAATGCAGAAGGTATTTGCTCTTAAATACTGACAATGGGAATCGCAGGCCGCTCGTCAGCGAGCAGGGAAGGAATCTGGAGAATCAGCAGAAAGATGGAGAAAGCAGGTGTTTCCTTGAGGAAATACCACACTGTAAAGAATGTGCTATCCACCAGCGTCGTGCCTCCGCCCCTCAGGAAGAAAAGCTCCGAAGCTGTTGTTTCAAATTTCAAGGCTTTTCCGCTCAGGCTGCCATCTGCACCAGCCGCATTCATCCATGCCTAAGTGATTCTCTACGTCTGTCTCCTTCGCTTTCTCTCTCTTCCTCTCTCTCACCCTCCGCCCTGCTTCCTGCCTCCCCTCACCGTGGCTGCAGCAGACCTCCCCTCTCCAGAACATCTCCTCCCGACTCCTGTGATCACAATCTCGCACACAATCAAATTGGCATCCTCTACAGAGGTGATTTGAGAAAATGCAAAGCGCAAACGCAGGAAAGCCTGTCGCGCAAACGCCACTCCTTCCTGTTTGTTTCTGCACAACGGTTTTCCCTCCTCTGTGTCTCTTTCAACACAGACAGCTGAGTCTAATAATAGAGGGGAGGCAGGTGGAGCAGACGGAATGAATTCACTGCCTGCAGACAATGCCGTCAACAGGAACTGAAGTAGTTGCTCGGAAGAAATTTCCGATTATCCGAATGAATGTCTTCACTCTAGAAATACATGTTAGAATTCAATGATTGAGACGTGCACACCTTTAACTGGGCCTGAGTGGACAGGCATGGCTGGAAAAGCAAATCCAATTTTTGTAAAGGAAGACTTTATGAATGCCATTAATTGTTCTTTTGCAAAGGGTAATTTAAAGTTTCATTTGGTTGCAGCAATTGGAGATAATTTAAAGGTTCTGCTGGAGGAATTAAAGCTCATTAACTCTCTCAGCACAAGTTAATCTCTGCGGTTTCATTGTGTGTGTGTGTGTGTGTGTGAATTGGTTTGAGGCCACAAAGAACAAAGTATGTTGCGGTACAGATACAATATGTAATGAATAGTTGACGCATTCAGAGGACGCCAGTTTGGTTCCACTGTCCGTCGTTGGCCGGAGGTGATGTTGACTTGTTAATGTAATCGTCTCCGTGGTCGGAGCTCTGCTCTCCTCGTGTGGTTTTCAGGTGCCCAATCTAATCTGCGGCTTTCCCAGCAGCGGGTGTGAGGAATATTAATGGCTGATATACCAGACGACAGTAGGCTGCAGTCCACATGTCCTCTCCTTTGGTTTGGAACAGAGCAGCGGTTGAAAGGTTGTGGGCTCCCCAGTGACTTCCTCCAGTCAAATGAAACAGGAAATCAATGGTTCACATTAACCCCTGATAAAAAAGTGAGGAGGCCTGAAACAAACAACAGGCAGGTTGTGTCCTCGGAATATGAGTGCGAGACCCGCACAGAATACCTCAGAGCTTGTTGCAAAACTCAGCCAGGTATTCCCCGAGAAAACTACAACGGCAGAAAAAAAAAAACTGGATGGTGGAAGTAGGCTACCCTGAACAATGGCTCGACTGTGCGACTGATTGATGAACTCTGCTGCATCAGTGTAAAATACAGACTGGATTACTCTGAAGGCTGTGCTACAGGAGGGTGTCATTTATAAACAAATCCCCAACGCATGTTTTAGAACAATGCAGGTTGTCTGTCACTTTGAGAACAATGCAAAAAAAACGCCCCATTGTGCATTGTCGACTGCGCTGTCGCGTTGATTTAGCTATTTTGCCGTCGCGCGAGCCTATAAATCAAGAGGGCTGCACGAGAGAGGGCTGCTTTGCTCAGGTTTCATGAAAGCCTCCTACCACAGACTTTTCATCCCTTCTGGTTTTCATGTAGGTCGCTCATATGTCTTGTAGTCGCTTTCCCTTTGTGTTTCATTCAAGTTTTCTGGACCTCGTTTGGACCTCGATACTCTATCCACATGAACATCTGTATCAGCAGAGTCTTTGGGAACAGATGCTACATGTGACATTTCCTCTCTTGGGGCATTTACACTGTGTTGAAGTTTCATCGCTCTCCATGTGTTTGCGGGCTTTCTCTCCACAGTCCCTCACGCAGATCAGGGTTTGGTTAATTAAAGATTCTAAACTGATCATTTCGGGTGTTTGCTATCTGGGTCCTGTGACATGCCGGCGACCTGTTCGCCCAGCCTCTCGTCCGATGTCGGCTGGGACTGGCTCTGGCCTTCCTTGCGACCCTCAAAGGGATAAATGGCACAGATAACGGACACGAAGCTCAGAGCTGACACACCAACATGTAGCAGCTGGGCAAAAATATTTTGGCCTCATTCCACCGTCAATCAGCTTTAACCAACCGTCCGAACTGGGCTACAACATTCATCTGCCCTTGTGATCAGCTGATTCCTGCCAACATCCAAATAGTTGTGCTGATTAACTGAAGGGGTTTTCTCTCTGGGTGCGTTCAACTTAACGTTGCTGCTGAGAGTGAAAATAGAGCTACAGAGCGGTGGCTTGATCGTCTAACTCTCGGCATCCTGGCTATCGGATCCCATCAACGTGACAATTATGTACCTGAGAATTTGCTTCTTCTCTCCATCTTATTTAGTCATAAATATAAAACTGCAGTCCATCGTCCACACACTGGCTGCAGGTACAACATCGCTCTCGGTGCAGACTCAAACCTGACACTGTCCTCGTCCTCTGCCTCACTGTCATCAATCAGCAGGCTCAGCGGCGCATGACTGGGACAACCAGGACCTTTGTTTTATTAGCACAGGTTTCAGTGTATATCAGCTTTAAGCCGAACATTCAGAGGCTGCGGGAAAACAAGCCTCCTCTGTTCAGAGGGGCCGCTAATGAAGCATTCAGCACGCTGTAATAAATCTAGACACATCGACCCAGAGCTTGTTCTGCTGAGAGAGAGCTGCACTTTGTTTTTGTGCCCGCCTTCATCTCACAAACAAAGCAACATGCTCAGGTACTGTACGAGCCAAAGTGCACTTCATGGAACACGAGACCTAGAGAGAACAACACAGATAACGCACACATTTGTACACACTGTATTTTTGATAGGCGGGAGGGGCTGCTGTTCACCTCTCGGCTCGGTTAAAGACACATCGTGCAACCTCCAGTCCTCACAGATCTCAGAGGTGGCCTGACAATGGCCTATTTTGCACCAAGAGGTGAGAGCTAGAGCACAGGTCTGCTGCAGTAACCATGGCAACTACACTGAAGTGTAGGAGAGCGGGTACCTCGTCCGAAGCAGGGCAAATTGGACGTTCCTCGGCACTTCCTCAGACTGCTCTCCAGAGACAAGGAGCAGGACAGCGGATGCTCGCACTTCCTGCCGGCCCAGCCGTCCTTGCAGTCGCACCTGCCGCAGTTACACTGGCCGTGACCTGCCGGGCACACGGAGAGGAGGTGGAGGGGAAACGTTTCAAATAAACGGACTGAGAAGAGGAAAGGGAAGAAGACACATCGAGCAGGGTGGGGATATAGGGTATGGGGTGGGAACACGGACAAATGGAAGCTGGTGTGAAAGAAAGGTGGACAAACTATGAAAGGGCCGGTACGTGGCAGAAGTGGGTTGATGAGGGGAATCGGGTGTCCTGGCTGAACAGACTCCAGCTCCTCTAAGCTGCTGGATTACCAGCATCGATTTTGCCACGACAGAGAGAGACTGATAGAGAAACATGAAAAGCATCCAAACTGTCTTCGTCTCCCAACCCATTTACACCAGGGCTCACCCAGATCTCTTGGCCGTGTATAGGCAAGGATGCTAGGATAAATCCGCAGCGGTAGAAGTGATCTGGTTAATGTATGTATGCACAGAGGAAGCATCCATCATATTTATCTGATTCATTCTGTAGAGAAGCAGTGAAAAGGTCTGTGTGCTAGGAGAAGCCAAATCAAGTTACAAGCTCTGCCCGGCCTTCTTTTTAAAAATAAAGAGATTTTCTGGAAATATGCTTATTCACTTTCTTCCCGAGGGAGTGGATGAGAATATCAACGCTCTGCTCTCACATCTGGAAACAGCTGGAGGAATACACTCACAGGTCCTGGATCCAGTCGCGTTCGACCTGTTTGGCTTTGGGTGTTCGTCTCCCTCGTGACAAGTAAGAAAATCATTGTACTCCCTGTCAAACTTGGTTTTATGGTTTTAATTTTAAATCCATTAACAGAACGCTGACCGGAGCAGAAGTCGTCCGTGTATCGGTCGTAGGTGGCGTGGCAGTTCCTCTCGTCGCACTCGCAGGTGTCTCCGTGGATATCTCCCCAGTCACCGGAGGGATCTACGTCATGGCAGGTGCACTCTCCACACACACAGGTCCCTAACACGACAACACAGACACACGCTTTTACGCACAGACAAGAGCTCAACTCATTGTCTCTGAAATCGTTCGTGGACGTAGGTCAGGGAGGGTCAGTGTGTTTTTCTTCTGTTTCTCAGCCATCGGCAGGGTAAATACGCTTTCTCTCGTCGGTCTCATTTTTTCCTCCCTTTATCTGTGCATCTGACTTTCCTTTTCTCATTTGTTTAACATTGCAGCCAGGCCATCAGCTGAGCTGTAGTCAGTGGAAATCCCATTTTCTCTTATCAGCAGCGACAGAGCACGGGGAACCCTAGGGGGGGCGGGCCAGCTGGCAAGTCTGAGGGCTGCGGCTGGCGCATGTCTGGCCTCTGTCTCCGGGCTCGCTCTCCCTCGCCACCCCATAACCCTGGAGCCCTGGGTTTTCAGATGCCGCGCACTTTATTTCTGTCACAGAAGTCACAGCTGAGCTTCAGAGCAGAAGACAGCACCTGTGCCACAGTTACTGTTCAAAATGTTCTGCACGTTTATATTTTTAATTACAGTCCTGAAAAGGGGGGGGGGGGGGTTCTCTCTGTGCATCACACAACTGTATTATCTCTGATAATTGTTGTGATCGGGAATAAATAGATGCACATATCTGGCCTGGAGCAGATGTTATCATTTTGACAGCATGCCAGTTTATTATTAGTCAAACGGAGGAGGCTAGGTGAACCCAACAGACGGAGGGGCTTGACAGTTTGCCAGAATTAAACAGAGTTATCTATCGGGGGGGCTGTCAGCTAAATCACTCACCCATTCATTTCCGACAGCGAGCGGGAGATAAAGGTTACGTGTGAGCGAAGGAGAGAGAGAAAAGGGGGCGACATTTTTTAACAGTTAATAGCAAACACTTCACGTCTTCACATCTGTACGTGGCGATGAAATCAAATCAGCCCGCTATTGTGAAATCTGCCTCCCCGATCCATAGCCTGTAATGGCTGTGAATTATCTTCACGGTGCTTTAAAGGAGGATTCATTCAGAGCGTTTAACGCAGCGATGGGAGCTGGGAATTGTTTTCCATTATAATCAGAAACAAATTGTGCTTGTTGCGGGAATTGTTTGGCATCTGAATGGATGTTTTGTTTTACTGGGAGCAAAGGAGAAGCTATATATATTATATATATATAATGTAGAGCTGTGATCTGACACTGTACATGGCAGCAACTGTTCTTTCCAGTTTACAGCACAGGTGCATCACATTTTCCACCAGAGACATTATTATTACATTTTTACATTATTATTTCAGGTAGAAGGTTGAACATTTGCATATTTTCTGTTTTCATCAGTGATTTGTGATTAAACCAGAAATATTCAGGAGGTCAATGTTTTAAATCCTGTTTGCTTTATAAATATTTTTTGGTGTTATCGATGAAAGTGTTTAGTTGGCTGAACACAGAAAGTAGAGAAAGTTAATTAATGCTCTGGAACCTGAAGGTGCTCTTTTTCAAAGGCGATCCATAAAAGAATCAATAAGGAATTAGAGTAATAACAAGAAATCCTTATGATCGGAGAACCCTCAAGCAAAGGGACGTGGAAAAAAGGATGTTAGGCTAAAACCAGTAACAATATGTGTTTTGATAGATGATCCGTTTTTAATTTTCCCTCTGTTCCTTTCTCAGGGCGACACTTTGCCTGCCCTGCTCTAACCTGAACAGCAGCACAATGGGCTTTAGCACCTCGAACACACACAGGCCATGGTGGTTCACGCTGCATCAGCTGTGCACTTAACCACAAGCCGCGGCGCTGCGATGAAGCTCCGTCCATGCAACCCACCATTTAGCCTCGCCACTTAGCCGGCCCTCTGCCAGTCCACTGTAATTAATTTTGGAGAGCTTTGCTGAAATCCCGCAGGATCACTTGAGCTGTAGTGGAGCTGTTTCCCCGACTGCCTGTCCACCAACCTCTGATGACTACCCCTGGAATTTGCATATAGGCCTGAGGATTGTGTTTTAACAGTCTGTTCTGTCGTCTTCTTCCTCTGGTCGGTTTCAAAGCAAAGCTCCAACATGTGGCCGTCAGACTTATCAAACAACTTCAATCACCAGCTCTACATCTAAAATAATATTTCACAGCCTGAAGGAAACCATCCTTCCCCTTTTCAATCAGACTTCTAAATTAGGAAAGAGTTTTTGTGATGTTCCTTTGATTAATAATCTCTTTTGTGATTGCCTCATTATGCAGGTTATTTGACATTTTCAAGCAAATACCTTGTTCTAAGTTTGTCACAGGAAGTTTGTACCATTGGTGGCTTCTAGATAGAATGCAAACACGTGTATTGTAAAACACACATTTAAGTAAAACAAAGACCCAAAACATTATCGCTACAGAGTTTTCTGTAACGTGAGAAACTACAGCAGATACACAAAACGATGGCGTATAAATTGAATTCCTCTTCTCTCTAAGTGTTTCTTCCAAGATGCCGACCTTCCTGCCCTCACTGATCCCAGATAACAGATAATGAATGTGCGGTTCCTGTTTCCACACAGTTCCTCTGATAAGGATATATTAAATGTATGTTTCATTAATATATATTTACTGCAACATATCCAAAACCAGTTTCACATGTATCGGAAGCAGGTAAACAGACCTCTGTTGCTGCAGATTTTGCCATCTGGAGATGTGCATCGCCGTTTGCTCTCCCATGGGCTGATATCACACTGGAATTCACATTTGTCTCCATGCCAACCAGCGGCGCAGTAACAGTTTCCACAGTAACACTGGCCGTGGCCTGGAAGCAGAACAGGAAACAATTGATCAGTTCCTCTGTTGGTGGTATGGATCAACATATATATATATATATATATATATATATATATATATATATATATAAGGGGGGGGGGGGGGGGAGGGGGGGGGGGGGGAGGGGGGGGGGGCTTTCAAATGTTTTATAAATAACAATCTAAGCAGGAGTAAATTATTTATTTCTGTCTTGCTTTGTGCATTTCAATGAAAGGCCTGATAAGAAAACTCAATTAGGTTTTTAAAACTGATTTACAGATGGAGGAAAACAAAACACTGGAGGTGAAGTTAACTGCTCTCAGGGAAAGATGACATGTCACATTTAATTGCAGAGGAAGTCAGCCGCTGTTGAGAAGTAAAGATTTCATGGCTCTTTTAACCAACATGAATCGAATAAATCCAACTAACACGGCTGCTGACATTTCCCTAAACTGTATCATCTGAACCTCGCCACTTGAGCTCGCTGACAGCCTGACAGGCCCCGCTGCGCGGAGCTGCGGTTTCCAGAGTCTGATTGAACAATTGTTGTTCAGTGGAGGCATGACTGCATTCCATCAACATCAACGTTCTATAAGCCGCGGAGAGCACATCAGAGCTGTGGCAGCTTTCCTCTAAGTCGTCATTCAAACACTGAACTAATCCAGTCGCCATGACGGCCGCTCGCGCAGGCGCTGGGGGCAGAGCGAGGCCTACCTCCACACACCTCTCCGGTGTCCTCGTCCAGACACTCGCTGTCGTCGCACTCGCAGAAGAGTCCGGTCACCAGACCCCTGTTCCCCTCATCGTTGCACATGCAGCTCCCGCAGTGACAGGTTCCTGCGGAGGAGGCCCGCTTTAAACTTTGAGGTTAGGTCTGCGTGTTCGAGGAGGATTTGTGCCGCTGTGCCCTGGAGGCACCGTTTGTGTGCTTCACATGATCTGGACCGGTGTCAGACCACGGTTCTGCCGGGTGTGTTTGAGGAGCAGGATGCACTATGGGGACAGACGGGTAGACGGCTACACGCTGGGAACCAGGAACTCAGAACAGGCTCAGGGATCCACACCAGCTCGCACACAGACACACGAGCGCTCGTTCATCCCTCATTTAGCTGGAGGCATCGTGGGCCAGCGGTGGGGTTAAGCCCAGGTGGGTGAGGGGCTGTCAGTGTGTGCAAAATAACCTCAGACATCACCTCCCACTGTGAGTCTTCAGTGTGCCAGAGCTTGATCATGTGTCCGCAGAGATAAACACGCAAGCTGTGTGCATCTAATATCCCCGAGCCTGTGAGGTTCAAGACCAAATTAAATTATTTATACCCACACTATCATTGTCAGTCTTTCCAATGATGCGTTAATCAGGTTATTCATATTAATAGGGAGCCGATTCATATGTTGTAAATAAAGAATCTTATTAAAACATTAATAAACATAAAGAAGACATTAATTAATCCCTTTTCACAACTCACTCTCTCCCATTTAGAGTAGAATAATCATATTCTTTAATTATATTTATGTTCCATTTCTAAAGACTGCATCGTTAGAAAATGTCATCAGACGCAAACTGAAATGCTTCTTCTGAATGGTGTGTGTGTGTGTGTGTGTGTCTGTGTGTTAGCGTTCTACCTCTGTTGGAGCAGACCACCCCCTGAGGGTTCTTGCAGAGCTCTTTGCTCTTCTTGCTGGGGAGGTTACACTCCTCCTGCAACTGGCAGGCGTCCCCGAACCAGCCGTCATCGCACTCACACGTCCCACAGTCGCAGTAGCCGCGGTCTAAAGGGAAACACGACATACTGTTTACCAGTGTCTGAAACAGTGCGCCCGGTCGCCAAATCCCTCCGTGAGCCCAAGGACACGTTTATTTATTTTCTTAAAAGATTACGGTGACATTGAAGTACCAGGAGTGGACGAGAATCAGAGACGTAGGACTCATTTGGCCTCTTAATTACTGCAGCAGCTCCATCATAATACCAGGTGCCTCTTTAATGGATGTGAGTTATGATGCGTTTCCACTTAAACAAACACGCAGGCATGTTTCCACTGTGTTCCCGAGGTGCTGTTTGAAATTCAAACCTTTTTGTAACAGGATGATGTACGAGCGTCCTCATCAATCACTCGGGCAGAGCGACGCCGCGCTGTGGCGTCCCCACGCAGGGACATTGTTCTGATGGCCACAGAGAGTAATACAAAAAACAGGAGGAATCATGGGATGCAAATGAGGGCTGCCGACAAGTTATTATAAATGTTGCCCCTCTTGCATTTAGCGGAAAGGGGCCTTGTATGTCACACTCAATCATTCTCCTGACTCGTTCGTCATGTAAATGCGGTGTCCTTTTCAAGGGCTATCCATCAGTCATTAACTACAGGCCAGTCCCCTGTCTCTTCTCATTAACCATACGTCTCAGAGGACGCCGTGGAGCGAGCGAGGGAAGACGACAGAGGGTGTTGGATTCATGGAAAAGAATCAGCTGCAGCGACTGAACCACAGTATGTGCATTACTCACCATATTGTTATGTGGTTATTATTATTAATGAGTTAACATGGCTGTAAGATGAAAGCAATAACTTTACGATTTGTCAACGACCTCACAGGAGCTGTAGCGCTGAATTACTTTAAAAGTGGCCGCAACTTCATTCAGCGGACTATTACGAAGTCTCTGCCGCCCACTCGCCCCCGTTAATCTGCTCCTGACAGACACTCGGACATATTAAACTCTCTTTGTCTGGTGGGTGAGAGTTTATGTGTGTGGGAAGGTGGCTGTCTCTCAGCACTTCATCTTCCCTGGTGCTTTACAGAGCAGTAATTCCCCGAGGTTTTGTGTGTGTGTGTGTGTGCGTGCGTGTCAGACACTCGCTCCCTGGGTCAGTCAGGTGCAGGGACACGTTCAGTCGGGGTCAGGGGTGGAGGATGCGTCCTTACCGGTGTCATCAGCAGTAATAACAGGTGATGTAGCGTTAGCCATGATTGCCTACTGACAGGGAGAGGACGGTGACTTATTCAGGAGCTAATTTCTGATTCAATTTCAGTTCACTCTTTATTTTACTGACTTGACTTGTTGATTTACAAGGAATTCAACTGATGGAGTGTTGGAAATAGGGTTGTGTGGTTTATAGAAAATCTGGAATCCTTAATAACCTCTGGTTCAATGCATATGCCAACTGTAATTTTCCTTCACTCACATTGGAGTCACTCTTTGGGGCTATTTTGAGATTTCAGTGCTGCTCCCATTTTCACTTGCAAATCTAAAAACTCCCTGAGACTGTTTCTGAGCTAATTCACTACACGATGTTTCCACTGTAAATGACACTTCCCCCACCTACTTTGTTTGGATCGCTTTCTCTGTAACATGAAACTCATTTCGGTGAGTAATTATTCCAACTTGCTTTTCTTTCCCTGAGGGTTGTAGACCGTGAAACGACAGCACATCAGCTTGTGTTCCCTGGAAAAGATCTAGGAGACACCTGTCTCCGGTAATAACTCATTCTGCGTGTTTTCCACAGGACAAGGAACTCTGGCTTTCATCCTCGGCTAGTTCCTACAGTTCCCTCATCAGTGTTTGATTGCCTGTTTTGGTGAATTCATGGTGCCATAAGTCAAAAAAGATTTTTTAAACCTCCTCAGGCCTAGAGCATGTTCTTATACACGAATGTAAGGCAGTACAAAATGATGTGTTCCCCAAAGGTGAAGCCAAATCATCATGGCCGCCCCGGTGGCTGCTGCAATATACAGCACATCATAAACCCCGCCTCCTCCATGTTTGTGAAGGGCACATGCACTAAACCAAAAAGAAAGAGAGAAAAATAAATCAGAGATCTTGAGAATATAACAAATGTAAAAAGAGTTGAGTCTTAATAATTTAATTTAATTTTTTTTTTTTTTTTTTATGGAATCAAATATTCATCATGACTTCACTTCATCATGTGCAAGAGTCTCTCACTGTAAGTTGTTCATACAGAAAACAACCCTGGGATTTTTCAGTCTTTTCTTCTGTGCTCTATGGGCCCTAATCTTAACTGGTACCAATTTAGTAATGATAAAAATTATTGTCAAAAATGCCTGTGAAAGTCTGTTTGCAAAAACTGGAGTGTCTTTTTTTCTCCGTGTAGCCCACACTGGAACCATTAGGTGACTCACCACACAGGCTCACAGGCGAGCAAAGTGAGCACACATCAAAATATGCACGAGGAAAAAAAAAACGCCACACGGAGATGAACACTTTAATGGGCTGTCATGGCTCGAGAGCCGCATTCCACTGTGACTCCCCGTCTTCTGTTTTTTTTTCTCTCTGTCTCTTTTGCAAATCAACAAATTATGCCTCAAACCTTTTAGTCACTTTGGACAGATTGCCATTAGTGAGTGGTTTTCCCATGGTTAGTTTACTTGGTCATATCATCTGGCTTTAATGTGCCTGTATTGGACGCGGCATCACAGGCTTGTTCTAGGCTGAACAGAAAGTCTATCTGGACGAGTTTGATCTGGAGCAGCATCGGCCAAACTGGCTTCTGATGTGCTGCTGACATAAAACCCCCCTGGGTGGGATATTTTCTGGCTCTGGCAGGGGGGGGGCACAGCGGCTCACGGCCTGAGCCAGGGAAAGAACAGAGGCTCTGAGAAGTCCATGGCCTGAGAGCTTTGCGTGTGTGTGTGTGTGTGCTTTCACTCTCAGGCTTGCACGGCCCTGTTTAAACTGTTCCTCTGAGACGGGGTGAGAAGGAAACACTTATGCCAAAGTCATAATCAGAATTATAAGGCATCATAAAAAGTTACAGATAGTTCTGGATCCCAGATTTGCTCGGCTCGCTGCTCCGAGCCACATCAGCATCTAGGGGGACGGCAGCTGTTAGCAAAGACACAGAGGGAGCCGCTGACCTGAGTTTGATCACATACTTTGTGTCCTGCAGAATGAATGTTGCTGTATCAAGAGGGAATCCAGATGATGTCAGATCATTTGTTCTGATGAACTAATCTCAAAGATGATCGCTCACTCAGTCGTTCAGCCTTAATATAACGCTCCGATGCTACTGGATATTGAGACAGCAATTAGAAATACGTTGATTATACAGAGTTTTGGTATTTTTACACCGAGACAATGAGAGCCTGCTGCAGCCCGGGCCACCCTCTGTGCTGCCTGACGATGGAAAAAGACCATAGAGTAAATCACAGCCTGTCTGAACACACACCAGAGGAAAACGCTTTGTTTCGGTTCTGCACAGACAGGCACAGAGAGCGAGTGAGGAGAGCGGCCGCACACGTGGCTCATTCAGCGAGGCAAGAGGAAGAGAGTGAAGGCTGTGGAAAGATTGTCATGTTTACCGTCTACGACAGCGGGGGGGGGGGGGGCGTTACAGAAACGAAAACATGAAGGGGTCGTTACAGAAACGAAAACATGAAAACGACAAAATAAACTCCCAATAATCCCAAACAAGTTTCGATTTTAAACTTGAAACTAGAGGAAATAGAACAGAACAGGCAGAAGCAGAGAGGAGCCTGGAATGACAGGGAGGTTTCGCACAGTTGGTGACCAGATGTTAGACCGGTCCATCATCCCATTGCTCTGCTAGAGTGTGGGATGTGCCGGAGGCGGGAAAACATGCGAGTGACAGCAGCGGTGCCTGTATGCAGCCTGCAGAATCAGCATGAATACAAGCCTGTTAGAGTTTGGTTTAGGCCTGCCCCTTAACATATCGCGTACCAGGTCTCAAATACATTTAAATAGGTCCTAAACACGTTGTATGTTAAAGTTCTTTAAGACGAAGATTAACAAGATTGAAAAAAATTAACCTGCTATTCCATCTGGTAGATTCACTGCCTCACTTTGCTGTCATCCCATCATGCACACACTAGATTCTGGACATGATGGGAGCAGCTGCTGGTTAAAAATCCTCTTCTTGTGAGGGTTAAATTTTTAAAATCCAAAATGCAGACAAAGACAACAACTGGCTGGTGCAGCGAGGGGTGATTAACGCGAAACGACGTGCTAGCTGAGTCTCTGGTAGGCGCACAGGCAAAAATACAAAGTCCAAATCTTTAAATGAACAACCGACTAAGCTGGAGACAGGGTGAATCGCCAGGGAGTTGAGACAAAAATGGACGAGGTTAAACGGAGGAGATGAACAGAGCAGACAGACTGATGGAGAGGACGGGTGAGCAGAGACGGAATACACAGGGGAGGCTGGGGTAATCAGACACAGGTGAAACACAGGCAGGCTGGGATGAGGACAAAGGATGGGAAAAAAACAACAGACATGGTAAGAAATATCCAAATAATAAGCTGTTAGTCCCTGTCAAGCCTCCTGGTTCAAATACAGTGGCGCTGGTAACTACATAAACCAAGACACTTCATGTGTTCTCGATTAAAACTAAAGCATGTCTTGGGAAAATAATGCTGCACATAAAAAGAGCACATTACGGTCTTTTGTTTGGGATAAAATACGATAACAACGTATTCTTCCCCCTCTAATTGTCCCTGGAGAGAACAAAGACATTTTTATACATGAACTTCTCCCCCATGCTTCTATAATGTCTCCAGCTCAGCATGTATTCTTCCAGAGCACTGCAGGCCTATATTTATCTACGTACAGACACATGTAGAGAGCTACTCCTTCTGCTGACGTGCACGTCTATCGATTGCATCCTGTAACAAACATACAGACCGTGCAATATCCCCAACATGGCACACTCGCTGCTATTCCCCAAGATACAGTTAATGAGTTGGTCATGTTAATGGTCCCATTTCACCAAAGCTATCAAGTTATTTATTTGTTATTTAATTGTAGCAACCTTATTGCATCATCACCATTTCCTTTGTCCAGGTCGACTTGTTGCTCGGGCTTAGACGCTCTGACACATCCCATGTTCATCTTATGAACTCCATCCAAGGAACGACTCAGTGGCAGGGAGGCTGAAACACACAGTTTATCCCTGAAGGAGAAAGAGAAATCTATTGGATCTTATCAGTGTGTAGCTGTGAGAGGCAGAGATAACGGAGCCGGAGGGAGAGGAATTGGCTGCACATCTCAGACAGAACTCTGTGCACGCTGCATGGGCCATTGAGCAATGGAGGGGGAAGGGGGGGGTATTCTCAATATGCTTTGGGTATAATTGTTGGAGCCTATATTCACAGGGGAATACGACTGTGGGTATGCGCCTGGTCGGGCATCTTTGAATGTGGCACTTGGAGAATAAGCCTGATCCCACTTGTTAGTGTGTGTGTGTGTGTGTGTGTGTCAGGGTGTGAAAACCCATTCCTCTGCTGATGCGTCTCGGTTCCATTTGCAGGCGGCGCACCAGTGAGTGAAACCCCATTATCAGGCTGAGGCAGGGCCTTCTCACTCCAGACTGCTGAACCATAATGAGCTCCTCACAGCAGCCAACTTGTCTGCCCAAATAAATCACTTTCCCCTCCATGTGCACACACGCACACACACACACATACACTTTCAGTCCACTGGACCTGTTCTGGATGCACATATACAACTCTATCAAACCCTGACACTCCAGAGTCCAGTGACTACAGAGGACACTGAGGTGAGGGCTTTCTTTCCTTATATCGACACGCAGGGATCAACCTTTATCATGTTTGTCTTCTAATGCAATGCAGACCCTCAAAGTTATAGCTGAGCAGAATTTCCACTGAAAAAGGGCCAAGACCAACTATTCCCCTCATATTCAGTCAAGCTGCAGCATGTTTTTAAACATTAACCATCAAGATCCCGGGGTTACCTCCATGGGAAAATTGTAACCTTGATCCAAATGAAATTTCAGTCATGAGTCATTAGATTGCCTTGGCTTTAGTTTCACTTTTACACTTGATACTGTGTCTTATGCCCAGCCTCCTTGAAAAGGCTGGACTAAAAATCAATCTAATGTAAAAATCCACCAACCAAATGAAATAGCCATGACACGTGTCTGTCAATTCTGTGCTTTAGCAAAATGCCTGTGGAGAGTGGAGATCTCCAGAGACCCAACAAGGAGACGCTGATGCGCCCAAGGATTCTCTCTGAGAACGTGTAAAATATCAGGTACTGGGCCAGAGAAGTTCAGAGGTGTATCTCACAGCACGAGCAGATGTGACGCATGTGAATCCACCAGCTGTCTGTGTTTGAAGTACGGTCAGAGTGATGATGGGGGTTATCTCAAAGGCACAGAGCGGCACCCTGCACATCAATCTGAAATATTAGAAATCCTCCAAAGGTCTGAGAGCTATGTATCACGTTGGGGTTTTGGATCACACGCCATCGCTTTCCATTCTTACAGCACGTGGCGGAAACATCAGCTGTAGAGTCCATTTGCCAAGGTTCTCTGATGCAACAGTGAAGAGAGCTGCTGCATCACTTACTGACCCATCACCAACAACCGCGGCCAAGAAGTTCAAAATATGTGGAGCTGCGTGCCTGTTCTCCAGAGTCACACTTTAAAAACGTACACTGGACGAAATTCAAACAAAAGAACATGGACACGAAAGCTTCCTTGGGTCCTCGCTACAGCGTCAAACCACTGGATTTTGATATTTGTTAATACACACCATTGCAGGTTTTCCCGTTGTGTACAGCACAGACCCAGTCGTGGCACTCGCAGCGGGGCCCGTAGAACTTCCCTGGTTCGGTGGCCGTGCAGACGCAGACCCCGCAGTCACACTTGCCCCTCCCACTGCATATCTTGCCTTCAGGTGTGCGGCAGCGGCGCAGGGACGACTCTGAGGACAGACGACACGCGCCACCGGCCTGGCTGGGGAAACAAAAAAAAGGGGACGGGTCAGATGTTTCGCAGCTTTGGAAACGTGTGGGGTCAAGGGTCAAGGGTGATGCCACCTGTGAGTGTTTGAAACGGACAACACCTCCTCTGAGCAGAGAACTCATAAATCAGAAAACATCAATTCAACATTTTTATAGCAGATATTTAAACTCTCAACAAATCCCTTCAACAGTATTAGATTGTTCGTGTGTAATTTTCATACAAACATTGAACATTGTATTATAATATTTTATTGTCCTGAAACATTACATATTCCAGTTATTGTTTGTTTGTCCCTTCCTTCGATTTAAACCCATAAGTTTGTATCAGACCTTCACTAAAAACTGCATTAGTCAGAGTTTGGGAAAGGACATTTGTTGCCATGGTTACAATCAGGGGTTAAAGTGTAAAACTGGAACAGCTTGGGTTTAACATGTGAAATGAACAGCTGCTATAAAACATAATCAAGGGTCGTAATAAGCTGCTTATGCAGGTGACCTGCAGATTTACCAGAGGACAGTCAAAAACACATGCTTGGAGAACACACACTTGCAGCGAATGTTGATCAGACGAATAAATCCCAGCACACAAGGTCGCCACTCAGGGATCACACTCCTGAGCCTCGTCTTTGCTCCAGCGGCTCCCTCAGTGAGATTTGTTTCATTTGGAGGCCGCCTGACATTCTTTTCTCTTCCTGCCCCTCTCTTGATGTTGGCCAGCCGTCCAGGAGCAGCAGACACATTTCTAATAATCAGCACAGTTCCTGACACACCCGATAAAATCAAACACAGACTGTGAGAGTGTATGCGTGTGTGTGTACGTGTGTGTGTGTGGTTTTGCCACAGTTTCTTTTTGGTCTGGATTTCTTTAAGCATTGCAATGAGTTGAGAATAAATCTGTTGATCACACCGAGTCCTCACTCCTCACCAGGACAACATGACTGTGTGTCCTCGGCTGATCTTCATTAGTGTTGTTGCGTTAGCAGTGAGCTTTAACTTCCTCCTGCTCAGGGCGTTTCGGTGATGGGTAATGAAATCCAGAGGATGGTAAGGAGGACGATGATGATGTGATAATCTTCCCATGTCTGACTTTGCTGTCTCTGGGACTCCAAGACATGCTCCCTCCCATCGTGTGGAAACTTTGAATTTCATCAGATTTTGGCCCCGTGTCTGACTGCAGCTTTTTCAGGCTGCGAAAGTGGAGCATGTTAACTGCTGACGTCCTGATTGATCACCAATGCTGACTGCATCGGGAAACACAGGTGTTCAGGACTGAGGAGACACCTGCTCCTCCACCGCTTTTTAGAATTTTCAAATTAGACTGCTGGCTACACCATGGCACCCATGCTTCCTGTTTGTTTGTATTTGTATCGTCAATCCCCCACAAGTCTGTCTGTCATTCCAGGCCTCTCTGGAGATTCCCTTTGAAGTGACACAACTCTGATAACCACCTCAGCAGGTATAGATGAACCACCTCTGCTCCCTGGTTGTTATTATACTATGTTCCTATTATTAAACCTCACTTAAACAGCCTTTGGAGGGTATTAGACTAGATCAGCTCCATCACAACTAAGCAGTCCCTTTATTATACTTATTTGTTATTCCTAAATATTCATACATTCCAAAAATCCCCCTATGAAAGTAATATAAGTGTCTTGGATCTGAACATGGAATGTGTCCTTCTCTGATCAATAACTCTGAAATGGATGAACACTGAACCTCCACAGCGTAGGTCATGCAGTTTGACCTGTGGACACCATAGTTGACTTTAGTACCATGTAGTACTGAGAGTATGCATCCCAACCCATAGACCCATGAGAAATTGCGATGTTTGTGGATGTTGTGTGGGCTGCACTTTATAAAACATGTATATTTCATAGCCCTCGCTGTGCTGAGGTTCCGAAGCGTAACCTTCATTACTGACTGTTTCACACCTACGACTTATTTTTCACGCTGCCAACTTGTTATGATGAAATACCCCGTAAATACACACCGGCAAGATAATTTGGATGTGTGTTAAAAAAAAAAAAAAAAAAACACAGAGGAAAACTGTAATCGCACCAAATCCCAGGAGCAGTTGCTCTGCGGAGTAAAGCATGTGTGGGTTTGCTGCTGCTGCAGCAGCTGCAACTGCACAGTGGGACATACACAATATAATCATTACACAGGCACGGTGCACGTGCTTGGAGTAAGCACCCGCGCTCAGCTGAGTTTGGGTTCTATCATGTGGAAACACATCAAGTACTCAGGTATCATAAGAACCCAAATGAGTACAAAGTCTAGAGGCACACATAAATCATACTGATTCTGGAAAACCAGAAAAGTACATTGATCAGGCTTTTCTATTTCAAAGCCCTCGTCCAGCCCAGATGTTACTGAAGCTTCTTTTACACCAAAACTCATGACGATGAAGTCTCCAACCATGTTATTCAAAATGAACCCAAACAACTGCCCTTCACT
Organism: Pseudorhombus dupliciocellatus; assembly: GCA_016785235.1. Classification (NCBI taxonomy): domain Eukaryota; kingdom Metazoa; phylum Chordata; class Actinopteri; order Pleuronectiformes; family Paralichthyidae; genus Pseudorhombus; species Pseudorhombus dupliciocellatus. The sequence goes on along the minus strand of JAFBJW010000311.1, from coordinate 2,386,377 downwards.
TTTTAAAACATGCAACATTCGATCCGAAGGCAAAGAAACTGCAAAAAAGGTAAGTTCCCTCGTACAGGCATTCCTGAACTTTTTCATATCACACCCTCCAAATGTTTTTGTCAGCAAAGCTGTGCACCTCCCTCTTCCTCCGTGCTATCCAGACGACCCCAAAAAGAAATAGGAACAATCAAAGCTGCGTGGAAACTCACCTCACCGATTGCAACAAAGTGTCCTCCACGGCCGAGAGCAGAATCAGAAACACCGGCACTAACATGGACTGCGCCAAAACCTCAGTGTGCATGTTTAAATCCCACAGAAACCTGAAGTAAAGTAGCTTGAAGGAATTTCCCAAGCTCTCTCTCCTTAAACAGACAGGACAGGAAGAGAGAGAGCGAGAGAGTGAGGGGGGAAAAGAAAAGGAGAGAAGGAGAGAAAGAGCGACAGGCTGGCCTGAACTGGCTCGATCCCTTCAGAGGCCAACAGTCCTTTTCCATACAAGTGCCTTTGATTAGTCTTGACTCTCAGACACAGTCCTGGGCAGGAGCCGGCGCGGGGGGAAACTGCAAAAATGAAAAAGTTAAGTCACCAGTTTGAGATGTAATTAGAAGCAGACTGTTTTTTTTCTTTTTCCCCTTCATTTTCCAGATGATCTCTTTATGGCTCTGCAGTTTTGTTTGTGTGTATTTGCCTTGATCTCTCATACAGAAGAGCCTCAATCAATCCTACTACGTATTTTTTTTTTCTCAGAAGACATCTTCACACATTATGGAAGGAAAAGCACATGTGTATATCCCGACTGTATCCCTATGACGATGTCAGGATCCTATATATTACTGTGCATGGGATCAGTCGGACACACTAGTCAAAATGTGTACTGTGGAAAAAAACAATATAGAATCAAATTTTCTTGAAATAATATTGCACAATAAATTACAGATATTTTGACTCTTGAAACAAAAAAACCTTAACAGATTTAATATGTGATTTATGACATTCACACCTTTTTATTATTAATTGTGTTGTTGTTATGTATTATCTTTACATTTATATTAATATATTGAGATATACTGAACAATATAAATACATAAATATACTTTGATGTTGATGTGAATAAGTATTTTTTTGGAATAGTATTATTATTGGAAATATAATTAGTAGTTGAAGTAATAGCAGTAGTGATATTTAGTAATGGTGGTGATATTGGTGTGTCAGTAGTACTGCAGTAATAGTAGTAGTGTCTGTAGTAATACTATCATGGTTACTGTTGAAATACAAAACAACAAAGTGGTGATGCAGCAATTCGGAAGGGGACCATGAGCTGTTGCCATGGAGACGGCTGCGCGCCTCCGCTGCACGCGCTGGTGCTGTGGATGTGACTCCAGTCTGCGCGCGCTCCCGCTCCCACACCGTCCCAGCACACCGGAAAACAGCTGATGTCATGGACAGGACGAGACGCGGCGGATAAGGGAAACCCTCCTGTCGTAAGTGGGTTTTCTTCACCCGTGTGTATGTGTGAGAGGGCGTGTGTGTGTGTGTGCGTGCGTGCGTGCGTGTGTGTGGACGGAACATCCAGCTGCTGTGGTGCGAGGATGCGGCCGATGCTCGCTGCAGCTGCGCGTTAGCATGTTGCTCCTCCAGGAAGTAAGGACGTCGTCCTCCTCCTCAGGACGAGGCCGTGGACACAGGCTCGTCGTGACTCTGTCACACGCACGCTCCCACGGACAGGTTGTCACGTGAACTCCCCAGCTGCCTTCAGCATCCACGCTGTCCCGCGACGTCCTCTACGTCCCGCATTTAGCTCGATTAGCCTTAGCTCTCGTTTCCATAGTAACCTTGGCTCCATCGATGTCAGTCCTTCAGCTTCATGGAAGTGCACCCCCACCCCCATCATCTGAAACGAGTTTGCTCTGTGTGGTCAAGGCTGTTCTGTGGATGTCACAGCGGCCCAGTGAAGCCTGTGAGGCCGCAGTGGGTCAGACCAACCCAACACCTCACCCCCTCCAGGTAGTGTGGTTTCTCCCGAAATGTACCAAATTCAGTTTCAGTTTTTAAAGTAGTCTCAAGGTGAATCCCAAAAATAATCCTTCATATGTAATTTCAACAGCCTTGTTTTCAATATGCTGCTCCATTGGGAAGCACAGGACACAATCTTCATGTGCAACTTCAATGTTAGGTGAGGTGACCTCGAGGCTAACTATTAACATTTAGGGAGGATACAGTGGCAGAGATGTGGACATGCACGCTGCAGAAAGTCACAGCACGTGCAAATACAGAAACAAGCTTCAAATAGTCAAAATGTCCTGGAAATGTTTCCAGGGGACCCAATGGGAGGCTGGAGTTTAATGCTTTGTGAGGTTATTATTCAGTTTTACTGCTTCTCATCAGCGGTGAAGGAGAATGTTTTCTGTATTTGCATGTGCTGGGATTTTGTTGGCTGTGCATGTTTAGTCAAGTTAATGAAGCTGTCCAGAGCGGTGGCACTTCTTACAATATGTATGTATTGGTCATACATGGATTAATGGAAGATTTTAAATAATATGAAAGGTTTGAACTTTTAATTTTATTTAGGTGGCCACTGTTCAAACACTGTGAGTGTTTATTTACCTTTGAAATGTCTCGACATGTCTCAGACCAGTTTGTGTGAAAGCCTAAATCCACCACTGGGCCGAGGCGGGAGAACTGTAGAATAGAAGCGTGAAGCTGTGCTGCCCACATCTACCAAACTCTGCCTTTGTTCAACCTTTAAAATAAAACTTAAACGAAGAAAGTTCTCAACATCGAACAAATACTCAAAGTTACAATTAATCTGCCCAGTGATCACATCTTTCCCGTGAGGAACATGTCCTCTCTCCAAATGGGGACGTAATTACGGTCTTTGCCACCTATACACCCACATAATAGCACTTAGATCCTGCAATTTAGTTTTCACTCTTCCTCATGTCTCCATCTGCATATGTTAAGTGTAGCAATTACACAAGAAAATTGCTTCTAACTACATGTGGTTTTATAGGACGGACAGTTTCTTTTCTTGTCGTCGCTCCGTGTACCGTAACTTTCAGTCAACTCAGAAAATTCCAAGTTCAGATTAATCAAATATTATTCATGCCACATATTTCATTGTTTTTGTACAGCAGGCATTTGCATCTCTTCATTGTTAAAAAGCTAAAACTAATTTGTTCATTTCAGTCAGAACTATCCATTTCAACCACAAACAACTTGGATGTTGCACACAAACTCAAATCACACATTTTAGATTTTTTTAGGTTTTTGTGTTGATTTTTTTCCCCAGTATCTTATCTAGTTTCTTGCTGTTGCATAGTCTTGGTGGGCCGTGAATGTGTCCTCTGAATTTTGAGGCTTCATTACAGAGTTGATGTGTGTCTGTTGTCAGTTGGTTGAACCAAATCAAGGACATGCTGTTTTGAAAATGTCTCTCACCTCTCTCTGCTGCTCTTATGACTGCTACCGTTCACTGGCCGCTGCCACGGGACCCCCAGGCTTTTAGGACACTCTCCTTTTTGCATCTCTAGTCTCTCCCTCTCTCTCTCTCTGCGGCTGGTCTCTCCACCCCTCTGTGACCTGGGGATGAACGCACCAATGAGGAGCCTCACAGTGAGTCGCCTGGCCCTGCTCCACCCCATCCTCTTCCACCACAAACACCTCAGTCACTCACTCACAGAGCGTGTTGCATATATGCCTTGATGTCAGACGTGGTGGGCATTCCTGTCTCTATGAGCGTACTGTAGATGTGGGTAGTGTACTGTACACCATATGAGCCATACTGTTGACTAACTGTTGTGTGTTATTTACAGGGTATGCCTGATCGCATGTTATGTGCAGTGCTGGAGCAATTTCAGCTTTACTTTTCCCTTTGGTATGTGCGCTTTGTCTCCATTCAGAGTGTCATTTCTTCTTAAGTTGAAACGGCCTGTACACGTTTCTTTTTTCTGCATATACACACACACACACACACACGCGTACCGACACACGCACACACATGCGTACAGACACACACACACCGACTGTAGGTTATGCAGCGTAATGCCGCTGGTGTGGTGAATGTACGACGAAGATCGTGCACGATCTTTTTCCGATGGTAAGTCTCTGGAGCTGTTCCGATGTGAATACACTTGTCCTGTGTTCCATGTGTGCTACGTTGTGTATCACGGTGGCCATTCGACAATGCAACACATGTTTGGTTTTCAAGTACACACCTCTGTTCTGGCTATTCAAGTCAGGGTAGTTTACTTTGCACTTCATCACAGTGTGCTCAAGATTAACGCCACGTGTGATCCTACCCAGAAGCCACTATTTCTCCACAGCTCAATACACATTCACATATTTTATAACCTGCTCTTTGTGAGGTCATTCATTTTTTTAAGAAGTGCGCTGATATTAATAGTCACTTACTGATAACGTGGCCGTATATGGCAACTCAGTTGCCTCGCCGCTGAGCTCCATTAAGAATATATTCAATTCATTTCATTAGTCTACAATCCAGATGATTGGACGAAAGCGGTACTGCCACTGCCCAGACTTGGATGCAGCCAGTCTTCCCCTGTTCCTCATTTATCTTTGGTCACTGTGTGGTTCGCCTCCCTCTCTCTGTCAGATCCACTCTCTGTATAGCACGGCCAGCCCAAGCATGCTGAAGAGGAAACAGAGCTCACGGGTCGAGGCCCCGCCCATCACCGACTTTGGGCCGGACGAGACCCTCGCAGACAGTGCTGACATCTTCTGGATCAACAAACCAGTGAGTGGCCTTGCTGCCTATTTGATTTACTTGCTGTTTGTCCAGATAGTTAAAACATTTTAAGTCTCATTTACGATTTAATTTTCACGTGAGAAATCATGTTTCTAGAAGCTTTAAAAAAAAAACAAATCCAGCAAAACAATATTGTGGAATGTGTCCCTCTTCCTGCAGTGGGTGCACTCGCTCCTCCGCGCCTGTGCCATCATCAGTGTCATCTCTGTTTGTATGAACACCCCCAAGACGTTCGAGCACTACCCTCCGCTGCAGTATGTGACATTCACGCTGGACACACTGCTCATGTTCCTCTACACGGCCGAGATGATCGCCAAGATGCACATCAGAGGAATCATCAAGGTTGTTCGTGGAGCACGTTACAAAACACAGATTCACGTTGTTTGAAGTCTGAAATGATCGAATCCTCCGAGCGTAACAGGACATAACAATGAATGTTTATGCTGTGGAGAAAGCGCAGCGCAAACATGCAGCTCAGTGCATGTCTGAAAGCAGCCAAAGTTGGTCCATGAATTTCACCTAAAACGTTTCAGCTGTGATCATTTATTTTGTTCTAAGTGGGCTGTCTTCCATCCTAGTTTGCCCGTTTACAAAAGGACACAGAGAATAGAACTTCTGTTCTGCCTAAGTTGTCAGTCTCAAAATGGGATGGGCCACTGGCACAGCTTCCACACAAACTATTCATAAAACGGTAGACCACTGGAGAGCTGCTTTTCCATTTACGCATGTCCATGCAGAGCCAGTGTTTGAAAAGAAGCCCAGATGCCCAGTGAAACAGAAGAGTCCATATTGACACAATATTCAGAAGCGCTGCCTTTTTGTTCCTCTTTTGTTGACACTTCGCCGCAAATTCTGATGAAATAGAACATAATTCAAATTCCAAGGTAGACTGATAAGGTTCTGTAGAAGCATCCAAGAACAGACAGCTGGCAGATGAAAGGCCCATAATTACTGCCATAAAAAGTGTGGACAGCTTAATTGGCAAATCAAGGATAACAAGCAGGGAGGCACTGGAGGACACAGAATTAGAATCAACAGTGCAAGGAGAAAAAAAACATCAAAAGTGGAACATTTAATCTTCTGTCTCTCTACGTTATGTTTAGTTTTTTGAAGGCAGATAAAAAAAAAAACTGGGGAGACTTTTTTTCAGAGAAAAGTCATCTTGGTTTCAGATCATCTGTGTTTAAACGTGTGCCAGCACGGATATGTGCTGTGATTGACACTGAAAGTTGTATTTTGTGGCTCGTTATTTAAAATTTGTGCACAAGACAAACAGTCCACACGGTTTGGGGGAAGTAATTGCTTGCCTTTGTTCTTGTCAGTGTGTAATCAAACACGGTCCTTATCTGTTGAGTGTTTGGGAACACACACTCCTATTCGCAGCTTTTGCTTCCTGTGTGAGACTGACCCCCTAAGAGGCTCTTACACCCTCCCGCTCTATGTGGTAATTAAGTGTGCTCCTTTTTGCTGGCCTTAATCATTTTGTCTTACCATGTTGAAAACTTGGCTGTTGGAGTTTTTAATCTTCTCTGTTGAATGGACGCATTGATTCCAGGTTCTGTTTGTTGTTTTTCATGAAGACCGCTGAGTGATTACAGTTTTCACATGGAAGCTTCCTCTGTAAGGTTTTCAGAAGGCGATGGTTGGCACTAAATGTTGGCAATTTTCAGGAATGCAAAAGGCTGGTGTTGTGAAAGCCTTAAAGCATCAAGCATGGTTTGAAATTGGGATGATGCAGCATCTTTTTGGACAGCACGGATTTGCCAGGGAGGTTAAGTGACTCCTTCAGCCCTGTTCATTTCAAATGCCCAATATGGTATAAATAAACTCTTGGTGCAGTCAGTTTTCAACATGCTCAAGCGTTTTTAAGAGGCTAATCCATGTTTCTTAACACCAGGCACATTTATGGAATGGACATTAATTATTGGGTGAAATTTGGTGCAGCATGCTTGAATGAATTTGGGGGGAATGTTGTTGGAGGTATGAGCACTACTGAGTGCTCTGGTGTTGATACTCTGTTATTCATGTTTATATTTCCAAGTCTCACCTGTTTTCTTCCCTCCTCTACTCAGGGGGACAACTCCTACGTTAAAGATCGCTGGTGTATGTTCGATGGATTCATGGTGTTTTTCATCTGGGTGTCCCTGGTGCTGCAGGTATGATTCATACATTAGTATATAAGATTAACAATACTACGACTAGTACTACTACTACTACTACTACTACTACTAATAATAATAATAATAATAACAATAATAATAGCAATAATAATCATTCTTATTATTATTACAGTTATTTTATTCCAGCAGGTTATTTTACTGCCTTACCATGTATTTTTTGTTTCAGGTGTTTGAAATAGCCGAGCTTGTGGATCAGATGTCTCCGTGGGGAATGTTGAGAATCCCCAGAGCACTCATCATGATCCGGGCTTTCAGGATCTATTTCCGCTTCGAGCTTCCTCGCTCCCGCATCACCAACATTCTGAAGTACGGTAGCATCCTGAGCGTTTATCTTGCATGAAGTATAAATCTGACACTCACCTGTGTCTTTTGCCGTCTTCTTTCATGCAGGCGATCGGGGGAACAGATCTGGAGTGTGTCAATCTTCCTGCTGTTTTTCCTTCTGCTCTATGGAATTCTGGGTGTTCAGATGTTCGGGACGTTCAACCATCACTGTGTGACGAACGACACACAGAAAAAGTAAAAACACATTTTTCAGCACTTCAGTACGACATTTGATGCCTTTCATGTTGCTGTAGATCACTGCCACTGCTAATGTGGTAAACCTGCATGAATATTTCTACTACTCTGTCGCTCATTGCTCATCACAGAGCTCCTTGGTTGCTCTACACAGTTAATGGAGGCCTGTTTCCTTCCTTAAATGGAGGCGATGTGTTGTAACTTACTTCAGAATTAATGGATATTATTAAGCAGCGTTCAGAAAATAGAAAGCGCCCGTGGCTCTTGATTCCAGGCTCCTCCTGCATGCTTAAGTGCTGTTGAGGAAGACACTGAATCCTAAGTTGGTCATGTAAGACTGGTGTGTATAGAAACCTTGTATGAATGTATTTGTGGATTAATTCACACATTTGTATGGTAAAGCACACCGAGTGGTGAAGAATAGGTGCTATATAAATATACTCTTTCACTTCATTGACACTGTACAAGTGTAAAACATGGAGGTGAAACAAGCCAAACAAATGTGAAATGATTCACGTTTGAGTCAAACAGTGATGAATACTGATGAATACAAATGCTTGATTATAAATTACTGTCTCTCTCTCCAGGGCTGAACAGTTCTTTAAGTTACAGTAAATCACTGCTGGCTTCGGGACAGCACACAGGGTAGCGATGCTATTTTACAGTCCGGCCGTGTGAAATACTGCAGGGGAGCTGGCACTGCGTTATAAAATCTGGTCATGATGTGATCGCTTTGAATTCTGCCAGATAGTAAGGCCTCAAAGTTCTATTGGAGTATGAGCCTCTTTTCTCTCCTGTCGTCATTGGTTTTGGAATAGCATAACCTTCAGTGTGTATATTTTATAAGTTGATTCTTAAACTAGTATAATCGAATGTTGCTGCACACGTGGAGAATATATTTCTTCTGAGGAGAGAGAGAGAGAGAGAGCGAGATGGAGGCAGCCGCCATCATGGTGTTAGCCCCAGGCTGCAGGGAGAGCTAACACTAATTATTATAATTAAAATGTCCTGCATTGTCCAGCCTTTGTATTAAGCTCATTTCTGCTCAGCAGCTACCCCATCCATCTCTCCTCCTCGCTAATGTGCGCCCAAGCCCCAGAGCGACACCACACACAGTTTGACCATTAGAAGCAGGAGAGACAGCATAGGACGTTCTCACGTCACAGATGTGACATTTCAAAAGTCGTGTGACAGCTGCAGCGGATAATTTGTTTGTTGCTCGCTCCCTTTGCCTTAATCCCTCCTGTACATATATGGGATTTTAATGGTATTTCAGACTGATTTCAAGTCTCTGCCCTTCATACAAAGTCAAAGCCCCCTGCCTCTCCTCAGACAAGTCGTCTGGGGAGAAAATAGCAGCTGAGACATTTTCTCTAACAGATATTAGATGTAAATGGTTTTGGATTCAAAAATTCTATGAAGAAATAGGTCTACCGAAATGAATATGGACGATGTGCCAGATTTCTTTGAAGCTGCATTATGTCTTTATTATTCTGTCCTATTTATTCAAAACAATATTACTTAGGAATATGAATCTGTTCAGATGTTTTAATGAATGTAACTGACATTTAGAGACTGAAGGCAGGGTTGTTCACTTAAGAGCAGACTCAAACATTCCAAGCTCAGACCTTTTCAAGCTATTTTCAATTTGATCATATTGCATATTCATGATGAATCATGAATATTTTTTGTCATGAATTGAGTGTTTTCATTTCATGATCTGACTCATTATTAATATCACACCATACCTGGACGACTCATCTCTTTTATTTATCTCCCCTTAGGCATCAAGAAAGAAAATGATTCATTTGATAAGACACATTGGTTTCATTCAGCCCAGAATAATTGGCTTTATTGGGATTCACCACAATGCCTCTCATTGCCCTTTGTGATAGTGCAATAAATTATCCCTTCTGATCCAGTACCCCTTAATAAACAATTTAGATGAATGTCTGGGCAGGCAATTTGAAGGCATTAATTTTCATTAGAGGAATCAAGCGGCTCCTGGAATAGCACCTGTGGCTAAAATACAGGGAGACGGGGAGAAGCGACAGAGCAATGTGTCCATGTACTTTAACTCTGAATGGGAAATTTGCATTGGTCTTGTAATGTTTTTTTTTTTTCTCTCTTGGTTAGTAACGTGTCATGGAACAACTTGGCCATCCCTGACACCCACTGCTCCCCAGACGGAGAAGGTTACCAGTGTCCTTACGGCTTCAAGTGCATGGACCTGGAAGAGCTGGGCCTCAGCCGACAGGAGCTTGGTTACAGTGGCTTCAACGAGCTCGGTAGAAACAATACATACACATACATGTAAAGATTTTATAAACATGTATTCCATGTTCATTCACCCAAGCTCCATCTTGGGTGCAACATTTTTCTTTATCCCTGTTAAGGTCTTAAAGGTCCCTTTAAGAAAAATATTAAATTAGTACAGGATGTTATTGCTTCTCAGATAAAAGCATCGCTGTCTGAGTGTTAGTGGTTCATTAAGGTGTAAGTACATTAACCAAAAACCAGCCAAGGGTTTGATTTTTTTTAGTTTGGCTGAGTCTAACACTTTCCATTTACTATATGAGCTTCATTTGACCAGATTTGTCGGTGACAGTGACAAAGACAGGCAATAAAGAGCAGTTCATCAGATTAATGAGTCTGCCAAAAAGAAGAGAGTCTCGTCACTACAAAGACAGTAACTAGGAGAAATGGACGTTCCTTATTTCTCGTCCTCTGAACATGATTGCGCTTCTCTCCTGTCCGCCTGTGTTTAGGTACGAGCATCTTCACCGTGTATGAGGCGGCATCACAGGAGGGCTGGGTGTTCCTCATGTACAGAGCCATCGACAGTTTCCCTCGCTGGCGCTCCTACTTCTATTTTATTACTCTCATTTTTTTCTTGGCGTGGCTTGTCAAGGTCAGAGCCAGTCTCTCTCCATCGAACTTTTCACAATACTTTCCACTGCAAGAGAACTTGGTTAATTGATATATAAAAATATAATCTCTCTCTCTCTCTCTCTCTCACGCTCTCTGTTTTACCATCCCTGTAACAGAACGTGTTCATTGCCGTCATCATTGAGACATTTGCTGAAATCCGAGTGCAGTTTCAGCAAATGTGGGGGTCGAGGAGCAGCACCACCTCTACTGCTACCACTCAGGTACAACCATCGCACCCAAAGACACGCACAGGCTGACGAAAAATAAATCTTAATCTGTCAGTTTGACAGCTGTTGGCCTAGAAACAGGTTTTTCTTTGGCCATTAGTTCAAAATTCATAATGACTATTGAAACCTGTGTCATTTCAGCCATAGAAAACAATCTTTTGCTTGCATACTGTATTCTGCTGTGACCTTGGAAACAATAATCCTTTCCCGCCATTATCAGGATTAAATGTAATAGACATCCTCGTGGCCCAATCTTTATCTTAGAGGGGAAAAGCTAATTAGGTCTAACACTAAACTGTCAATCACCGCGGCTGAAACAATATGCTTCCTTCTTCCTCTTCCCCTGAGACGCAGGTCGGTATGAGGTAGCCCTGGGAGACGCGACCAATGCCACGCGTCCCATTCCTTGACTTTGCCATGAGGCTTTTATTCGTGATTAGGCCGTTAAGTAATGCTGATAAAATGACAAAGGATTAATCCACTTTTGTTTCTCAGGATCAGGCTTTTTGCTTCTTTTTTCAATGAGTGCAGTCGTAATTAAAGGCTGCCAGGGAAGATGAAGTTACATAACCGTGTGTTTGACATTCAGGATGTAGATAATCTTCTCCTTGTTTTGTTATATTAAAAGCAAAATGAAAGGAATGAAGGATTGGATAGATTGTGATAAGAATGGGTGATAGAATGAGAAATACAGAATCACGGTATAATTTTCATCAAAAGCAATAAAACAGACGTTCAATGTGATTCAATATGGTCTCAATGCATTGTGCAAACATAATGAGGGGGTAGAATACACAGTTGGTTTAAATTGGTAGCTCATATTTGTAAAATGACTCTTTAAGTGTTTGGCAACAGTAAAAAACAAAAACAGAAACCAGTCTGTAACTGTAATGTCCATAGTCGTACGTAATGTTTCCACTCCCTCCATATTCCTGATGACAGACAAACAAATCAAGGACAGTGGAAAAATTGGAGGAAGTAATTATCGGTGCAGTGATTAAATTGCCTTGTGAGAAATTGCAAGTGAATGTACAGAATTCCATTCAGAATAATTCAAGTGTGGTTTTTAACCATGGTTTTGAAACAAACAGCATTTCGACTCTGACGTGCATGATTCTCAGAGGAACCAGTGACCTTGCTAACTCCGGCAGCAGCAGGTCTTGTGAGCCCCTCCTGTCATATTGTCTTGTTTCTAGTGTCAGGTCCTCAGGCCCACACACTGTATTTAGGACCCTCTTCCTGTTTTGTGTGGGCATGAATCTGTGTGTGTGAGACGCCTTCAGCTTCTTTTGTGGCCACAGATGTTTTCGGAAGATGTCGCCAAAGGGTGAATGTGTGTGTTTGAGTTCTGTCCAGTACTTTGTATGGTGTGTCAATGTTTGTGTGAGTGTGCTCTGCCCCTCATGTGCTGTCCTTGTGCCACAGATGTTCCACGAAGATGCAGCTGGGGGATGGCAGCTTGTTGCTGTGGATGTCAACAAACCACATGGCCGGGCGCCTGCTTGCCTCCAGGTAAACACACGCATAATTAATATGCTGCTGATGCTGTGGGTGTGAAGTGTTAGTTCCTCCTGTCTCACACACAAACACTCACATGCAGAATTCTTCAAAACATGTCTGTCTCATATGAAAGGTGACATCCGAACATGCTTTCTCCTGATCTTACCTGAGCGACTTCTTTATTTCCATGATGAAATACTTCGTAGTAATAAACGGTAAACCTCATTCCTTTGACACATGCATGTTGCGCCTCCTCATTATTCTCGTCATTTGTCTTCTCATCAGTGGCCGTGTCAAGCGACTAAGCGATGGGATTTTAAACGAGAGGGGGCTCGTGTTTGATGTGTTGAGGTGCACTAACGATGTCGCGCCAGTGATGGATGAGTTTTAAATGACATCTACATGATGGACTCCACCGTCGCCCGCCTCCTGGCCGGTGTGATCCAAATGGTTGGGCTTTAAAGATAAGCTGAAAGCAGTGGGTGCTTCATACAGCTGGCCCACTGTTGATAGTGTTGCGGTGTAGAAAGGCCGGGGCCCTCGCTGTGAGAGACTGCCAATAGAGTCCACAGCTGTCAACAAAGTGTCATGGAGAAAAATGCTGTTCCAGAGGTGAGCTTGCAGGAGGCAGAGACAAAGTACAAACAGAACCAGAGAAATCGGGCAGAGAAGAGAGGAGGAAAAGAAAGGCTGTGGAATATGAGGTATTCCCATTAAAGCCGCACGTCCCCCTGAGCCTCATCATCAGTTGGAGGAAGGATTTAGATAGAGGGATAACCAGAGGGATAAACACGACCGACTCCCTCTGAGCCTCATTCTGCTTCCTTCTGCCTCATTCCCTCATACCAGGAAAGCTATTATTGTCTCCCTGTGCCAACCAGAGGAGCAGGTCTGACAGCTGAATGAAGGGTTGATTGAGGGCCTCATTAGGCCACGTTGAGATCAACAGAAGCACACAGGCTGTTGAAGTGAGGGGGGTGCCAATATGGGGGCAAACACAAAGATGTCAGGCAGAACCTTAGTGCATTAAATGACATAATTCATAAATACATTCTGCTTCTTATCTTCTGCTACGCACGTGAAACAAAGCATTTCAGTGTGTTTCCAGTTTACCCACACCAGTACAGACCAGTACAGTTTTTCAAACGCAGCACTGTCTGAAGTCTGAGTAGTGCCTCAAGGATGGAGAGTGCGGGGCAGACATCCTGTGAGATGGACGTAGTTGCTCAAAGTTGTAATGGGTCAGATTGCAGGACGTCTCCCACCTCCATCACAGGGATCATTTCAACTCTGGGCAGTGGCCCAGAAACCATGATGGAGCCCCCCTGTCAAAGAGAGCCTGACAGGAGACAGAGAGAAATATTGAAATTGAATCATCTTGATATTGCTTGTTGTTAATGATAATAATATCCAGGGAGTGTATTTCATAGTACCACCATAGTTACACATGACGTTTATTGCGTTTCTCTGCCAGCGACGCTAAGTTTCAGAGTGTGGGAGAGAAGAACAGATTAGTCAGAGTGGTTAAAGGAGGAGATATTTGTATTGAGCTGAATGTGTGACTCAGCTTGTCATTTGAGTTCTTTTGACACTCAAGCAGTTCAGTGTCGATCGATGGCTCTATTGAACCTTAACGCACAATCAATAGCAATGTTGTGTTTTAATTGAACGTTCCCTAAAGCACAACAACCTGTGCATGGTCAGGGTTATGTAAAGACCAGTCATGGCACGCTGTGGTGGAGTTATTGTTTACGGCCGGTGTGAGCGTCTCTCAGACATGTCGGCGATATGACTTCAAGTCAATAAATATCACTTTCGTTTGAATCTTTTGCCTTGATGGCATTTTAAACCTTCAAAAAATCTTTTTATTTATTCAGCCCCGTTATTTCACTGTTTTTTTCTGATCTATTGATTTTGTAGAATTTGACTTAAAGTCTTTGCTGGCATTGGTTGTTCACCACAGAGACCAAGATCAATATCCTCTTGAAACCTTCCATCATGACCGGATTGATTGTTTAACATGATCTCCAGGATTTAACACAGTTAATTGTGATGTTACGTTATGATTCTTTTATTCTGCAGATTGTTGCTTTATTTCTTTTCTTTTTTTGCAACTAACTATCTAGACTAACAGTGATAGATAACGTGGAGATGAGGGCAAACCTGCGTGTGACAGATTTATTATTTCACCCATCTCTGCTCTGTGATCTTGTCAGAGACGGTGTGATAGGACATGTCATATCATGGCTGTATCATTTTCGATTAGTGATGGATATCCCTGCATGCTCCCTTTCTGTTCGGCCTCGGCAAACACCTTATTTCACTGCTTTTTCACCCGTGTCAGGATGGAGCAGCGCTAGCAGAGTAGACAGGTAGAGTGAAGACAGGCAGTCCAGCTCCAGCCTGCAGGGCCATCTGCGAGTGCTTGGGAAGTGAGGTGTGAGTTTCTGTTCTGCTCTGCCTGGCTCCAGAGTAATTGGCCGTCAAGTGATTAAAATGTTTCAGGGCTGGCAGGTGGGCGCTATCTTCAGACAGGCGGCCCGCGTGTTTCCTGCCGGCAGCTCACACGTACCTGTCGGCCTGTCTTTTATACCACCTGTACGCGCCTGGTCAGGCCTTTGTGTCCCACTGTCAGCCCGTCGATCTGCCCGTGTTGACGTGTGTCCATTTGTGCGTGGGCGGGTCTGTCTGGGCCCAACGGGCTGCAGCAGTTGGAGATAACACATAATTGATTAACCACCTGCTCCCGAGCCAGAGAGGGAAGCTACCGACCAAAAACATCTCGTCTATTAATGGAAAGATTAAACGCATTTCCTAAATGACCAAACTATAACTTTTAAAGCCATGGTTCCATTTTTCTAATGACTACAGGGGTGTATTTCTGTGAACATCAGCATGGTTTATATATTTTTATGTTCATAAACTTTGTGATCTTATAAATAATTTAAATCCAGGCTGAGAGTCTATATTAAGGGATTTTCCAGAGCTTCCAGTGTCATTAATGTCAACATTTTGTTAATGTCTCATTCATCCCACTATACAGTGCATGCACCCCGTTGATTGCTCAGTATCTGTTCAAAGTACCAGCATTATTTTTATTCTTTAGTGCTCACCTGCGTCCCTCAGTTTTGTTCTCGTGGTAGCAGTGGAGGTTAATGAAGCATCCTGTTTCTTTCCCCACAGACCTGATCCTCTAATTAGCCCCTGGTGCTCCACAATGCCATAATTATACTGCAGGTTGGAGCTACGGCTATAAGCAAAAATAGAAGATGACGCCATATAGAGGTGCATCCCACTAGATTAACAAAAAAAGGGGTTTAATGTGCTACGAAGTCTGCCACATAGACACTTGTGTAAAATCAAGGACAGGGATTTCCGTTTAGGAATAAAAAAAAATAAAAGTTTATGAAAGCAGTGATGTAATCCAGGAGGATCATATGATGAATTTTGAATTGCTCATTTGGTAATGAGCAGTCCCCCCTGTCTCAATCCTCTGGTCCCACAGCTAAATACAGAGTGATGGATGACCCAGCAGCTCACTGGGGGGGTATGAGGTCCAGTGAATTGAACACCTTTTTGAACCCTCCTTCCCAAGCTAGAGGTTATTGATCCTCTGGAATGTTCCCTTTCCTCCCCTGCCACTGATCTTTGCCCTCAGGATCTCCCTGGTGGCACCTCTCGTATCCATTTAAGATAACACACACACAAACATACACACGGTGTTTCAAGGTTAAGGTCGGTCTGTCGCTGAGAGGGAGGGGAGCGAGAGCACAGAGAAAGGGGAAATTGTTTAGAGAGGAAAAGAAGTGAGAATATTATAATATATGGCAGGAAAAAAGAAAGACGACATTGGGACATGGCAGGTTAGATGTAATGCAAAATAAAACAGACTGTGAGATCAACATTTGACTGTGTCAGAGTGTTTACTCAGTCTAGACAGCAATTGGCTAGTTCCTCATATAGTGCTATATTCTGAAATGAAGTAAACTAAAAATATAGGAACAAGAGGCAGACAGGAAATGGACGCAGGGGTGGCAAAGCACAGCAGATATTATTAAGAGTAGGAGGGTGCAGACAGGCACAGCTTCATATTTTATTAAGACCTGTTTTCAAGCCAGAGACATGAGTCAGCCTGCTCTAGTCAGGACCGTAATAAGTGAAGGGGCTGCCACTTTGTTAGATCCTCAACCCTGCGAGCTTTTACACACCCACTCCCTCAGCCCAGAGCTTCATCGCAGCCACACGTCGAGCCTGGTTACAATTCGGAATATCACTGTTTGTTTCGCCGTGCAGAGACCGAGGAGACGAAGTCAAGTGAAGCAGCCTGTAATCCCACTCAGTTTCTTCTTAATCTCAGTAAACAGCACGAGAGGAAACTGTCGCCGGAGCTCATGCCAGAACGCGGCCCAGCCTGTTGGTGACAATTCCTGTGCGAATGCTGTTATATCCTGCCAGCTATTTGCACATGTGCTACGTGCCTCTCATGTATGGGTGGAAGGAGCAATTGTCCTCCTTGGCAGCCGGAGTGAACAGATGGAGCGCAAGGAAGCGGTCATTTGTCTGTCGGTTCGCCTATCTGACGTCGTCGCGTTACAGTCGCAGCCACTGGAAATGGATGATGCATTTTCCCACCCACCAGACGACCAGTCGATACAGGGTGGATCGTGTTGGGGCGCACTGACCTGACAGACTCTTGACAGGAAGACTTTGTGTGACTGTTTAAATCGAAATGGACATACAAGTGGTGATAGAGAACCCAATGTCCCCAGACAAGAGGCCGGGAGACGAAAGAGAAACAAGTGATTTCTTTGTACTCTTCGTGTGGTTGTTCCTCCCTCCTTCAAGAAAATATACCCAGAGCCCTTGTTTCCCCAATTTTATTAATTTAAATGCCAATTGTAAAGACATATCTTTACCTACAACACTGTATGGAAACAGAATTTCCATTATGTAATGACGACATGAGTCAGATATAAATAAAAATTATCTCGAACATTCAAAATGCCTTGATACAACTGAATGTATAGCTGCTATCTGCACCACTTCTGTGTGTGTGTGTGTGTGAGCACCTGGTGTTTCAATGACCCAGCCAGAGGCAACACAAATAAATAGCATCCATCTAGCAAGTTGGAAAGTATTTCAGAGACATACAAGCTAAGAAACATCAAACGGCAGGGGAGAGCCATCTTGTCCTGAGATTGATGCTGTTAGATTGATTGTGACGTCTCGCAGCCCCTGTGTAGAGAAGCAGTGTCATCAGCGGCACTGGACAAACTAGGCCATTTTGACCTGGGAGTGATGTGGAGCATTTTATCTTGTGAATGCACAGCCTCTCAAATCATTTAGGAGGAAAAAGGTGAATGTGAGGTGAACATTTGAAGGTTACAGAGCTGGGTGCCCATACGGGTTATGAATGTGCTTCAGTTCGCTCTGGAGCTTTCTAGCCCGTTTGATTCCTAACAGCTGACAGAGAATATGGGCAAAGTCAGGACCTTGAGAAAATCAGGCGTTTCATATGCCCGAGCATCTACTTTCTGTTCCCTGTCAGTCGGCCTCTGTCTCTCGCACTCCCTCCTTCACACACACACGCACACACGCACATCTCTGTTCAGCCAAAACACCCATGGGGGAGAGCGTCTGGTTGCTGGAAATGTCAAACTGCATTGTCACGTCCTATCTCAGTCAGGGAGTCTAACCACTGTGTGAAGTGTGGGCATATGTGTGTGTTCTGCAAAAAAGCCCAACCCAGGGCAAGACGTTCTGTGGGTCTGCTCTATTGTTTGGGCTCAAACGAATGCCATACATTTACATGAGTGACATAGTGTTGT
The DNA here is from genome assembly GCA_016785235.1 of Pseudorhombus dupliciocellatus. Lineage (NCBI taxonomy): Eukaryota > Metazoa > Chordata > Actinopteri > Pleuronectiformes > Paralichthyidae > Pseudorhombus > Pseudorhombus dupliciocellatus. The sequence continues at coordinate 2,368,436 of JAFBJW010000311.1, read as the reverse complement.
AGTATACAGACCGAACCCTAGACTTACACTACACTCACAACATGCCAAAATCTGTTAACTGTTCGTACTAGGTATAGCTTACAGACATCAGCCCACATCAGGTACATTAGAGGTAATGCTTGTTTATCTCTTGATGAGCCTGGTGGTGTGACTGACTTCTTCCGCTGAAGGCTCTGTCATTATATTGTTCTAGGTCTGGACTTCGACCTTGGTTCCCATGGCAACTGCTCGTGAGGAGTGGGCTGATTGTTTTCTTTTTTTCCCCCAGCTTTTATCAGTGCCCTCTTCAGCTGAGCCGGAGGCAGACAGTGAACTATGGTTTGTGGTGTCTGACCTTTGAGTGACCAGTGCAAAATACTTAAGACCTGATGATAAAATACCCCTCCCCTCGAGTACTTTTTATAAGCGTTGTTGTCCTCATTCTGCAGAAGTAAATTAGGTTCGTTGTTTTTGGATACCCTGTGATGCTCAGGCAAGTTTCACATCTGTCTTTATAGCTATCAATTCTTACAGCATTGCATTAGCTTTGCTTAACTAAGAGCTGCTTAATGCCAACTGAAAATCTTGCTGATATTACCTACAATCTGCAGTGGCACACTCCACTTTGTTAGTGCTGTTTTCAGTCACATTTCCTTTTAAATCATCAACGTGTTTTGGGCCATGGTTTAATATTTTACTCCTCTGCAACTGATGAGCCAATAGGATCAAATCCTTCAACCATCAGGAAGAGGCGATACGATACAATATATTATGACCTAAGGACAAACATTAATATTTCAGCACAGACCAGTCAGATCCTGTGGTTTTACTGTGGTTGAGTGGTACAACATAATATAGAGTAAGCTAGAATGTAGCTAGTATCTAGTAGGTACCAGTTTAGAAGAATGAGACCTTGGGTATGGTAAGTGGGTTTGTGTGTAGGAGGGGGGATGGCATCAGTCCAGTTTTCCTGAGGTGAATTCGATCTTTTCAGCGATGGTGCAAAAAAAGAGTCTTCATGAGGCCCAGAGTCTTCCTCTCATTTTTCACTTGTTCAATCCTTCCTTTTCTCACATGAAAGTCTTTTTTTAGGGTGAGCAGCTCTACCCACTCACAAGCTGCTCGTTCTTCCACGTACGTGCACTTCAAGGCTGTAATCACATCTGTCATATTGTCTCCAAAGGAAAACTAAACTTTGGTGTTTCTCTAAATGACAAGTGCATGTTTTTTTTTCTTCATTTTCTTTCATGTCATGATTGTTCCCGTCATGTCAGGTTGTTGTCTGTGTTCAATGGCACTGCTGTTCCCACAGGAAATAACGTACATAGGCTACATCTATTCATCTATTCCCATCTTTCCCCTCTTGTTCCCAGCTGCCTGAATACAAGCTGATTCTGCTGTCTGGGTGGATACCCCTCCCAGCAGGCAAAGAAAAGGATCCTGATTGCTTTGACTTTCCTTCAGTGTAGCTACTGGCCCTCTCTGCCTGTTTTTCTATATGAAACACAGTCTATAGTTGGCAAGCTCAAAATGAAATAGTTTACCAAGTCTGTCATGTTTATTTCTTCTCTCTTTTTTCAGCTTGTATTGTGATGCTTTTAAAACCATGTATCACTGCAGATTGTAATGCAATGTCAGGGCTCTCAGCGAACGCATACCTCTGCCAAGACCCACCATTTAATTTACTCTGTCTGGATTTTGATTTTGGATCAGGACCAGATTGCACACACTCAGAGAAAGTTCCCCTGACCCTATCTGATTGTTTTCATTAAAATCTATGAATTATTTCCTGAGTAATCCAAGAAAATGTCGAAAATAACCTTTTCTTGAAAAGTTAAATGGTTGGCGGTGCTCTGTTTCCACAGCAACTGATGCGGTCCTCCGTGTTCCACATGTTCATCTTGAGCATGGTCGCTGTGGATGTCATTGTTGCTGCTAGCAACTATTACAAAGGAGAAAATCACCGAAGGCATTATGACGAGTTTTACCTGGCAGAGGTGAGAAATATATATACATATATTTTTTCTCTTTCTCATTTTTGTAACAATTCAAAATATCCGTCTGAAGCGTATATCTTGTCCAATTGGTTTAATTTTACGTTGTAATAGGCATGAGTTCTTCTCTGCAGCTGTGCTCTTTGCAGGGAATGTCCTCTGGTGATATTTTTTTGTGTTATTGAAATGTAATCCTACATAATCTGAGTTAAACCACCCAGTCTGCTCACATGAGGCATGACGCAACAGGGGATTTTAGGATGTGTACAATTTATAATCCATACATCTGTGTATGAATTCTTGTTTAGTTGCTTCAAAATGGATGTTTTATTTATGTTCACTGACTCCCTATATTTAATTGTTGTGGTTTATCATTTTAACCTAAGCCCAGTGTATCCACCTTCCCCGTCACCTTCATGCCTCTCTCTTACATACGGCTGAACGGAGGAGATAAGAAAAGGGAAAACCCATAGACCCCATTAGCCTCCCTCGCTGCCACCACTCGTATCGTGCAGCCATCGATCTGCAGATTTGTTCCAATCTGTGTGAAGACTGTGAAGGGAAAATAGGAAATGGAAGCACTGGGTTGGGAGTTAAATGGAGAAATATACATTTAAGTGTTGAGGTGCCAATTTTCTCCCTTCGTGGTGTATCCTCCAGTGATTCATGATCAAGCTTTGATAAGTTGGGCTTCACCTGTCGCCAGAGACTAATTTAAAATCATAAACCTAAGATATGGACAATCCGGCTCCTCTTCCTGCCAAAAAGTCAAAGCTCTACAAGCGCCACCAAAGCCTTGAATCCAGATTCTCTATCAGAATACAGTGCTGGTGTGTTGTTCATCTGTATATGTAGTCTAAAACAAAATGATTGGAATTGATGCACTAAGTGATTTATATGTCAGTTTTGAATGTTTTCTGATTCCTTCTTTCCACTCCAGGTTGCTTTCACGGTCCTGTTTGACCTGGAGGCTCTTTTGAAGATTTGGTGTCTGGGCTTTACTGGCTACATCAGCTCCTCTCTGCACAAATTTGAATCCCTGCTGGTGGTGGGCACCACGCTGCACATCTACCCTGACCTCTACCACTCACAGTTTACCTACTTTCAGGTATTTCTATGCGTACATTTTAAGCACTTGCCTAAGACTCACTTAAAGAGCAGAAGCTATGACGCATTTTGTGACATTCCCCGTGACCATGCATTAAAGTGCCACAAATCAATCACCATCTGTTTATTCCAAATGCTTGTACTGCACCATCACCACAAAAAACAGATGTTCGGATAAACTCAGGGAAAAGAGTTGGGAGAGTTAAAATCAAAGGGCTGAATGTAGAGCCCTCATTCACGGTATTTGATGCAGAAAGCTGGGATAACCCTGAGCACCATGTCCATGTCCACATTGAACCGTCTTATCGTCTTGTTTTATAATGTATCTGGTGATGATCGCTGCAGACAGTTGAAAGGAAAGGACATCTTGATGGATCTTTAATGAGCTTTGTCCACACAAGCTGCCTCCGTCGCCTGAATATTTCAACAGCTGTCATCCACATGTGCAAAGCTTGTGCTCAAATACATGTAAACATCTTTTTCATTTGACCAATGTTCCAATGGTAATTTTAAATTGGTCATATGTTCTGATTACATTTCCTGGCTGTTGTCTGCATGCCATATCTGCAAGTTGATTGCATTCCTCACTCATTCTGGTTGCTGGTATTTCTGGGATGTATTCTAAACTGGTGACATTTAGTCACAGATGATTAACATTAAGGCTCAGCACTGGAATCAGAATTGTGTCCTCGCCATTGGGGAAGAGACGAGGCTAAGCAGCCATTGATTGTCTCTGTTTTTTATTTAGTTATATCCAACCACAGCTAAAGGTTAGCCTCACCAATTGTGTTTCGGATTCGACAAAATGTCACATGCATTAGAGCCCTACTTAGAGCTCTGCAGCTCTGACACACTCAGGCACTCGGTAGAGTGATTTTTAATCAGCCAATGGAACCCACCTTGACACTTCTCTCTCTGTGTGTTCAGAATTGCAATGACTTCAGCAGCAGCATGACTTAACAGTTCAGTCAATGTATTCTTTCAGAGAGCCTGCAAATTGAATCATTATTCAATACGTCTGGAGGGGATGCACCAATCTGAATCTGGTTATAGGTATCTGGTCAATGTGGGTTTACAATGCTGGTTTTTGACAGCATCAGTTTGACACAATCAATTTTATTGCAAAGCTTTGTAAGAGCCTAGAGCTGAAAGCCAAAAAAAAAAAAAAAAACGTAAGTAAGTAGGTACACACAATATTCTTTTATCCATGCATGTGTTCATTGTGCTTCCTGTTGTAGCGCAGCCCCTGAACCTTTTTGATGTGAAAAGGATTATCCCAATGTTCTTTTTCCATAAATACAGTTGAATTAAGTAGTTTTGTTAAAAAGAAAAAATAAATAAATAAATAACATAATCAAGAATCAAGGTATTGATGACCATGGTGGTTGGGTTTAGAGCTCTGGGATTTTGTGAAGTATATGTAACTATATTGGTACTTCTTTCTAGCTAATAATAAGTTTCATACAACTGCCAGAAGCTGGTGAGCATCAGTGGAATACTGGTTACTGTCTCTGTGACATCCTTCAGTGTGTCTGGTAACCAGGCCACGGTGAAGCCTCCTCTCCTTGTGTGAGGCCGTGGGTCTTTCTTTTTCTTTCTCCTTCTTTTATAATGGAATTTTCTTTCATCTTTTGTCAAGTGAGGACAAGATCACCGTCACTGGATGATACTGAATTTTTCTTTTCATTGCAAATCCGTTCAAACGGCATATTGAGAAACTGCTGCCGGTAAGAATAGTTTGGATGAGAAATATAGCCCTGCTGTGTAAAGGCCTATAGGATTGTGACAAAAAAAGATGAGTAAATCATTCATTTTTCTGTTATGTCCTCGTGCCCTCTGTGAACTGCTTGCCTCAAGAGTGCACGTACTAAAATGGATAGTGGCCATCATGGTCTGTCAGGAGTAGAAGGTAGCGTATTCCCATCCCATCTGCCATCATGCTGGGGGTGTTATGGCTGTATTTGTTTACTGTAGGTTCCCTCTCAGCCCAGTGTGCTGTGTTGGGGAGACCAGGGATAGCCATTCATTTGGATTTGAGATGGATTCTGAAGAAAAAGCTTTTGGCGTCTCATTGTGCTGCTCGATCATTAACCACTCACTGATCCCTGATCACCGCCTGACCAAGATGCATTACCTTTTACGGACTGTTGTCACCGAAAGCAATTTGGGGACTAAGCCTGTTGATAGAGCACCGAATCACGAGGTCATGATCAATGATCTCCCCTTTAAAATCAATATGCCATCAATGTGCTGCTGTGTTTGCCCCTGATATTTATTTTCGAATACACCGCCGCTTGCTTCCTTTACGGTGGACTCTACTGTTCTAAAGCCCAAAATGGCAAAGGTATGTTCACGCAGCTTTACAGTGTTCTCTTCCCCCTCAGGTGCTACGTGTGGTGCGTCTCATTAAGATTTCCCCGGCACTGGAGGACTTTGTGTATAAGATCTTTGGTCCAGGTAAAAAACTAGGCAGCCTGGTGGTGTTCACAGCCAGCCTCCTCATCGTCATGTCGGCCATCAGCCTGCAGATGTTCTGCTTCGTGGAGGAGCTGGACCGTTTCACCACGTTCCCCAGGGTGAGGAACCTCTGACGCTCATTCCGTCACCAAGACATTATATCAATACTATCATTAAGAAAAATCAAAGCTGTCTATTTACAAAAAAACGTCTGTTGGTATTATCAAAAAATACATATTAGGTTATTTTGTATATTTGTATGTAATTTTTTTTACAGTATTTTTACAACTTTTACAACAATAATCCTCCATGATCACTGTAATTTGCTGCTTTCAGACATGACAGGTCCAGACAATTTCCCACAAATGTCCAAAGTGGTTGTATGTTAGAATACAAAGATCCTGTCCTGCCACTCCCCATGCAAATGTCAGAGTGAGCACTTCTTGTGTTTTTAATGTTACTTCATTTAGTTAGAATTGATCTCTAACCCCTGATGCAGAACACTTCATTTTCATATGCCTGCCTTAGTGTTCACATACCTTGCTCTCAGGGATCCATTAAAAGGAATTCCAGTTGCTAGGTGCAGGTGCTTTAGAAGATGCACCGCATACAATTTTCAAAATCCACACAAGCCACTTCAGAGGGACCCCACTGAAAGCCAATGCAGAGGTCTCCAGATGTTGATAATGGGATGCATGATGGGTCGGCAGATGTGGAACCCCCTTTGATTTCTAAGTGCGCATGAGCTCTTTTCTCTCTCATTAGCCACATCTTTCCTTCCTCGCCTTTTTTCGTGCCCTTCCAACATTTTACTGATCTGAAACACAGCAGGAGAGGAAGGGTTGCTCATAAACAGATGCTCTCTCTCTTCCCATAATGCCTGTGCCGCTCAAAAGCTCACGTGCGCACAGAGACACTCCCCGTGTCACGGTTAACGATGTTTAGCTTTCTCCCTTGCGGGCAGACCTGTTGCCGGGTTTATCTTTATCTGTGGTGACGGGGACTTAGGAGAAGCTGGGAGGGGCAGAGAATCTGAGGAGGATGTCCAGGAGTGCCACTTGACTCCAGGGGCCACTGTGTTGCAGCTGGCTGCTAACTACACCTTCAAATGACCTCTAGCGAGCAGAGGAGCAGAGTGTCTGCCCTCTCGCTCCTCCTGGTTTGTATTTAAAGTCTCACAGTTGAAATTTACAGAACAAGACGGTCAGAAGAGAGTACCGTGCATCGCCTGTCTGATATTTGCTCTCCTGTAAAAAAAAAAGCACATTTAAATATCAACTCTCTCTTCGTCACTGTATAATTTTCTGTCTCTTTGTCTGTTTTCCTTTCCCTCCCACTCTCGCCTTTTTTGCCTCTCTCACTTTCTCTCATCTTGTGCTTTACTCCCTGTAGGCTTTCATGTCCATGTTTCAGATCTTAACCCAAGAGGGCTGGGTAGATGTCATGGACCAGACTCTCGTAGCAGTGGGTCACATGTGGGCTCCAGTAGTGGCCATTTACTTCATCCTGTACCATCTGTTTGCCACCCTGGTGAGGAACTCAGTGTGCTGCTTCGAACATACAAGTCACAATAGAGTCTCTTTAATTTGGGTTTTTTTACTTGGTACCTTTGCCTCATTATTTCCAACTAGATCTATTACTCTGGTCAGTAAAAGAAATCTAGAGACTAATAAGTGACAAAATGAAACATGATTTTTTTTTTTTTATATATTCAATAACCCCCCACCCCTTCACTGTTTTCTCAAGTGGTGCATCTGATAGCAGTTCATCAGACTTGCCGGCGTAACAGTGCTGACATTTCAGTGTTTGGCCCTCTGATATAGAGGAGCAATCAGATGGCACAGACAGGCTCAGGATGACTCACACCTCAGTCCAGACATACAGGAAGTCTTCGAGGACAAGACAAGCAAATACAATTACGGAGCAGACTCTGTACTTTGGAAAAAGACTTTATATGTGTTATTTTTTGTTATGACGACGATAATGACGTTAATGTGTGCCGGAGCTGTGCTAAAATTTCATGTGCTTCCCCTCCATGCATTTTAGATTCTGCTCAGTCTGTTTGTTGCTGTTATCTTGGACAATCTGGAGCTGGATGAAGACCTGAAGAAGCTCAAACAGGTAAGAAGCGTATGCAACTGATGTGCAGGAATGACCTGCTCTCATATGTAATAGTCATTTGTTATAGATTGAATACTAGCGGTGTAATTGCATATATTGTGCTGTGTAACGAATCCAAAATATGTGGTCGTGGTGTCTGTAAGTTAGTGATGACTTTATGCAGCACAGTTACATCTTTCTCAGTTTTCCACTGCATGATTTCAATTTCAGCCCAGTCAGTGAGAGTAAGTACTGAGATCTGTATGTATGTTGTAGGTTTTATGTTGTGGCCGATTGGCGTTAAGTGACACATGATCCAAGGTCCAATTTTCACCTGACAATAGTAAAGTTTAGAAAAGTAATGTGAGAGATATAACAAGGGTTCCGGAGGTTTCATGTTTTTACCTTGAGTGAAAATCATAAAGCAACATGAAGCATTTTTAGAGACCTCTGCCATCGAAAATCATGTGTAATCATGTACAATGCATCTCATAGTGTTGATCCTCTGTTTTAATATCCAACATTCTTTAACAGAGTTGTTGGTGTAATTGAAATAACTAGAAACCAAACGTGTATGCATCGCCCTTGAATTGAAAAGTACCACAGTTAGTGAGAAACCTCGTATTTATACAGATCTACAAATTTACACCTGCACAATCATATAAAACATTTTGTCTGACTGTGATGTGATGGCGTAAATACAGAACACTTTGTGTTTTCTATCCTGGGAAGAGCTGCAGGGCTGACTGATGAGTCCACATGAGGGCAGGAGTAATTTCTTAATTCTCACCTTTTTGGGGCTTTCTCTAGAGGCTGGAGTAAGTGGGCAATTAACTTGAAAAAAGGCAAAAACCCTGTTGTGTGAAAAAAGATGGCACTTAACGCACAAACACAAACAAGGCCTCGGCGCTAGTTACCTCACAGCGGGTGAACTTTAATAATCAGTTTCCATCATCAGATGCAATTGAAGTGAAGCCGCAGACAAACCTCGATAAGGAAATTGTTTTTTTTTTTTTTTAGATCCAGAAATTGTTTGAATTAAAGCCCCTCGTTATGTTTCTATTTACACCCATATAACACTGTTTCATCTATAAACTGATCTGTGAGCTCCCCAACTCGAACAGCAGCACAACATGCCCACGTAAACGCTTCACGCTGCGTGCGCTCGTCGCTGCGAGGTCTCAGCTACAGGTTATTTCCCACCTACAGCTGAGTGATTAGGTGCATCGACTGTAAAATTGCCTATTTTACAAACGCTTCAATCACGGACACAGGCCCTGACTATAAATAGAGCGTTGATGGTGATCAACCTCTCACAATAGAGCGCTCCTTCAAACATGGCAAAAAGCCCAGTGACACGTCCAACCTTTCTGTAAGAAATTCACGAGTGGGCTGCAAGAGATGAGAAACCAATTACCGTGTCTGTGATGAATCATTTTTGCCTGCTGCTTGATGAACAGCTTTATCCAGGCGCTAATGTTTGTTATCAATAAACCCAGTGTCCACTGTGAGCTCTTTTAGAACAGGGAGAAGAATGACCGTGCACAGAAATTAGTATTGCATGTTTACTCTCAGCTCAGAATGATTGTTTCTATGAGTATGTGAATGGAATCAATCAAAATTTAGAGTGGGTTTGACAAGCAGCAGCTTCGTGTGTTTCTCTTCCCTGCAGGGACAGTTTTAATCCTTTTTGCTTCACAGTTGGTCGAGCACACACAGACAGTCGCTGTGTTCGTCTTATTTGGAAATAATGGAACAACAAATTGAATCTGAGTAAACTATTCAAAGTGTGAAATCATGCAAATTACACAATATTTGTTTGAGTATAATTAGAAGTAAAATACGGAATTGGTTGTGTCAGATTTTGGTTGAAAGTGAAAGGATGTTGAACCTAAGCGCGGGCCGTGTATGCAGATTTTTTGTTGTGGCGTAATTCCAGGCTTTTATCGGCTAAATTGAGCGTTTTGAATTGAATTAATTCTGTGATTGGTCATTTTCCTACATGTCCCATTTACTGTCATGCTCCACATGTGTCTGAAAATCAGTTTCCAACATGTCAGCTCCTGTTAGAGGCCATTGTGTTTTGCTGCCGTCCGTGAAAGACCACACGTGGTCAGTACGTGCATGGTTGCAGGTGTGCTGGTGGCGTCTCCGTGTGTCTTCAGTGTGAACGTGCCGCATTGAAAGGAAAATTCAGATGTGCAGTGGAGCTTTGAGCGATAAGACCCACCTGCACAGCACAATCATGTCTGATGATAGAGAGACGTCCTTGAAATGATTTCTCTTTGCAGAGCGTGTGGGAAGGTGAATGCCAAGGTGATGTTCTATGTCTGGTTCATCATATTGTTGCCATAGGTAGTGTGTGCAGTTACAAATGTATTGACTTAAAGGAGACACTCAATATCACAGTAAATCCCTTAAAGAGACAGAAGCTAAACCCGTGTGTTTCAGACAGAGGCTGAACAGAGGAGCTACAGCGATGGACAGTCTGAGGAAAGCTATTGAGTGTTTTCTGAACTGAATGTCAAGCCATTACTCAAATGAATATGATCAACTGGGCTTTGACTCCTTGACCCCTTCATGACCCGTGTGCACAGTTGCTGATCTCATGACTCCTGGGAGCCCTGGCGTTGTAGCTTCCTCTCCCGAGCCAATCTGTGTAATACATGGAAAATGTTGTTCAGTCAGCCAAAGTTCCACCCATCCTGGGAATTAATTTTGCTTTCAAGTAACAAAGGTCAGCAGCATCGCTTTTAAAACAATCCTAGCATGTCGTAATGAAGAAAAGAAATCCACAACTCAGAGGCCAAATAGCTCGTGTGGCTGCTGGAACATGAAGAGTCATCTAAAGAGACGGAGGCTCTTAACACCAGTGACTGCGACAGACTGCAACATAAACATAAAACTTCCCTATAAGACTTAAGCAGCTCTTACCTTGAGCTTCTGCTTAATGAAGTTAGTGGCAATACATCTCAAACTCCCACACATTCACTTTAATCTGCTCCATTATTGCCTATACTGTGCTCAATGGAGCATTAATGAGGCAGATCAGAATGGATGGCGGGTTACCAGGCAACACTTTGTGGTCGTCATTGTGTCGTCAGCAGGGCAGGTTTCATTGCCACTTGTCATTCCATGCTACTTTTCCTTGATTGTTGCCATTTTGAGGCGTGTGTGTGTGTTTCTGTGAACTACTGCCTGCCCTTGTTGCTGATTTGATGATGATATCATCAGGGAGGCACGCAGCTAAAGATTCCTTCATCAATTGTGTCACGGACTGCACAGCAGGCCTTTCAGGGGAATGACCAGCATGTGTCAACCTCAACAGACCATTAGTCTTCAATTGTTTTTGTTTTTCAAGCTTGAAATGTCAGAATGAACAGAGAGCCTTGTGGGTAATCACACTGCAATCAAGCAGATCTGTGTTAGCTCGCCCTAATGTTGTGTGACGTGAGTTGGTTCTGAATCTTTGCATGAATGAATTAAAGTTATTCCCATTCAGCACAACAACAACATTAACAGCACAAAACCAACCCTCACACACACGTGAGGAGTGAACAGGGATAATCAATGAAGTGCTGGTGAGCAGGGGCTGCTGCTGATGAATGACCAGTTTATTCCTCCGCACTGATGAGCAAAGGAGCGCTGAAGTATCAGGCATGTCTTAATCTCTCTCTCACACACACACACACACACACACCAGGGTATGCTCTACTCATCAATGTTAATTTGGATAATGCATTTATTGCGTGAAATTAGGTTTCTGGGAAATTTTTAATGAAATGACGCCTGGGACAGGAGAAAGTTAGACAGCAGCTGAAAACAGAAGTGAAGGGAGGAAGTAGGAGCCCTGCAAACCTCCTCCCCCAAGACAGACACACACACACACAGGAACCTGCTTTAATAAACAGATGCAGACAGCAGCTTTGTAGAAACCATTTCGGGGTTTGTCATCTCGTTTGCTTCTCATTATTATTACCTTGTTTAGATTAATTATTTTTTACATAGCAACATTATTTGATAATCACAAAGCTGCGCACATCTGAAATGTCAAAATGCTAAAAAGACACCTCTTGTTTCCATCAGTGGAAATCTGCAACACTGAGCCAGTGATCTGAGATACAGCTATATCTAGTGGCTGTTGTTGCAGCCTGTTATTGTTGTGCCTTCATCGACGGTGTCACAGGTCGGTGGGCCCTGTGATTGAGGAGACTGATGGCCCATCTCCATTCTACAAATCATCCCTGCCCACAGCGGTGTCTGCAGGACCAGGGGGAGGTGCAGGGAGAAGGGGAAAATCTGTGCCGCTAGATATGAAGCAAATAGAAAAAGGTGTTTACCCCTAAGGGCAGGGATGATGACGATGATGATGATGATAATGTGTGCGTGTGTGTGCGCCTGCGCGTTGTCAGCGATGATAAATCGATGCGTGTTTTGGTGCACACACTCATTTTTGCATCTCTGTGTTTGTGTGAAAGTCGAAATGTGTGCAATCAAACGGGTCCTCGGGCCAGGTAGATGAGTCATGAGGAAAACATGTGGGACATTGTTAAACAGGAGCAAGTAGAGAGGCAGAGAGCGATAAAACCTACCTACCTTCACCAAACAAGGACCATATGCAACCATTATTTTAATGCCTTGTGTGTAAATATTGTGTTCGCACATTCATTAAGCTGCATAATGATAATCAGGCTGTTGTGGTTCCCCTCCTGAAACTTGCTACCGCATTGGCCATTGTGGCTGAAAGGAGTCCCAACATTTCTCTGAACAAACGGTCGTCATGTCCCCAATATGTGAACAGTTTATTATTTGCGCGGGAGGGCTCACCACCATGTGTTCATCTGTAAAGAAACACTGTGGGGAGATCCGCAGGCCGAGTGTGATGTGGCACAGAGGAAATCAGATTGCTGCCCCCAGGCGTGTCGGGCTCGTCAAAGTCGACATGGAGAGAAGCATGGCAGCGGCAGCGCGTGGTCGTCAACTGAGGAGCGTCTGTCTTGTCATTGTAGATCAGACAGGGGAAGGGGGGAGGCGGGGGAGGGAGATGGGGTGAGTGGTGGAGGTTGAAGAAGAGATAAACATTGGGAGTGAAGGGAGAGGAAGGAGAACAAGAGGAAAGGTTGTTTGCTCGGGGTGTAAATGAGGTTTAGGACGAGTGGTCACTGGTCCAAAGCTGCGACAGGAACATACATCGTCACCGTGGCAACAGTGGGCTCTTCTCTCCAAATTAGATCCAATCTGTGTCGTCACTTTGACGTGCGCTATGGGGCGGGGCCTGCGTACGCGTGCATTCTGTCCACTTTACGGCCCGTGTTTGACGATTACATTTCAAAAGGGCTTTGACATGGAATGTAGATTTTGTTAAGGAGGAATTAGTTTGATCAAATGTGTCATGGAGTGATTGTGTCATGGCTCTCCACCAAGAATGTCATTATTTATAAATTACACTAAAAGCCTGTCTTCCATTTGTGTGATATATGGATAAAAGGACTTTTCAGGATTTAGTGAAGGAGAAAAAAGGCGGCAATGACAGAGGGAGGAGGAAATAAAGGAGCGCACCCCTTGGAGAATCCCAATACAACGTGTTCTTATCTTTTGAATGTCACCTTGTTTTCTATTGGAAGGCACTTAAGGCACTGGCAGCATGGACACACATGCACTACAGCAACACAAACATGCATATATTGGTTCTGCCTTTTTTATAATCACATCTACACATGACTGCAAACCTATATTTTCTATCAGGTTGATGCTTTATTTATGTTAAACGGGAGTTTAAACATTCATGCTTTTTTGTTTCAATTTGTTTCCATAACATTGATTTCGGGATCTAATATCAATATTACACATTTTTACTGGTATTTTAGTAAATCATACATATTGATCATTCTCTAGTGTTTGGTATTTTAGCCTTTATTGATGTGAAGACATGAAACATGGAGAGGAGGATTTAAGTTACATGAAACTGAGTCTTAATCACTAATCTGCCTCAGCAACATCACCATGGCAAAAAGACACCGAAGCCAGTGACTCACAGCTTGATGCTTTGTAGGTCTGGATATTGAAATAATGGTACAATAGCACTAGCAGTTGTTTTGGGTGTTGGAGGTAGCTATTAGAGGTTTATGGGCTGTGCGGCTTTACAGCGGCTCCACGGCACAGCTCATTACGCAGCTAATGGGAGGAGAGGGTGACCCCGCTAACTCGCTCTCAGTTCCTCCACCCCTGGGCATTACAGCTGGACTGGTCCAAGGCCAGGGGAACCCAACCAGGACTTAATAGAATGTGAAATGAAAAAGGGCTAGCATGTACGACACAGACCACACAGTTAGATATCCACATGCACCCTGCCCTTCAGAATTTCTATATCAGCGCACGTCATTGATTTGAATGTTGAAAGAGCCACACATCAAACAGTTGGTGGATGCTCAAATTTGCCCAAAGTGAAGTTGCACAACGATCACACATTCTCTCACATGCACGTCTGTTGCCGGTCAATGGCAGCCTCTGATATCTGAATGGTAAAATGTGGATGAGTGTACTTACATCCTCGCAGGCACTCGGTGAGTGTGTGGGCAGCAGTGTTGTAGGCAGCTGCTCATCAGTTCCCCATTGTTCTGTTGCTTACTCTGTGTTCGCTCGCCTCTGAGCCACTTTCACAGCACCAGTCACAGAGTTTAGAGGGAGTGCACTGTGGGAAAACCAGCGTCCTTGTGTCTTTCAGATCCAGCGACAAGTGCCAGGGACTTTTATGAGGTCTGAGGCTAAATTTCTCAAAGGAGGATGCTGTCGAAAAATTCCTTCTCGTCATTTTTTTGTACTTTCATACCAGTGATTTTCAAGGCGTTTGGTCGTAGTCAGTTGTTAACTGGATATTGAAATGTTAAAGCAGATATGAACTCAGTTTCATGGCTCACTCCGTTAAAATGGAGGTGATATTTCTGTCTCTGCCACATTCCTGGGCCTTAAGCATATTTGATATTCTTTATCAGACTCTGTACCCCATTGGCTGACCTGTAGCTCTGACCAAATGTGTTCTAATGCTAATGGTCAGCATTAGTTCTTCCTCCTCCCTCTCAGCCTTGGCCGGGAACGCTGTGGAAATCCCAGCCGGAAAGCTCCCCAGCTCATCCGAGCCTGAAATTGGCTTGAATGGACGGGGGAAGCAGTCGCAGGTCACCTGAATGGGTCTCAAGGCAAAACACATTAGTCTCGGCTCCACTGCTGCGCTGCACTATACACTAAATCTCATCTGCACCAAGTGAACCGGTAATTTTGATTCATCAACCACTGACTGTGACACAAAGGGAAAGTGAGATATAGACACAGTGTTCTGTGTTCAGTTGTTTTTGGAATTCACACAGTGTAATGTAGTAAAACTACAGGTTTCTTAAAGTGATTCTGGTAGGTTTGGTTGTCATGAGTTATTCTACGTTTGTATCTTTCGAACACCAGCCGTGAGACATCGGTCTGAAAGACACCAATGCTTCTGATCTGCTCCTGAGCTTGTGCCCACGTTTGCTTTATTGACCCTTACTTATTGACTTAAAGACTGAAGGCTTAGATTCTTACAGTTAATGGTGATCTATGGCAAGGCATTGATGTACGGACTCACCTGGTGAACCTTTTCGAGGAACAGCCTCACATTGTGGTGGTAATTAAGGATCCTGTTTTATTCCAGTGTATGTGTAGAGGCCTCCTGGAAATTAATTGACATTAAGGGTGATTACACTTCCTCAGATAAAGGAGTCTCAGTGAGCTATCCTGTGTTGAACTCGGATTTGTTTTCCCAGGATGCATTCTCTGCTTGTTCCGCAGCAGTGAGTCCCCAGACGCAGCATTTAAATAAATAAACCGACGAATCGAAGTCCATGAGTAAGTGTGCCTCACTCACACCAAGCTAGTCTGTTTATGAGAACAGATTTTGATAACAATTCTTTTTGAATGTGTGAGTCTGTTCCTGTTGCTGCAGCATTTTTCTTCTTCCTCTCACGGGGGAATAGAGAAGAGCGGGATCAGTGAGGGGCGGAGGGAATGAGCCGAAGCTGAAGCCAAGACTTGGGGCAATTTCCGTTTAAATAGACGTGTATAGATGCTCTCTATGATGGAGAAGAACAGACTGCGAGAGGTGGAGATGAACACAGGGAGCAACAAAGGACTAGACAACAGAGAAAGTTGGGCTGTAATGGGATCCTGCTGCAGATAAGGGTGTGGAGCTAAACTGTACATCTCGCTGAGTTTGCCCAATTGATTAGGACCTTTGGGAACCATAGGGTCCATATTAATTCTGTGTGTGTGTGTGTGTGTGTCTGCTTGCTTGCTTGCTTGTGAATTTTTGTCAGTGTGTTTTTGCCTCAGCATCCAAATGTTCAGGTACTATTTGAGATGACTGCAGCACTTTAAATAAGTTTCACCCAGAGAACTGCAGCACAGGGAGGAGGAGGCTCGCACTTATGCTCAAAACATTTTCATTTTCCTTACGGCTGCATGTACAGTAGAAAAAGTGAAACCCCACTTTTCTGTCTCTAATCAACCCTCAAGTTTTGTGTCATTATTGTTCTCCCGTGCATGTACTTCTGCCGACCTCCCTCTTTTTCGGTCTCCTCCGCTCTCTATCCTATCTTTCTATCCTGGGAGTCAGAATATAGACGGAGAGCCTCGGCATAATTCCATCTTCACAGCACGTCACTCACCACTCACCCACTCTGGGCAAAAAAGAAACCCCCACACTAGAGTCTGCTAGAAAAAGAAAAAGGAAAGACAGATTTCCATTCTCTCCTTTGTCACGTCTTCCCTTCCCCTGGCTGTTATCCCTCGTCACGCGGTCATCCTCAGTCAGACGAGCGCAGGGAGCGAAATACCACATCGTAGGAGCAGCACAATGGACGGACGCTCTCATCGGCCAAACGCTGTGACTGACAGAGGCGCTTTCACCGATCCCAGTCAATATGTCTCCCAGAGGTTTTCTGCTCGGTACGATAAGCTCCCATTCACCGCGGCACCAGAGGCAGCACACTTCCCGGCCTAATCTGCAATGCATCAGAGGTTATCTGCAGGCACCCAGACAGAGAATACCTGCAAGGGAATTTCAATCAGCCCCTGCCATATGTAATTAAATGGAAATAATTGGTTTCTTTCCTTTGTCATCTTTTTATTTCGTCCCTGCTTAGGCCAGCATGCATGTACATTATTCTCACTGTCGCTGCCTCTTCTTTTGTCCATGAACCACTCCAAAGTAATTTGTCTTTTTTTTTTCTTTTGTTGCGTTCCCCATTCTTTTCTGAAAGTAAGTAGGAACTCATCTTAAATGTGCTTGTCTGTGCTTTGTGTGTGTGTGTGTGTGTGTGTGTGTGTGTGTGTGTGAGTGAGAGTGAGTGTGTGTCTGTGCGCGCGCCCTGTTAGTAAGAGTGTTGCTGCCATCATCAGGCAGAAACGCAAAGCTGCACTCATACCATGGAGCTAAATCATCTGAATTTCCCTGGCCCGGCTTTAGCTTCAGGGTGAAATCTTCCCTCAACCCAAATCTCAACTGAACTGAGTCCTTCTTTCCCTGTGCATCCTGTTTATTCCTCCTCGTTCATTCTCACCCAGTGGCCAGATAGTCCCGCTCTGTGCATAAATCTCTCTCCTTCTCTCCGTTAGCTCAAGCAAAGTGAAGCCAATGCCGACACCAAAGAGAAGCTCCCTCTACGACTCAGGATCTTTGAGAAATTTCCTAACAGACCTCAGATGGTGAAGATCTCCAAGCTCCCCTCGGACTTCACGGTGCCCAGAATCAGGTACAGTTAATTTTTAAATAAAGACAAGACAGTTCCTGAAGTCATGCTGCTTCAATTTAAAATATCAGTATTGAATTATTTATGAATTGAGTCGTCAGAGTTAGTCAAAACATGTCTGAACAAAGCCTTGTGGATCCAGGTTTTGAACTGGAGAGTTTAACTGTGTCCAGCATAGACCTCATAATCAATTTATCTTTAGCTGCTGATTAGTGCACAGCTGGCTCATTCACTCTCCCAGAACCCCCCTCTGCTGTACACGCGTGTGCTGAGCTGCAGCAACAACTTCTTCGCAGAGACAAACTTTAAAGTTGTGATGGTTTAAAGATCTTTAAACGTTTGGATTTCTTCACTTGGGACCCTCACGTTAAAATTGATCACGTGTTTGTGTGTTTGCGGTCCGCTCCAGGGAGAGCTTTATGAAGCAGTTCATTGATCGGCAGCAGCAGGACACCAGCTGTTTGTTTCGGCGTCTTCCCTCCGCCTCATCCTCCTCCTGCGACCACTCCAAACGCTCAGCCATCGAGGACAACAAGTATATCGACCAAAAGGTGGATATACACTCGTTCTTTTACTCTCTCTCTCTCTCTCTCCTCTCTCTCTTAAACACACACATAAAGGGAACATGAAGGAACTGCCACATTGTGGATACACCAACACATAAAGTTATTCTTAACAAGCTAATGTGCTCTCTCTGTCTCCTTTAGCTCCGCAGGTCAATATTTAGTATCCGAGCTCGTAACCTTCTGGAAAAGGAAACTACCATCAATAAAATCCTGCGGTAAGACACATGTTACCCTCCCCAGACAGGGGGGGGAGGTGTGGCCTATTGTAATGCTATTGCTAATACTGGGAACTCAAAACCAAGACATCGGCTGAGATTCATTATAAAGAGAAATCTTAAAATGATTCGTAAGATTCCAGAATATAATTGATATTTTTACAGTTAGACGATAAACATTATTACAATATTTATCGTGTTCTGGTTTCAACATTTCAGTCATATTGTTTTTTCATTTTGTGTTGAATTTCTGGTCCCCAAACAAATGCAGTTGGTGAAATGCTGATGTAACAACAGTAATCCTGAAAGTCTGACCAACTTTTCACTCAGATCCAGTTCCCTTTGAATCCACAGGTGCTGTTGTCCTGACCTGCGACTTTAATCTACCATGTCCATGGGGCGTTCGCCTTCTTTTATTAATCTAGAGATGATACGGTTTTAAATCGGCACTTCCCATTGGAGACCACAGCCACAGAGTTATTTAATATGCATCACCCGCAGTCATGAAATACTTCTCCATCTTTGTGTGGGTGAAACCAATAATGTTTGTGCATATTAGATGTAGCTCTGCTGTAGCAGCACTCCCTTCTCTCCCTCTCGCACACACAAACACACACACGCTCATTTACCTTTGCAATGAAGTAAAAGGATAATTTGCCGTTCAGCGCAGCAAAGCTGACACTTAGTGGAGATTAGCTCGCTGGCACCGTGGCCAATCTGGTCGTAGTCATGGATCGTGATCACAAAAGAACATGTTTGTTTTGGTTTTCCAGGGCTTGTACCAGGCAGCGTATGCTGAGTGGATCTTTCGAGGGGCAGCCGGCCAAAGAACGCTCCATCCTCAGTGTCCAGCATCACATTCGGCAAGAGCGCAGGTCTGTCAGCACACACGCACTCAGAGACAGAAATGTAAGCAGGTGCAATACACCTGCGCTTTACCTGTGTCACCTCCAGGCATTTTCGCACAAGTTTGCTTTTTTATCTGCAGATCATTGAGACATGGTTCTACAAGTCAGAGGATCAGCCGCGGGAAATCGCTGGAGACCCTCACCCAGGACGTGAGTATACACACAGGGTTTCACTTCATGTATTTCTGTAACATTTCACAAGCCATCTTTAAATAAACAGGGGAGAAACATAGCGGAGAAACTTTCATTGTCTCGTGTCTTGCGCAGCACTCCAGCACCGTGCGCTACAGGAACGCCCAGAGAGAGGACAGCGAGATCAAGATGATCCAAGAAAAGAAGGAACAGGCGGAGATGAAGAGGTGTTCATTCGTTCAGCAGAAAAACAGAAACCTGTTTGTGGTCACTGTCAGAACTTTGCAGTAAGCGGTGTTTGTCCTGTATCTGCTCAGAAAAGTCCAGGAGGAGGAGCTGAGAGAAAACCATCCGTACTTTGATAAGCCGCTTTTCATTGTGGGTCGAGAACATCGCTTCAGGAACTTTTGCAGGATGATTGTACGAGCCCGCTTCAATGTGTAAGATCGGTCTTACATTAAACCTCACTGTGTGGGTCCTGGAGTTCAGTGGGGCAATGTTGGCATCAGCTATAACGTCAGAATTTTTATTCTGTTCACAGGAGTTTATAGTTCTTTTTTTTTTTTTTTGTATTTTTAAGTTTGTCTCATAATCTAAACTTGGGTATCAGCTCATGTGTTTTCACAGCTCTAAAAATGTTATGCTGTGTCTTGGTTAGTCCCAATGCTGAGAATTGATTTTATTTGTATGAATCCATATCCAGATCCAAAACTGACCCCATCACAGGAGCAGTGAAGAACACCAAATACCACCAGTTGTAGTAAGTGTGATGAATTATTGATTCCTCTCCTCTCTACTGATCTGTTGCCCCGACAGCAGCAGAATACTTATTCGTTCTGTATCTGATTACCTGCCTGCGGTGCCTCCTTAAAACTGTGGTGAGGAATGAGAAATACTCAGATGAAGAGCTTCTGAAATAGATTCCTCCTCTTTGTGCAAACGGATCGTCTGGATTCAGCCCAGCACAGATTCTGGTTATTAAAGTGAGAGGCAGCGCTTTGTATCAGATACTGTTGGCAGCAGGGGATTGTTACTGATATCACAATGTAGAGATGATTGGGTTGTACACACACACACACACACACACACACACACTACTCATCCTGACTTTATGATATCTGTCCTCACGTATCCTCCCTGTCTCTGTGTCTGTCCTCGTCTTGTCCTCTAAAATTAGAGCTTCTGCCAGTTTGCAAAACAATTGTCCTCCTGGACTAACATACTTTTTCTCCTCTGTGTGTGTGTGTGTGTGTGTGTGTCCTCCCAGTGATCTCCTGGGCCTGGTCACCTATTTGGACTGGGTGATGATCGTAGTCACCATCTGCTCCTGCATCTCCATGATGTTTGAGTCACCCTTCACCAGGGTCATGCACGTGCCCACGTTGCAGGTATTTTAATGCAACCTTTGCGGGAGCAGGCGAGCGGATGACGCAGATGCGCAGATGTTTAATAACCGTTGTGTGTGTTTCAGATTGGGGAGTATGTCTTTGTGATTTTCATGAGCATCGAGCTCAACCTGAAGATCATGGCGGACGGCCTGTTCTTCACCCCCACAGCCGTCATCAGAGACTTCGGAGGAGTCATGGATATTTTCATTTACCTTGTGAGGAATAATGAAATTTGATTCAGGGACACTTTTTCTTGTTATTTGGGGATTTGTCTGTTCTTCAACTGTGCATCTTCTCTGCTGCGTGGTCGCAGGTGAATTTGATCTTTCTCTGCTGGCTGCCACCTGACGTCCCTCCTGAGTCCGGCGCCCAGTTGCTGATGATGCTGCGCTGCCTGCGCCCGCTCAGGATCTTCAAGCTCGTACCCCAGATGAGGAAAGTGGTGCGGGAGGTTCTCAAGGGTTTCAAGGAGATTTTTCTGGTCAGTGACACCTTCAGATTGTTTGATATCAGATAGCGAGGTCATTCAAACTACTACTACCTGTTGACTTAATTACCTCGTGTTCTAAATTGTCACATCACATCTCAAAAAATGATGTCAGCCAGTTTCCTTGGTGTTGAACTTGTCTGCCTTTAACTCTGGACTGATCCCTGTGCAGGTTTCCATTCTGCTCCTCACACTGATGCTGGTGTTCGCCAGCTTCGGGGTTCAACTGTTTGCCGGGAAGCTCGCAAAGTGCAACGACCCACACATCCTTAAACGGGTAAAGCAGGAAACTTAATCTCCTCGCTAAACCTCCTCCTCCCACACGACGCTCCCCCGCAGAGAACCACGAGCTGAATAAGTGGAAGGGGTTTCCTCAGTTGATTCAATAATCCAGGACTTCCCTTTATGCTGCTTCCTCAGCAACATCTCTTTACACTTACCAGATTGAGCTGTAGGAGATTAATTTTGTTGTTGTCATGTAATGCTCAAGCAAAGCTTCAAATAAGATTAACAGTTTATTATGATTTAAAACTTAAGTATCTTTATTTAGCTTCTTTTCTATTCAATACTCCATACTTCATTGCGATGTGAACCGTGTGTTACAGGAGGATTGTTATGGCATCTTCAGAATAAATGTCAGCGTTTCCAAAAACCTGAACCTGAAGCTGAGGCCCGGGGAGAAGAAGCCAGGTTTCTGGGTACCGAGGGTCTGGTACGAGAGCTCGTTGTTGCTGATGACTGCTTGATTTAAGCATTTGTTTTATACAGACACTCATGTATCCGTGTCCTTCTCCAGGGCCAACCCTCGCAACTTTAACTTTGACAATGTCGGAAACGCCATGCTGGCTCTGTTTGAAGTGCTGTCGCTGAAAGGCTGGGTGGAGGTCCGGGATGTTATCATTCACCGCGTTGGACCGGTACTGAGCCTGAATCTCACGAGTCCTCATGTGCCCTTTATTCTAACAGAACAGCAACTGTTAATCAGTTCAGTTAATCTGCCTCTGTGTCTGCAGATCCACGGCATCTACATCCACGTCTTTGTGTTCCTGGGGTGCATGATCGGGCTCACTCTGTTTGTTGGAGTCGTCATCGCAAACTTCAACGAGAATAAGGTAAGAGCCTCACGTGCACAACACATTCTTACTACTACTTGATAGTTACAGTTCTAGTTTATGATTTCGACTTTGCAGAGTCCATGTTATTATGTGTCCTGTCTCCCAACTCAAGGGCACTGCTCTGCTCACAGTGGACCAGAGGCGATGGGAGGATCTGAAGAGTCGACTGAAAATCGCTCAGCCGCTCCACCTGCCCCCTCGTCCAGGTACAAACACGCTTACTAAAACACCAACATGCACAACAGAGCCTCAGGAAATGTGTTTTACAACAAACACACGCAGCATCAGGCTCAGCATCATGGGAGTCACATCTCTGTGCCCTCTCTCTGATTGATTATGTGCTGTGTGTCTGCCTTGCTGAGCAACACCTGCATGATTGATCCATATTTTATATTCTTTGTTTGATCCTTTGAGGGATTCATCACGACAGGCAGCACTGATTGACCATCCCCATCAAAATGGATTTTCTGCATCTGTTACAGCATGAATCATAACTACACCAATTATAAAGAATTTAAAAAACGGATGACAATCCAGCGTGGGGGTGTTGTTCGCTGTTGCTCTTCCCCTGTGAGCAGTGTCGTGAGAATGCTTGGATGCTGTGTGGGAAATCACCTGTTGGCAGCGCTGAGGCTGAGAACTAACAGAAAATCAATGGCGTCAGTTTTAGTCATCAATGCCGCTGCCACCGCGCGAATCCACCTGACTTTGATCGGCGTCCAAACCGCCTCAGCACCGGCAGCACTCGCTCGGCGCTCGCAGATCGTTACGGCCTCCGCTCCCCGGTCTGAAGTTGCCTCAGTCATCTTGTGTCAGTACTGGTTAGACATGAGAACCTTTCTGTCTTTAGGTTGTCTGTGCTTTCAAATGCATCCACAGAAGAAAGTTTGGGTTAAATCTCCAACGGTGTGTCAGTGCCATCTGCAGGACACAGAGTTGTACTACCACAGATGAGAGCATCAGCTGGCATCCCGTCACACAGCTTCAGACACTTTAATCAAATTCCAACAGTCAAACAACCAAGAGTTTTTATTGTTTTTGTTGATCCTTGGTTTCAGTAAATCTTGTTTCTTACCTGACCGACAGAGAACGGTGGTTTCCGGGCAAAGATGTACGACATTACTCAGCATCCCTTCTTCAAACGTGGCATCGCTGTGCTGGTGTTGGCACAGTCAGTGCTGCTGTCAGTCAAGGTAAACCCTCACAATTCAAAACGTCATGTCATCTCACTTGCCACATTTTTCTGCGCTTTTTATTTACATACGTTACTTATCCACAATCCTCTGCTCTCCAGTGGGACGTCGATGATCAGGTCACGTTTCCTCTCGCCACCATGTCAGTAGTCTTCACCTTTATATTTGTGCTGGAGGTGAGTGTGTTCAAGCTTCGAATTTGTTTGGCTTCCTCTGTGTGTGGAAGTATTTTTAAAGTGTTATCGTCGTTGCCCAGGTGACCATGAAGCTGATCGCCATGTCTCCAGCGGGTTATTGGCAGAGCAGGCGAAACCGCTACGACCTGCTTGTCACATCGCTGGGTGTCATCTGGATCGTCTTGCATTTTTCCCTGCTGGTTAGAAAATATAATATTGTTGATTTATTAAGCGTGAGAAGTTCATGTCAAGTATTTTTGCAGATATGATAATTGTCGTTGTTTATCTCCTGTCCAGAATGCGTATACCTACATGATGGGCACCTGTGTGATCGTCTTCAGATTCTTCACAATATGTGGGAAACATGTGAGTGTGCTCTGTGGATAAAAGCACATTTCCCCGAACAGGAAATGTTTGTCTCATTAATCAAGTTTCCTATCTCTGCGTGTGCTTTTGTCTCTTGTATCAAGGTGACGCTGAAAATGTTGTTATTGACTGTGGTGGTCAGCATGTACAAGAGCTTCTTCATCATCGTGGGCATGTTTCTCCTCCTCCTCTGCTACGCCTTCGCTGGCGTCGTCCTCTTCGGAACCGTCAAGTACGGAGAGAACATCAACCGGTAACGTTTCATTTCTTTCACCCTGTTCTTTGGTTCCACTGACCTGTTGTATGTTTTGTAAAAACTGTTCTGAGCTGTCTCTGCGTGTGTGTGCGTGTGTGTCCTCCTATCGCAGGCATGCCAACTTCTCCACGGCGGGCAAGGCCATCACGGTTCTCTTCCGAATAGTCACGGGGGAAGATTGGAATAAGATCATGCACGACTGTATGGTAAGATGAGCTGCACGACCTGCACATGCTTTCATCAGAGACAGAATATTGCAGATTTGGCCAGATTGCAGATTTTTATCATTTACTTTATATCATGCGCTGAAAAGGTTGCTTCACCTCAATTTCCCGCTGCCCCCAAATTTATCAGAGGGTGAATGGGTTTTTGTTTGCGGCGCTCACGGTGAGATTAACAGTCACTCGGGTCTAGAGGTTGAAATAGCTAAGAGAAGTTTAGCAGCGTCACCATCAGCATAATATAAGATGCATCTTATAAACATGCAGGTGTTTTTTCTGTCATTTAATACCCATTGTTTGTTCCCAGGTGCAGCCTCCATTCTGCACCCCAGATAAACATCGCTACTGGGAGACTGACTGTGGCAACTACGCTGGAGCGCTTATATACTTCTGCTCTTTCTATGTCATTATAGCCTACATCATGCTCAACCTACTTGTAGGTAAGTATGTATGTGTGTGCATCCAAGGTAAACCTGCTCTGATGGGTCAGATTGGGTTTTGGATTGAACTGAGCTGGAACTAGTTGCAGCAATCATGTCAATTATTTTGCTCTGTTGTGCAGCTTTAGTTTAAACTCATTATTGTGTTTATTTTGTAATATGGGTCACTGTAAACTCACAGATCATAACATAAGTAAATATTAATATTTATCTGAATGTGAATGACCTTCGCTTTTCAAATGCACATGCAGAGAATTGCTGAAACTCACATTCAAAACGAAAACTGACGTCGGTACTGGCTTCTCATCACGTCAGAGTGTTCATGTAACCTCCTGTTTCTCCTCCTGCAGCCATCATCGTGGAGAACTTCTCTCTGTTCTACTCCACCGAGGAGGACCAGCTGCTGAGCTATAACGACCTGAGGCACTTCC
Organism: Pseudorhombus dupliciocellatus; assembly: GCA_016785235.1. Lineage (NCBI taxonomy): Eukaryota > Metazoa > Chordata > Actinopteri > Pleuronectiformes > Paralichthyidae > Pseudorhombus > Pseudorhombus dupliciocellatus. The sequence goes on along the minus strand of JAFBJW010000311.1, from coordinate 2,343,129 downwards.
AAATCATCTGGAACATGGTGGACGACAAACGGGAGGTGAGAAATTAACCATAGGGAGGAGGACGAGGACACCGCGGAGGGGAGGAGATGGCGATCCTATGGCTATGAGCTAAAGATAATATATAGAGAAGATCTGCACATGAGCTAATGAGAGCAGCGGAAGGGAAGGAGGTCTGGTATTGAGTAATAGGAGAGAGCGTAATGAGAACAGTGGGTGATGGATTAAAAATGGAGACCCCCCTCCTATATATCCGCGATGTCATCTGGATATTGGACCTTTATCATTCCTTGTTCAAGCATGTGCAATTATAACATATGTGTGTAAGCAGGAGCCATTAAAGTCTTGTTATAATATAAAGATGGTTCTTCCCTCTGCCACTCAGACTCCCCATGGTCTGACACGTTATTTCAAAAAGACATTGCAGGAATGTTTTTTTACTCTATATTTCATCTATCAACCAGTATATTTATTTTACATTTTTGTAAAGTAATGTTTTACTATCATAAAGGTATTATTATTCTCATCTTCCTACATATATTTTTTCTTCTATTTTATATCTTTGTTTTCATCATATATCAACTTACTATTTGTATTATTTATTTATTTATTTTCCTTATAACATTATTACTCCGATTATTTTCCTCCTCTTCTTGTGCAGTTATTACAGATTTTTAAATTCAGGGCTGGCTTCTCAGCCCCTCAGTCACTTGCGTGATTCTCTCCCCAGGGAGTGATTCCCACATCCAGGGTGAAGTTTCTGCTCCGCCTGCTCAGAGGAAGGCTGGAGGTGGACCTGGACAAAGACAAGCTGCTGTTTAAACACATGTGCTATGAGATGGAGCGGCTTCACAGCGGAGGAGACGTGACCTTCCACGATGTGCTCAGGTGAATCACACCTGCTCTTATAATTATATCTCATAATAAAAAAATCTACAGTTTTTATTTGATCTTTAAATCTACTGAAGCAGGATTTGACTTCACTAACTGTGTCCCTCTCCGGCAGCATGCTGTCCTATCGCTCAGTGGACATTAGGAAGTCTCTCCAGCTGGAGGAGCTGTTGGCCAGGGAACAGCTGGAGTACACCATTGAAGAAGAGGTTGCCAAGCAGACCATACGCATGTGGCTCAAGAAATGCCTGAAACGCATCCGGGCGGTTCGTCTCTCGATCACAAATCACACAAACGTTGTTTTATTGTCTAGCCCTTACACGTGCATGCGTGCACGCGCTCTCATGCTCACGTGCTGACCACGTGCGATCATGTGCGTGTGTGCGCCCGCAGAAGCAGCAGCAGTCGTGCAGCATCATCCACAGCTTGAGAGAGAGCCAGCAGCACTTCCTCAACCCCCCCAGCATCGAGACCACCGTGCCAAGTGAAGACCACAACACTAACAACCCAGACAACCCCTCACAGCCTGAGGTAAAGCCCCACGTACGCACCACGGCTGCACACGCTCACAGCGTGATGTACAGCAAGCACATCATATAAGCTGCAGGTGTGCGCTCGCAGTGGCGAAACAAAGAATATGTGCTCTTTGTTTAGATGAGTGGTCCCCAGCAGCTGCTGAGCCCCACGTTGTCAGACAGCGGAGGCTACAGGCAGGACTCTTCAGACCTGGGGAGACCACAGAGGAAGCTGGGCCAGTGGCGGCTTCCCGCAGGTGTGTACACGTATATATCGCGAGTTCTTCCCTCGCTTACGTGACAGCGGCTGTCGCGCTGACGAGAGGCGCAGGCACCGCTGCTGTGGAAGTGGAAAGATAATGACAAACCACTCTCCCGTCCGTGTCACGTCAGGTCGCACCAGTGTCAAGTCCATAGTGTGTAAGATGAACCCTGTCAACGACGAGGCGTCTTCAGGGTCGGAGGTGAAGAAGTGGTGGACCCGTCAGCTGACTGTGGAGAGCGACGAGAGCGGCGACGACCTCATCGACATTTAGAGATGAGTTGCGGCGCCTCCCGCGGTTTCAGACTCGCTGGGAGTCTCGCTCATCTCCGCTTCTCTCCCTGAAGTTTCCTTTCCTCCTTTTGATTCAGGCTCAGAACTTTTCTCAAAGTGTAGGGTGATATTTGTTGCCGCTGCCCTTTTTGACTCGCAGCGCCGATCCGGTACCTTTGGGATAGCTGTTGTGTTTCCACTCTTTCGGGCTGCTGAGGTTTTCTATGCAGGCACATCTGGTGTTAAGGACGACAGGAAAAGACTTGACAAGAAGCTGCTGCTTTCTGTGTTTTCCACTGTTTCGTGTTTTCAATGTCGGGGAAAAATGTGTACCTGTGCTGACGCAGCTGCCATAACTTGTGCTCTCTGTTCACGTCGAAGCTTTGTCCCTCTTCCTCTGTTCTAGTCCATGTTTCAGATGTCTTCAGTATTGATCCGTTTTCTTAATCAGTATAAATATGGATTTTTCTTATAGCGACTTTATACTTTGAGCAGGAGGCTTGTTCTTGTTGGTAGAACAAGGTTTAAAGCGACTTTTAGAATGTAATGACAAAGTGAAATCTATATTATGTATGTGTGTGGAGTTATAACATGAAATATTTTATAAATTATTATAATTTATAAGGTTTATCAAGTATTAAATTATTCTATTAAAGGCCTGAGTGGGCATATATGAACTAAAGAATTCTTCGATTTCATTTCTTTAATTTTCCTTCTTTCTCAGAAATAATCTACAAGAATTTTGACATCCACGAGAGACTTTCCCCAAATATATCAAAGAGGACACACATCCCACATGTCCATGACTTAACTGTAATTCAATTCAGTTAGTGGGGAATTTAATTACAGCTCCACGAGTGAAAGACGGCGCAGGGTTGGACGGAGCGATGGGGTAATTGAGTGGACAGATGCTGTTTAATGATTCTCCTTGTACACATCTGCTCAGATCAAACACTCAGTGCCCCCCCTCCTCGGCCCCTCTCCTCGATAACACTGCCCTCTCTCGGACCCACGCTGAGCTGTCCCGATAAGCGGCTCGCCATATTCCTCACCGTGAGCTCCAAACTTTCTTCTTGACATTCTCATCGCCGAGTACAACGAGGTGAACTCACTCACTTGGGCTCGTTCCTGCTAACACTTCATGTTCCACTCACTATTCACATCCTCTCCTGTTGAGTCGTGGCTCGCCCCGGCGCCCGGCACTTCCTTTTCCATTTCACAGCGATGGCCGCCGTTGACGGCTCTGTCGCCTGCCCGGAGAAGCTTGCTGTGGGCCGAGATGAGCTCAGTTTCCAGCCGGCCGTCCAGGTCAGCGTGAGTTGATCAGGACGACGCCAACGCAAACACAAAGGTGCGTACGTCTGCATCTCATTCTCAACACTTGTGCCCGTTGATAATGTGTCATCCTCCATCCTCGTTCTCGTGCGGCCTCAGGTCTCCCCCCATTAACAAAGGGCCCTTGTCAGACACAGAATTAGCCCATTAAAAGAGACGGGGTCTTCATTGGCCCTTTCAGAGAGCCCAGTAAGTTTCACAGTTGATGGAGTGTGTGTGGGGCTGTCTGGATAATGAATGCTGGGGAAAGCAGAGAGAGGGAGAGTGTGGAGAAGGAGCTGCCGGTGGGACACCTACCCGCTCTATAGAAATCATGACTTACTCACACATTCCAGTCTCTCGATGACTGAGTGCTCCCCCCCCAACATATGGTCCTGTAGGGAAACAGTGTGACACCAGCCCTCTTGCCAATCAACTGTCTTTAATTTATCTTTTCTCGCTCTTTCTTCTCCTCAGCCGTCGCCTCTTAAGCTCCACTTAGCTCAGAACTAGCTCATCAAAGGGCTTTTTTCTCTTTTTTCTCATTTTCACCCCGTGTGGTAGAACACTTTTTTTGTCTTTTAATTGCCTCTGCGTCACACTGGGTCTTACGGTGCCTGTTGTTTTTACCCTCTCTATTGTAATTTGCCCATCTCTCCCTTCTGCATGTCCACTGCTTATTTGGGGCCTAATTGAGCCACTTTGGTAATTGAGGAGGAAGTTCTTAAGAGCAGAGGGAGTGGAAGAGTGTCTGTGAGTCAAGATTACCTGTAATTAAAGTACATGATGGCTTTGATGGCTCCGTCCCCCTCCTGTTGAGATGTCGCTCCCAGACCCTGTCGGCTGCCGTCGCATTGAAAATGTTTCTTTTAGTGCTGCACTAGACCACGACGCACGGCCGACAAGCGGCAAATTCCTATATGAAAACACACATACACACACACGGTGCTGTTGATGGCTCGTCTCACAGCTAATTAAAAAGTGGTTGTAGTGCGGGAAACTTGAAGTAATTAAAAACGCACGTCTTCCGAAAACTCTGAATTTCCATCTCATGAGGCTTCAAACTGAGACGATGTGACCAGTCCGAGGTGTGATTCCTCTGGAATGTGTGAAAACTCAGTTCCAGCGGTGGAGATGGAAGTTTTCAGTGTCTGCGTGAAACTCCGATAACGCCAATCAGTGCCTTTTTTTTTTGTTTGTTTTTGCCAAATCCTGGTTCTAATCGAGTCTTTTGTGTGGTGGTTTTCACTGGTGACCTCTCCTGGTTGCCCCTGCGACCCTTTTAAAGTCTAAGAGGTGTGGACGATGGACGGAGAGAGGACGGACGAGTGTTTCCTCTGTCGGACTGACAGCACCGTAGCAACAGAGGTAAAAGTTGCACCTGAACATTTTCACGAGCTGCACATAAAACGAACACACTCCTTCACCGCAAATACTGCTCACAGATTGAATCCATCCAAACCTCAGTGATGTGGGTTAGGGTTCACCACTTCGACTCATCAGAGGAAATATGAGGTGAGGAAGGGTTAAAGCTGCTTCGTGCATATTGTCGCATCTACAGGGACGTTACTGAGAGAGTCTGAGTAATTTGAGCGGCGCAGAGGTTGAAGCAGAGCGAGGCTCTTAAGGACGCCATTGTTCTTAAAGGCCACAATTAACTCTGCTTTAAAAGATGCACAGGATAATCTGTGGGTGTTTATCTTTTTGATAAGAACAGCTTTTGGATGATGGAAAATCATGTTTCCATAGTGTTTCTGGACCCCGGTCGTCGGCGGAGCTTCCCCTCCTCTCCCGCACATCCTTAGCCCCGCAGATAAGGTGGCGGCAGTGCAAATTAGCCGCCTGGATTCCGTGTCAACATACACCCCGGGTCCGGGCCCGATCCTGTCCCTGTGTTTTGAAACAGATGGCTACTACTACAATAAAAAAAGTAGCAAATTATTTTAGCAGCAGGCGGCAAAAGCAATTAACAACTGGCATAATGTGTTGATTAAAATCCATTCCAGTTTCAGTGACGGGAGAAAGAAACTCTCATTTTGCGCCGGGTCAGCTGGCACGCGTCCGCCGCTCGCAGAACGCTGACCTTGACCCGCCCACAGCTGTCGCTCACTCAACACCGGCGCGCGGGGCTCAGACACGATCATTTTGGCCGTTGGCCGTAAAAGTTTTTTTTGGGTGGTTCAGTTTGAAAGTAGATTTTGAGTGAAATCAAACTGCTTCTCCAAACTCAGGAATGTCAGAGCCGTCATACCCCCGGTGCTCCTCGTATTTTTCTAATTTCCGCGACTGAGCTGAGACGTTTTCTGCCTAATTAGAACAAATATCCTCTCACCCCCGCACCCCCCACCCCCCTCATAAAAGTTCCATTTAAAAGGCTGTTTCATGCTTGAAATGTATCTGCTGGATTTAGACTCTGCTCCTTTGTAAATGTGATGAATGCTGGACTTTTTTTTTCAGGCCTTTACCTCATGTACCTCATCAACAGCAGTCAATTGCCACCCCACTGAACAGCGAGCACCGAGTGAGGCTCGACTTTGTCTTTGAGCCAGAAAATCCCATTTTCACTAAACACCTAATCAGTCCCATTCATCTGGCTGCGACTCCCCAGCAGCCCGGCCCTACACCTGGCTTCGGCGTCTTTAATTACTGGGCGACAGGCTTTGTCTGATCCGGCGCCAAGATTAGAATATGAGTGGCAAACGCGGAAAAGAAAATCATACGGGCTCAAACCAATTCAATTACCCACCAATCAAAGTAGAAAGGCTTGTAATTGCAGCGAGAGGGTAACAATGAGAACCTCTGCTTCAGGGAGCGTGTTATTGGAAAAGAGGAGTCCCCACCTGCAGAGGGTGCTATGCTCAAACTCTTATGTTCCACTGCGGCGAGCAATCTTACAGATCACCTGGGGAAAGTATTTTTTAATGTGGCTGTAGCCTTTGCTGAGACATTACCTTATAATTTTCTGTTTTTAACTCTGCTATTATGTCAAATTGTGCATGAATATGGTGTTTGAGAGCAAGGGAGCAGAAAATGGATGTGACATTATGAGGAGGGGAGGCGCTCAGGCTGAAGTGTGGGTTAGAAAACGCCATTGTGCTGCTCGGGCCGCAGGCGACAAAAGGAAAAGCAGGAAAGTTGGAGGGAAAGAAGAATCTGCACATACTTGTGATCATTTCCACCATAAGTCTGAACTTGATACCGGGATACGTCCCACACTTTCACACTGTCTTTCCACTCCAGGTCAGTTTTGTCTGTAGATTCTTCACAGCTTATTTTAAAATGTGTATTTGTGATATCCCCCCCCCCCCCCTCATTTCAAGCCGTGGACCTGAGGACGTGTAAACATCCAGACAGAGAAACAGAAAAGGCGATGACAGAGAAAATAGAGAAAGCTGCCGCCGGCTGACAGAAACCCCCACTGGCTGCAGAATGGGATGGTTTTGGACAACTCAGGTACCAAGTGACAACTTCAGTTTTTTTGTTTCCTTTATTTCCAGTTGTTTTCCCCCCCCCCCCCCCCTCCCCCTTTGTTTGGCTACAATTGAAGATTGAAGCCAATCACGGTATCAAAAGAAAAAACTGTTGTCATAGAGTTTGTTTTCCAAATGTAACCTCTCCCCGCTCTGCTGTCACTCTCTATTTCTCAGACTGCAAAAATCCTAACTGGTGTAAGAGGTGCGAGTGTGCCACACACACACACACACACACACATCCAACGAGCTCAAACGTGCGTGTGTGCCCAAAAGGAAACAAACAAAATCAAACGGCTTCAAACGGTATCAAAGTGAAAATCAGTGTCCTTCATGGGCTGTGTGATGTTACAGATTCTTTTCTGCTCGGCTTGGCACGGCTCTGATTTTGAAGACAGTGCTGATCTGACTTGAAAATGAGATTTTGATATTTGGCTTGTTAACTTCACAGCAATTAATTTCTCACCGGGGAAAGGACTCGAACACCTCAATGTGCTCACAGGACTTTTTTTGGTATGTATTTCTTTTTCTTACTTACACTTTAATTATTGGAGTGAACGGAAGGAGCTCGGGTTTTCAGGATCGTATCTGGGGCCGTTCTGCAGTCTGAACAGATAAGCACCAGCTGAACAGAATGTACAGTGTGTTCACGGGGAGGTTCTGTCCTCAGCACTGGACGCTGTTTAAACAGAACCGGCTCCCGGTCGAGCACATGCTGAGGCCAAGACTCATCAGTCCTCTTATATTCAAAGAAGCCTTATAGCTGAGGCCAAATTTAAATCCTGGCTGCATCAGTGGTAGTTAAAGGTTTCTAGTTTTATTTATAGCCCCTAAAAAAGAGCTTCGCTGCCATCAACCTACATTTATATCAGCTAGATCCATACTGCTCTTGGCTGGGGACCTGAATCCACACAGTCACAGATATTGTGAGGTAATTATTCAGTGGAGTGCATCATCAAACGTCAGTTAAGGGTTCAGGGTTTGTTCCATCCTTCAGGAGGAAGTTAGCATCGTCTTCACTCTGCTAGAAGTGCGTCTCACCAGTGGCCACACAATTCATTAGTACTAATGGGGCTCCACGGGGAGCATGTCTACACACACACACGCACACACACACACACACACAGACAGAGCAGCAGAATGTTTGTCCACTTCGAGCTGCCTGTGTCTAAATGAGGGAGGACAGGAGGAGGAGGATGAGGGACCTTCTTTGTCTTTGAGACTGGGCCTGACATTGATTTTCAAAAGTAAACAGATTCATGCTTATTTTAATGGACCGGTTTTAACTGAACTGGTTTCTTAGCCAACTTCTTACTGTGAATAAACTTTCCTAGAATAAGTTTCAGGTTAGGGTTGAAGTTGAACGACATGGCCACGGACCTGATTCGTGATTTTCAAAGTGAAAGAGATTTGAATGTTTTAGTCTTTAGAACTGTCCCTTTGATTGTTTGTTCCCTCATTTCATCAGGAATATTTCATGTTACAGAGAAATGCAGCTGAAGTTTTCGGGGGCTTTAGTCGAGGTTACTTGAGTTTACTGTTTTTCTTGGGAATAGAACATGAGAAGGTCGATGGGGAATGGGGAACTGGAGAATTTTTATATACTCTGTATACGACTATTTTATTCTGTTGTGCTTGTGATAATGTCTCTGATGCATTCCCTCCGCGTCTCATTGTTACTGTTAATGACTTGAAATGTAATTTTAGAATAAATATGCACTTTAAAACACGTCTGGGCAGGAAAACACCACACACCACTTAACAAGCAACAGCCTCTTATAGTTCCTGATTCAAGTAGAACAACTTCATCAGCATCGCTGCATTACATTATAGGATAGAACTGGAGAATGAGTCACCTCGACTTCGTCTGTTCCGTACACTTAGATTTCAACATTGAAAATATTATTGTTGCTCTTTCAGAGCAATAATTTGGATGTTTCAAAAGATGTTGCTGATTTTGACAAAGAAGAAATTTAGTCAAACTAGAACCTCGCGCTCACACCACCTCCCAGGCCCTCCGGTCCCCTTGAATTCAATCAGCCCCTCATTAAGAGCCTTCAATCACTCCCCAGGAAAACAGTGATTATATGCAAAACAAACGACGTTGCATCTGATCCTGCAGACAGACAAACAAACAAACAAACCAAAGAGCAGAGTCCCAGTCAGTAAGCTGTGATCCCCAGTGACCCCGCATTTATTTAAAATACTGAATCTTCTTCTGGTTACTGTAGTCTCCAGTTCTTTAGACTGTGAGAAGAAGTATAGGGAGAAAGCCCTGAAGGAGCAGGCAGAGCTCAGCGTTCGAAAGGCCCAGGTCAAGCTGAGATTCAAACCAGGATCCTTCTTGCTGTGCTGTGACAGTGCCGACAGCTGCACCGCCGTGCCATTGATCCGCAGCCTTTCCTTCAAGATGTGAAGATGAGCTACTTCTTCTTCCTCCTCCTCCTCAGTCCAATCTCTGGAGCAAAGAGCTGCCACAGTTGATCGAATCATCACGTCTGAGCTCCCATTTACTGAATGTGACCCTGCGCTACGTCGAGGAGCCGACTTCCTCCCTGCTCTGTGGAAAATAGGACCACGTGTCGTGACAATAGAAGCCCGAAAAGCCTCCTCTCTTGCAAAGTGGCGGTTACATGTGATCTTAACGAATATTGCTCCCGCGCTCGGCGACTGCGGGGCCAAACAGCCCGACTCCTCTGAACACTAATGACCCATAAAGCCTCACTGCCACCTCAACTTGACAAATGGCAAATGTCAGCGGCATATTCTCCTGGTAGGCATAATTTTATTAAGTGCAAATATCACTGTGCTCCTTAGGAGACACTCAAAGGTTAGACCAGCAGCTGTAGCAGTTTCATGTGTATTAGCTGGGATTTTCCAGCAAGTCGGGCCCCCCTGAGTTGATAGACACAGCCAGTCAAGCATGAGCAGGGACGCTCCATCTAAATGCAATAAGGAGAAGCTCAGGCTAAGATCATGTTTATTTAAAAGCCCGGGACAATAACCTAATGGGGGACAGTAAGGTAATGGAGGGGGGTAGAGAGGGAGGAAAACAGTGCAGAGGAGAAAGAAAGAGTGAAAGAGGAAGAGAGAGAGAGAGAAAATGAGAGACTGGTGGCAGATCATTTTTCCCATTTATTGGCTGTGGTAATTTGTTGACTCACTCATCCATGCAGAGTCTTTATGTTTAATGCAGGCCTCCAGAGGGGAAAGGAGGGAAGAGGGGGGAGGAGGGGGTTAGGGGGGGTACCCTGACAGAAAGGCCTCCACCTCTTAGTGGGAGAGACGGAGGTGGATGAATATCAGCCCTTAAAGTGGGCCTCACATGCTAATGGGGCCTCCACATTAACCCGCCTGTGCTCAATACACCTGCCAGATAATTGATGGGACTGCTCCAAAGATCAATGTTTGCATCCTGCGTCCTCCAGGGGCCGGTAGGATGTTACAGGTGTACGAATAATCGCAACTCGGTTCATCACAATATACCATCCTGACAGTGGATTTCACTCAACAGGATGTTTCTCCTTAATTCCCAGTTCAATGTCATCCAGCTGTCAGAGGCAGGTCTGGACTTTGACATGTGCTGTGGTCTGACACCCGTCACCCTCACCCAGCTGTTGCTGGCACGCCTGCCCTGCCCTGGCCCGCAGAACGGGTCATAGCCACGTGGACAAACATTGGTGGCCCACTGCTGGCAACGGCCCCCTGCGAGCCCCATTTACAGAGAGGGTTTCCACTGTCTGTTCTATTTGGAGAGCAAGGAGCGCCAGCCTGTCCTTAACCACCACTGACAGAGGCCGAGGTCGCGTACGTATCGTATCTGTGCTCTGAGGTCACACTGTGAGGTTTGATGCCAAATAACTGGAAAACGGTAAAGTTTGTTGGCAGATGTTCAGATGAACTTCTTGAAGATAGATCTGACAGTGTCAGGTTTGATACATCAGAGGGAGACATAGTGTGGTTCACACGTGATCGGGTCAAACACGGGGGCAGGAAGTGGAATCTAGAATGAGAGGAAGTGTCTGGCCTGGAAGGATGTGATAGAGACGGAGAAACAACCTTTGATGAGACTTGAGGTTTTACAAAACAGTTCCTGATTAGTTGATGTTCCACCACGTTTCATTTGTTTTCCATGGGAAGCTGGAAACGTCAACTTTCTGCATAGTTACAAACTCTTGAGTTTTCTTTTTTTTTTTTGGGGGGGGGGGGGGCTAAAGTCTCAGATCAGACAAATTAAAATACTCTCCACTACAACATCTCTTAACCTTTACTCATCCCCACTCTGTTGTTCTCTGTCAGTACATTAGCTTTCAACGTTTACATCTTTTTGCTCGACTTTTATCTATTTTTAGGCGTCTTTGATGATTTCCTACTTGCCGAAACGTGTGCTACCGTAGAGCATCTCCTGGGCCTGGAGCCTGGAGCTACCTCCAGCTATAGAATCTGACGTTCAGCTCATAAAGGAATCAGAGGACTGTTCCGTACACCCAGCTGCCTGAAATAGCACGTCTCTGGAGCGCGATGTACACACAACGCGCAAAACATCTGCGGCCCTGTATGAACCTTCCCTTGTGTTCGGTAAAACTCTGCCTCCAGAGCACGAGCGCGCACGCAGACCGATGAGCGTTGCGCTCCTTCAGGCTTGTGTGTGTGTGTCGCCGCGTCTGCGTGCAAGTCCCCAGCCACTTTCCAGTATCACTTCGCGGTGCCCTCTCTCCACCAGCGCTGTCATAAGATAATGTGACAGGGTGTCAATCACGCCGGGGCCTGGGGTGCCACGGCGACAAGAGGGTTTTTGGCGGAACATTTTTGTGAGCAACACCAGGGAGAAGGCAACAGCAGGGGCCGCGGTACAGAGCGAATCAGCTTAACCACTGCCAGGTCTCGCACGTCCCTTCTTTTATTTCTACAAACCCCCTCTGGCTTCTGCGCTCATCCGCCCCGCCTCCTCGCCTCCCTCCTGACCCCGGCGAGAAGGAGCCCAGTGGGGGTCACTTGCAGACAAAACGTCCTGCCGGACCCTAAGAGAGTCAACCCTGGCATCGGGGATGACCTGAGCGGCCGCGCTGTCTCCGTGCCCAGGGGCCTGTGCGCCGTACAGCCGGGCCGGCCGGGTGCTGCCACTCCGCCGCTCTGAGCGGTGATGTGTTGTGATGGCTCCGTCACTCTGGAAGGCAGAGCCGCAGACACCTGTGGAGGCAGCGGGTTAGGGTTGATGCAACCGGACAGGACTTAACCTCCGTTGATGGGAGCAGGTTTTAAAGAATGGTACAAGTTGGTGAATGTTCAGAGGTTATTATGAATACATAATAACCACACTCATCTCTGTCTCGGACCCTCTCTTTAACATTTTGAGGACGTTTTTTTTTTTTTTTTTTTTGACATTTTCACAAACCTCTCGGGCAGATTTGGAGGATTGATATGCGTGAGTGTGTGTAATTCGGTGTGGCCTGATTGAATTTACGGAGACTGTTAGACCTTGGAAGATTTATGCGCTCTACTGAAAATGAAATTAATCAAATCACACTGCCACGAAGTGAAAGTTAAGTAGTAGCGCCCTTTGAGAAATCCATGCGTGCTGCAATCTGTAAACAGGTCTGAGAGAGAAGAGCAGCTGCAGCCGGCGCTCTCTGTCTGCTCAGCGACAGCAGATTACGTGTCTTTAAGTCCAGAGCGTCTTCATTCCCACATCCTGATGTCAACAGCATCGAATAAAGGAACAACAGGGAGCAGGCACATGAGTAAGGAGCGAGGACAGATCGTCGTGCCATCACAGCAGAATGTAAATCTGATAAGAACACCTTCCTGCAGAGGTCCTCATGGTGACTCTGTGATGGCCGCCGGTCCCCTGGGTGCTTGTATTGATGTGAATGCCTTTATCATAGAGGATCGCCGTTCCTTCGGCCCCATGCAGAGAACAAAAGAGTCCTCCACCACCAGTGATCTAAAAAGTGCAGGGAACGACACACACACACACACACACACACACACACACACTGGGTGAATCCAGTGTGTGGACAGAGGCAGGATCTCCTTTAACTGAGATGTAACTAAGGATGCAATCATTAAAACAGAGGAGCTGCTTGAAATGAGGCTTTTACACCAAACAAATGTGAAACAGATTAATGTGCAGCCATGTCTTCTCATACACACACACACACACACCCCTGGATCCACTTCTCGGTGGAATAGTGGGCGCTTTTGAAAAAAATTAATTAAGCCCCCATTTGATATCTATAATTCAAATACGTTGCTAAATATTAATAAATAAGCAATACAGATAATAGATGAATGTATGGGTTAGAGTAGAATTTACAGAATCCTCAACACGATTCAGACGAACCTGAGGAGTTCTCTCATTTCTCACTGTTGAGATGTGAAAGAAACTGCAACTCAACTTTAAAAAGAGTAAAGTTTTGACACATTGCTGCTGCAGTGTACGTTTTCAGCCGCGAACACTTCCTCTCTCGCAGTTTGTTTGCTCTTTAAGAACAAATTGACTTTGTTTTACGGGGAGTTGCTTACGTTGCACTTAGGCATCATTATTATAATGTGTCATCTCATAGCTTTTTATTCCGGAGGCTATGGATATTAGCAGCCATCTTAGCTCTTTAAGTGATAGTTTCCTGGCTCCTGCCCGCTGTGTTTCCCCTCATTAATGCAAGACATTCTCCATCACCATCCTCTGTGAGGAGACTCTCCTCTCACAGGCCACAGCACTCTGACAAGGATGGAATTACTGTAAGCTCTCGCACACCTAATTAAAGTGAAGATGACTCACCTTCAGCGGACTGGACCGCATTGATGTCATTCTCTTACACGGCGAGGCTTTGACTGTATGCAGCCGCACGTGAGCTCGCTGGGTTGATTCGGTGCGCGCGGCTCTTTTGAGGATATTTCACTGTCTGTCAGACAGACCGACAATTTTACTGCTGAGCGCCTACACAGCCTCCCTAAATACGCCTGATTTCTTTCATCTAGATCCATAAAAATGATTCCTTGGAAATTGTAAACCTGAACCTGCCTCGTTGTTTGGATCCAGCCTAAAACTGAATGGGTTCTCTCTTCGCATTGAAATGGCAATGGCGAGCTAACAGTCCAGATTCTTGGCGTGAGTATCTGCTGTCTGCACCACAAACCCCAAAATATGATTTAATATAAACGTGTGGGCGCAGAGATTGCCAGTGCTGTCTGTTTGTAAATTAAATAAAAACAAGTTTATTTAAAAAACAAATTGGAGAAGCTGCTGATTGATAGAAGATGTGTTACCGGCCCCCGCCAGACCAAACTCAAAGTGGAAGTTGTTTTTCTGAAGTCCTTCGTTGGGTTCGTTATACAAGCTAAATTAATTTCCACTGCCGGAGAGAACATGCTGCATTTCTCCAAGCGGCTGAACAGAAGGAAATGAGGGAGCACGCTGAAAGGAAGCTGAGCACCCTCAGCTGGGAGATGAACACTCTGGGAGACGGTTTCTGTGCCTAATGTCACTTCTGTGGCATCTGCGTGCGACTCTGGTGTGATTCTGCTAATGCCTGTGTGGATTTTATTTGCCGCACGCGTGCCGAAAGTGAGCGACAAATTAGCAGTTGTTCCGTGCAGGTTGGCAGGGGGAGCTTTAGAAGGGCCTTGAACATCAGCAGCTCCTGATGAAGACCTTTGGAAGTGCAGGAAACGGCGTTTGATTCCCGCGTGAAGTCCCTGAGGCTCAGCTCAATTGTGTAAAGATTTGGATTTAGCACCTTTGAGGGGAGAATTTCAAAAGGAGACGGTTCAGCTGCAGCACATCAATAGTCGCTTACAAGAACTTTAGAGGAGATGAAACACGTGTAACAATACAATACTGTCTTTAAGGAGAAGTTTGGGGGAAGTGTGATAATAAGAAACTTTTGATCAGAAAAGGTGAGGCTTACAGCTCGCAGCCAAATAACAAGGGAAGAGCGCCTTTTAAAGAGGTTCGGATGGGGCGTGTGACAAGTGATGAGTCAGTACTTGGTTTAAAGTCAATTATATCTCACTCACCCTTGTTGTAGATGTCTGTTCCACCTCTGGCACCCAGACAAAAATAGGAATGTTTTCCAAGAATGATGACTTTAATGGAGCAAAGTCGTACAAAAGGAAACGTTCTTGATTCTCAAAGCAACCAAAGCTTTAAAAAAGCAGAATAAGAAACAGCTCTCAGCACGCTGGGATTTAAATCAAGAGGCTCTTTGTGATTATGTGACCAAATGTGACAGACAGTGTTTTTCCGACCTTGGGCCATGTTTGACAAGTCTAGATAACCAGAGGAAGGGCTGGTGAGGAGTCTTTATGCTGCTGGGCCCAAATACGACCCTCACCAGGTTCCAGGTGAGACTCGTGCATGTACACTTGTAGCAGCCGACTCTAACACCGCCCCCCCCCTCACCTAAGTGTGACAGGTGTGACTGGCCAGGTCTAGGATAAAAGTGGGGGAATGACTCCACTTCTCACTGGATTTATAACCTCAGTGAACATTTCCAGGTCTCACTCTCACGCAGTTGAGTTTGTAAGTCTTCAAAACAGCAGCTCGCATGGGTGAGGTCACGAATCTGTGTCAGAAATATAACCGTAACCCAAAGATGAGCAATGCTCATCAAACTTTATACACACAGTTTTCAGTTTAATCTTGCCTCTATGTGAAACTCTGATCAAATCAACTTTAAACATAATGATTCTCCATGCTTTGGTCTTAGAATAGATTATTTTAGACCTGATTACCTTTGGAATCGGCATTTTATTAACTGCACCTTTACAAAATTACGTTTTCCCAACCTCGTTTTTTATCCCTCTGCCATATGGGGTTATGTCAATTCATGCTCTGCTCGCTGCTGATTGCTTGGTCAATAACCAGGCAGGTCGTTTTTAAACAAAGCGTTTTCATTTTATGAAGCTAATAAATATTTAATGATTGAGACGTGAATGGAATAAACTCAAATTACCCCAGGACATCTTCATTATTTAAAATTACCTCCATCTTTTAATCAAAACGTTCCAGCTCAGCTACATTTATTTTCACCAAATAAATAATCGGCAAAAAATATATAAAATGTTTCACCGCCGAGCCTGTTTTACAAACATAGCTTGGCCTGCCATTAGCAAACATTTTCCTGAATAAACCAAAGATTGCAGAACGTGGTTTCGCCCACTGCGCTCGGAGAAAAGAAAACTGTGCCAGCTGTGATTAACGGCTAATGATGAAAAGCACATGCAGGCCGCGTCACTCATCTCGGGACATTGCGTGATGCTCGACCATCTCTTCACTTTCACGCCGTTTGACCCTGACCTTTCCTATCTGCTGTGATTCTATCGGCACACAATCAATGTCTGTCCCCTTCTGCATGATCACGAAAAACAGTGGACCCGTCCTGACAGGGTCTCCACTGGCGGCCCCCTGTCTCCCTGCATCTCGCTCGGTAGATCTTTCGCAGAGGAACATCCTCCCTCATTATCTGCTCCACCCTGCCCAGCCCACTGGAAGTGATGCTAATAACATGAATTCCAATTGACTGACATGGGTGAGGAACCAGGAGATGAAATCCATACTTCATGCATTTTGCATGGGGTGGTAATTAGACATGTTTTTTTAAGGGTGGGGGGGGGTTGCGCTAAATGCTTCTGTAGAACTTTCCTTGTTCCTGCCGAGATGGTGAAGTCAGATGTAAGAGATGAATACACAATAGCGGGAGGGTGTTCCTGGGTGGATCCTTCAGAACTTCAGAGCTTCACCCGATGACTTTCAGCCATAAAAAGTGTATTCAACTCGTCACAAATCAAAGGAGGATGTTCTGAGGCCCGGCTTTAATTATGGGTGCTTTCTTAAAGAATAAGTGTCTGCTTCTCTAACCAACCTTGAGACCCATTTTAAAGGTCTGAGAATGTGCCCTTGACAATTGTCCCCCCTCCGGGCCCCTGGCTCTGGCCATTAGGAAGATTCCTCGTCTTCTCTAAGCAATGACAGGTGAAATGGAGCACAAAATCCTGGAGCCTGCCATGGGCCTCTCTGCAACATCAGCACCTCTAATTCTTACAGACACTTGTCTTTCCATTAACACTTCCTTCTGCTAACATATCTCATGACTGACAACAGATTAGCCTCATTGAAATGAAAGCTGTGCGATCCATGACGGGGAAAGAAGAAGTGCATGAACACTTTCAGATGATCTGCTCCTCTGACATGGAAATGATTAACACATGACAAGATATATATTTAGATCATTGGCCGTCACAGACCTGCTTCAGGTCAGCCATGTTCTGGAGTAAACAAGAGCAACAAACACATTGTCATGCAAAACTGTTGCTATCTCCGGCTGAATATGTGTGGTTAGATTTAGACAAGCCTCTCTCACTGTTTTTCACCAGTTACCGAGCTGATGTTCCTTCTGCAGAAATGAGGAAGGACGATCAATATCTGGATTACAACTTCTTCTCAGAGCCGCAGCCAGCTGAGGTAGATAAATAAAGGGAAAAACAGAGAGAGACAATGGAAAAGAAAGAAATCGATGCTGAAGGAATAACCACTATTCAACCTTCACACAATCAAAGAAAATGTCCCAGTAGAGAAAAGACAAAATTAATGGAACAGCACAGCAGACACGTTGACATAATAATTCATAAGACTCCATGTCAGCCATGTTTGCCATGTTGTTCCGGGCTATAATCTAATTGGACAGGTGTGCTATTTACCGCAAAGTGTTAGCTCATGTTATACAGTATGTTAGATTAAATGACAGCAGAGTGGATATCTTCACTCTTTCTGTTATAAAACACAAAGGAGGAAAGTAAAAAAAAAAGATATCCTGGATCTGATTCTTACTTCACCTACACCAAAACAGATTTATAAGTACTAAGTCAATTTATTGTAACAATTTATTTATGTATTGGTAATATATTACAAGCACAATTAATGTGTCTGGGTTTTAGCGCTGTCTGCTTCATATTTATTTTTGTAATCCTTCTAACTCACAAACAGAGATTGAATATGGAAAAATTAAGAATAAATAATAAAGAAAATAAATTAAGTTTTTACTAAATGAAAAAGTTGTATTAAATTAAAGTGGAGTTAATAATAAAATAAAATATTTCATTTAAAAATATCCCAGCTTCAGACTGTGCGTTCACCGCTGACGTCACTCCCAGCACTCAGCGTCTACTGGCGGAGAGCGAACACGTGACAGTGACGCTAACCAGGAAGTGCTGCAGCCGGAGCGTGTGTGTGTTTGTTTACAGAGTTTCCGCCTGAGCCTCGGTCTAAACTCTCATCGCTTTACCTCCAATTATCTCAAACACATTCCGCGTGCCACCGACACACACTCTTCCGCGGGACCGCTACGTTTGCGCCGCATAACAATGGAGCTAGCAGCCGCTAACGAGACATGCTAACGCCACGCTACATTAGCTTGCTGAATTGCAGCCCTCGCTTCACGTCGCGTCGTCATGTAAACGTGTGTGACCGCGCTGTTGTTTCACCCCAAGGTCACAGTGCAAAGCTGATCACCGAGTTGGTTTTGTCGCGGCTGCTGAAGCCTCATCCAGAGAGTTAAGGTTAGCCTGTTAGCTAGCTGGAGGAGAAGCAGCCATGGGAGATCATCATAAAACAGGATGACCTCTGTAAAAACCCAAGGTATGACTCCACCCAGTCTAACACTCACACTGTGCACTGTTAACATGGACAAATGATGCTGTGTCTGTAGCCACTAACACACGTGTTTCTGTCTGCTCTTCCTCCTCCACCTGCTAATGCAGAATAATGACCAAAGAAGACCCGGTGCATCATGGGATTGTCTGAAGTTTATTGGGATCACCACATACCTCTGCCAAACCTCGCCCCAGTCCAGGCCAAGGTCACCGTTGCCCTGCTGGCTCTTCTGTGCTTCATCAACAGCTATGATGGAGAGTTTGTGTTTGATGACTCTGAAGCAATCGTCAACAACAAGGTTATTCACGTGATTGATTAACGAACCCCACATGATGACATCTCCATATTCTGATGCTGCACACAGAGAGGCACAGTCCACGGGCGTAACTGAGCGTTTCTGTTCCAGGACTTGAAACCAACAACACCTTTGAACAACATCTGGAGCAATGACTTCTGGGGAAGTAACCTGAGCAGCAACTCCAGCCACAAATCCTATCGACCGCTCACTGTCCTGACCTTTAGGTAAGATTTTCCATTTACTGCACGAACTTACACACAATTTTTTTGTGCAGCATCAAAGTCCAAAAATACACAATCTTGTATCACAATGGAGGTATGCATTATTATAGAGAAACATTACAGTCTTCAACATGAGCAAACAAAAAAGAGTTCCCCCACCAACATTGAACAATCCTGCACATGATTGTCCAGTTGTGGTGGGAATTTATAATACAAAATATTGTCATAAAATACAGATAAATAAAGTGAAGAGAGAGAGTCACTGAAGCAGGAGAGAGGGGATAGACTAAAATTAAAGAGGTCAGAAAACACTGTGTGATCATCATATTTAAGCTCTGTCAGACAGACACTTTTCCTACAATGTTAAATGTGTGTACTGCTGTTAATAACACATGTGGCCTCTTTAACGTAGTTACCTCATCTTCCTCCATCTTTATTACGCAGGCTGAACTACCTCTTGGCAGGAGGCCTGCATCCTGTCGGCTTCCACGTCTTCAACATTGTCCTCCATGCCGCCATCTCCGCCCTGATGATCGATGTGTTTTCAATCCTGATTGGTGGACTGGCCTATGATGAGAGCGATAGGTTGATGAACCACGCTCCTAAAACATCACTGCTCGCTGCCCTCTTCTTTGCTGCACATCCAATCCACACAGAGAGTGTAAGTAAGAGTCGAAAATCACGTTCACACAAGTTCACTCTCTGACAAACATGGTGGCATTTTCACTAGTTTTAGTAAAAAAAAAAATTGCAGGAGTATGACAGGATTCAGTATACTTTATAGAAGAGTGGAATGACAGCCCAAAAATTACAGGCAAAGAAAAACAACCTTTTACATCAACGTTCACAAATAATCATATGGGACCTGATAGATCATTACATATTTATTTCAGCTCTGTTCTCCTGCTGCTTATTCACCAGTCGTGTCAGATTCTGTCGGCCTCTGTTCTTTGTTCACGGACTGAGTTGGGCGCATTTGCCACTGTTGCTTGTGTCGATGTGGTACTGTTTGTGATTTTAGGTTCTTAGAAAACTTTTATTAACAACATGGAGTCCCTAAAGCGGTGCATCGTGGCATCTTGACACACCAGTCCAGAGGTTTTTATACTAAACATGCAGTGGTTCCTTGCCAAGAACAAACGCCCCGTCTCAGCTGGGAGTGCGTAGCCAAGGTACGCGCGGTAGCACGGCCTAACTATTAGCCGTGTTGTGTTGCTTATTGACCTGCCAGCATTAGCGCGTTTGCTGTAAAGCCTGGCTGGAAGGCAGCATTCCCCCCTCTCCGTTGTCTTTAATCATGCAGGGCAAGGACTGGGCGAGACCTGGGGGGTGGGAGGCAGGCAGGCTGTTGGGTAAGGTCTGCTGTATGAATCAAAGCAGACAACCCCAGGATGCCAGCCATACTGTACTCACACACTGTATACAGCACACACACCAACAGGCCATGCTGGTAATGAGTGAGTCTTCCTACCTCTTTTAATAAGCTGTTCCATCATGAATCCGTTTTTAACTGGATGCAGTATGCAAAATAGAAACTAATCTGCAGGATATGATACAAGTAGGATGCACATGTTAATGCTGTGTCGAAATTGTGTTTTGCAGTTTAATCTTTTCTGCCACTGGGCCGCTTTAATTCGGTCATGTCTCTCTCTCTCGCGCTCTCTCTGTCTCTCTTCTCCCTCTTCATCCCGATAAGGTGGCAGGTATAGTGGGCCGAGCAGATCTTTTATGTGCTCTGTTCTTCCAGCTCTCTTTCCTCACCTACTGTAAAGCCTTCAACAGAGGTAGGTATCCAAGTATTCCTCTTTATGTACTGCAGGACAATACCCTGTCTGATAAAAACGAAACAGCATTCAACACTTTGCTCTTCTTGTTGTTGTTTTTTCACTGCATCTCTTTGAACACCTTTATTCTAAGTCCTAACTGTCCGACTGCCTCTGTGCTTTGTGCTCTCAGAGACTGACAGAGATGACAGGTTTTCTGTCCGGTGGGTTGTGGCCAGTCTCTTGCTGTGTGCTGCAGCCATGCTCTGTAAAGAACAAGGCATCACAGTGTTGGTATGAACTCTTTCTTTATAGCAGCTTAACGATTTATCCGTTAGTAGCAGCGTTTGGAGGAGAGCTCGTCAGTGATCCCAGAGAAATACTCCCATTATGAAGACACGAGAATTGATTTTTATTTCGTTTAATTGGTTACATTGGAGTCTCATGTTTTTCCACATGTATGATGAGAGCTAAAGATCCAGTGAGATGCTGACCTATATACATTTTAAATGCCATTTCCCCTCCTCTATGTATTTTGCTTCAGGGTGTGAATGCAGCCTTTGATGTCCTCCTGATCTGTAATGTTAATGTGTATGAACTCAGCCAGAGGCTACTCCTGAGGAAGAATCCACTCCATGTGAGTTGCAGTTTATAAGCACACCCCCTCCTCCCCTTCTGTCATAAATTATGCACGCCCTTGTATGATTAATGTCACATCACATACAGTATATGGTCAAAGCAAAGCTATATGGATGTCTGTGTGTGATCATGGAACAGCGCTTGAAAGTAGCTCGGAAGCCCAGATTTATGTGTCACTAACACGTCGTGATCTTTTTTTGACAGGTAAGTGACACGTTACGAACGGGGCTGCTTACCCGACTGGCTCTCATGGGTCTCGGAGGACTCTTGATGCTCTATGCACGCTGGAGGATCATGGGAACAGGACCGCCAGCATTCACTGAAGTAGACAACCCCGCCTCCTTTGCAGAAAATATATTCCTTAGAGTGAGTAAGATTTATTTTCATCCCCACCAAGGAGGCTGTTCAACTGTGTCCATTTATTGTTGGTTTTTAAGCAAGAGTACGAATAAAAACTCAATGTATTTTCACGGGACTTTATGGAAAGGAAGGGAATCAGTGTGTCACTAATTTGGTTTAGCGTCATTGAATTTAAGAGGACTGTTGGGCCTCATCAAAGTCATGCAAAGTCATTCTTTTCTATTTAATCTCTCACTAAAGAAGTGAACATGACTTTATTGCCAGTTGTCAACAACTGTGATGCACCTCTTTCTAAATTAACTAGACTGATATAAACCAGCTACAGCTGAAGGAAACAGAGCACTTTACTCCTCAGTTTCCTTTCTTTCACTATGGTACGTCAGCTATTCCAAAGTGCAGCCTTGATCTGAGCTGCGGGAACAGTCTGACCCAAGAACAGCTGCAAGTGTTTGTTTCTTTGATCAGATAGGATAAATAGAAATACGATTATTTAATTGCTTTTAACTTGGCTCTTATTTTGTTTAATTTTATATTAGCTTTTAGCTAAAATAATACTTTACAGTACATTATTGACAGGATTTGTCAAACAAAATATATATAGTGTATATATACTTTGAAATAATCTGTATGAAAGGTGCTCAAATACATTTTGACTAATTAAGTTGTACAACATTAATCCTAAAATCATCTTTATATAAGGTCAAACTTTATGTTGCTACCTTATTCTATGATGCTGCTGATTTGTATGTATTCAACCTCTAATACTGTGTTTGAAATAATCATTATTTTTTAGCCCAGTGATTAATTTTGAAATTAAGTAACACCCTCGTCTTCCACCTCTTCCTCTCCATCCCATCCCTGTCCTCTTCCTCTTTGATTGGCAGATAGTGAACTATAATTACTACTACTCTCTGAATGCCTGGCTGCTGCTGTGTCCCTGGTGGCTGTGTTTTGATTGGTCCATGGGCTGTGTGCCCCTCATTAAGGCAGCCACTGATTGGAGGATGGTGTGGCTGCTGCTGCTCTGGTGCGTCCTGATAGGCTTGATAAGCCAAGCCTTATGCTCGCAAGACAGCCAGAGAAGGAGGTAAGCAAGCACAGCCATCTCACACCCGCTATAGAGGAGAGGAAGTACATGTTGGCCTCTCTGTACTTTACACTTGATTATGAAAATGGTATCATACCCACTGCAGTGTGACCACAGCTCCATGTCTCCAGTGCTGTGTGAAGAGGCTTCAAATTCTCTGCTGCTGTAGTGTGTGCGTGTTTCACGAGGAAATTTTCCTGAGTGTTTGGTGTGTTTTTTGGAGTTTGATAAGCCTGAATTTCCTCCATGCACACACTGTTTCTGAGTGTCATGTGTCTGTGTGTGATCCTCTCCTGTTCTCCTCTCCAGGACACTGACCCTGGGCCTGGTGCTTCTCGTTGTCCCTTTCCTGCCTGCCTGCAACATTTTCTTCAGGGTGGGCTTCGTCATCGCTGAGAGAGTGCTCTACCTGTCTTCAGCCGGCTACTGCCTGCTGCTGGCCTACGCCGTGGGACACTGCTGCTGTCGCTGGAACAAATACAGGGTAGGGCTAAATTATGCCTAAAACTAGATCACGCCAAAATAAAAGCTCCTGCACGGGGCTCTTAAACCCTGATGAGCAGCTTCAACCTTACTGTTTCCCAGCCGACAGGTCACCATGTGCTGCTTTTAAATGCTTCTTATTTAACCACCTGTTAATGCGGCTGTGATGCTGCAGCGGCTCGGTACTGCAGAGTAGGGACAGGCGTGAGAGATGACTAGTGACTCACCTATAAAGGGATGGAAACAGCAGGGGGTGCCCACGTGTTACACGGGTGCATTTTCAGGCTGTTCACTCTGAGTCACAGAGAATCAGGTTTGAGCTGAGGGGTTATAATGACTTGTGTAACGTGTTCTGGGGGTTTTTTTTGTGTTGTCTTCCATGTCACAGAAGCTGCTGTGTGCGTTGGTGCTTGTGCTGTTGTGCACGCATGTAGCTCGCTGCGCTCTCCGCAGTTACCAGTGGCGGTCGGAGCAAAGCCTCTTTACCAGTGCCCTGTCTGTCTGTCCGCTCAATGCCAAGGTGACAAAATCAACGCTCTGCCTCGTTCGTGCACACGTCAAAATAAATGACAACCAAACATTTGAAGCCACACTCAGGTGTCGTGTTTGTTCATGGCTGACTCCTCAGGTCCATTATAATGTTGGTAAGAACTTGGCGGACAGAGGAAATGCATCTGCTGCGATCGGATATTACAGAGAGGCCGTCAGGTACGTCCCCTCACCAACATCAAGTCAGCAGTAAACATGTCAGTACACTGCGTGTTTCCTGTGACTTCCAGGCTTCATCCTACGTACGTCCACGCCATGAACAACCTGGGGAATATTCTGAAGGAGAGGAACGAACTGATTGAGGCAGAGCAGCTTCTGTCCAAAGCTGTTTCTATTCAGTGCGTCATCCGACTCAAATGCAAATTGCTTAACACAAACTTTCATTTTAATTCTACCTTTCTGTATGTTTTAATCGGTGTAGGTCTGACTTTGCTGCTGCATGGATGAATTTAGGAATAGTTCAGAACAGCCTCCAGAAATTCGAGGAAGCAGAGCAGAGCTACTGGAACGCCATTCGCTTCCGGAAGAAATACCCAGACTGCTACTACAACCTAGGACGCTTGGTGAGAACTAAACTGACAATGGTGAACAGACTGTTATCTTTAATGTCATTATTTATTCTTTGTTTTGTGTTTTTCTCTGCTTCCGTGACAGTATGCTGACCAGAACAGACATGTGGACGCCCTGAACGCATGGAGGAACGCAACCATGCTGAAACCTGACCACAGCCTGGCGTGGAACAACATGGTCATTCTGCTGGACAACACTGGTAGCAAAATAAAACACACAAATACCACTCAGAATATCATGTGTGTATATATTTAGTGTTAAATAAAACACTAATAATAATACTAACCATACCTGTTATCCTTTCCCTAAAATAATAACAGACATAAGCACTAATTGGGTGTTTTTTTTTTTTTTCATTTTATAAAAGTCTGTACCAATAATAATGACCCATTTTTGACATTCCCCAGTGTTTGTTCCGCACTAAATTTTCTGCTATAGAGGACTCAGAGTCCTGGGTGCATTTTGTTTCAGTCCAGAAACTCTGCGTTGTTATTTTGGAAAAGCAGGAAATCTAAATGGCCAACAAGATTAGACCGGAAGAGCAGGAATCAGCAATGCTTGAAATTTATGTATTAAAGCTTTGTGTTGTGAGTTTTGAAGGCACTCTTCCCTGCCGTGTGGAGAATGCTCTGATTTCCAAACGCTCGAGCCGTTTTGTCAGAAGCTGCTCCCGCGGGGGCGGAGTCTCCCAGGAGGGCACTGGAACTGTCCAATCAGGGCCCAGTATGCTCCTGATCAAACGTGGGCAAGCACAGCCAGAACAGCGCCCCCTCAGACTCCCCCCACAGCATTTGTTCCCCAAATCTGACAGAAATAATTCTCCCCCTTTCCCCAGCTCCCCAACAGAAAGACGGAGGAGAAGAACAATAGGTGTCATTTTCAAAAACCAAGGAAATGGGAATATTCTCTTCTCTTTGGTGTCTCCCCCCCTCCCCTTTTTTTGTTTTGATCATTTCACAAACAAAAGGCAGAATCAGTGTCGATCCAGTCAGATGCACTCAGACACAGTCACACATGTAGCCGTGTTAGCAAGCTGTGTCTGAAGGGCACAGGCCATGACTCAGGACATGGCCGTCATTGTTTGTCTTACTGTCTCTCTCTCCTTCTCCCTCTCTCTCTTTCTCCATCTCTGGCCAGACATCAGACGTGTCTGTGACAGAGATCAATAACTCAGTGGGCCTTGTGTTCAACCTTAATTAGGAGACTAAACCGCTCCTCCATGTGTGGAGAAGGAAAAACTCTGCTCTCGACACTGCTGACAAATAGAGCAAGCCGCCCAGTTCTCAGTGTACCAGCTGTTATCACAATATCAACGTTTCGCTGGGTTTGAATTTTAAACAGCATTTAAGCGCTAACACAAGCTTTTAACAGCAGGTTTCACTAAACATACGTGTCAGGCTGCCGTGACGGAACATGTCATCTGTGTTGCCTGTCTTTAAGGTAACCTCGGTCAAGCAGAGGTGATCGGCAGAGAGGCTCTGAAGCTCCTCCCCAGCGACCACACCATCATGTTTTCATTGGCTAACGTCCTGGGCAAATTACAGAAATACAAGGTCAGTCATCTTAGTTTGAAATTTCAACACAGAATTTTTTTTTTTTTTTTTGAGCACGTTGTAAAAATCAACCTCCATGTCTGCCTCCAGTCAGGAGTGACGCGTTTCTCTCACTCGTACAGAAAAGTCAGTGTTGAACATTTTCCTCTGTGCTTTTTATTCCTCAGGAGTCCGAGGGCTTCTTCCTTCACGCTCTCCGGATCAACCCAAATGCTGCTGGTTGCCATGGCAATTTAGGTAAGGCCACTGCAACTTCGGGTTGTACCACATGTTTTACACAGAGAGTCAAAGCGCTCACAAGCAGAATGAGCAATGGTTTGGTTTTATTCATGCTCATCAACACCGAACGCACAAATGAACTGAATCTATTAGGAGCTCAGTGGCTTCTGAGCTTGACGAGCGTCTGTGTTTCTTCCCCAGCGGTGCTGTATCATCGCTGGGGGAAGCTGGAGCTGGCGAAGAAGCACTACGAGCTTTCTCTTCAGCTGGACCCCAAGGCTCCCGGGACCAGGGAGAACTACAACATGCTGCGACGCAAACTGGACCAACTTAAACGCAGCGCACCCTGAAGGACCCTTCTGATCCCTTCTGATCCCTGTCCAGCTGTAAAACTAGTGTTTCACTTGGTATGATTCATTTTTTTTTTCTCATAAATTCTGATTTTGTACCATTTGGAAATAAAAAAAACATGATCTGTTCATGAGGCTTTAGTTTCATTCGTTGGAACAAAAAGAACATTTCATCCACTGCATTAAAAAAAGGAAAGTATACATGTTGAAGAAGAAAACATTTTAAGAAAATATTATGAGAGCAAAGTTCTGATTTTCAGTTGGTGTGACAGGAGAAACATGAGATGATCAGGCCACATTATCTAAAATTTTTATTCCAAAGAAACCACACAGACCTGTGAAAAGAAGTTCCATCTGTACATATATAGAAAAATGAATAGTGTCTTGGCCTTACAGTGGGGAATGTTCAAAACTTTTCTCTTCTGTTTCTTCTCAGTTACAAATTCTGCTCCCACAACTTAACTCACGTTAAATATAAAGTTACATTCCTCTCATACTTTTCTCATGGCCGTAGGAAGTTGCAGTTGAGTCTAAACTCTGCATTGTGTTCCTTGGTGGCTTGGTGGGTTTCGGCCCACTTGAAGGACATGTGGAACTGATCCTGGGTGAACCCCGAGCTTGTTTCATCTCCGACCCTGTGTTGTGTCAGCTGGACGCAGCACCACGCATGTGTGGATTCAGAGAATCTGTTGTAAAATGTATTTGGCTTGGCCGTGTGTCAGGAGTCCCAAATGTTCCTTCAACACAAAAGATGCTGTAGTTTGGAACGAGAATGTCAGTCTGCGCCGTCGACCGCAGCCTGAAACGCTCAGTACGCCGTCAGCTGGTACGTATTGACCACTGATCTGGTTATCGTGTTTGTTTTTCAATAACCATCTTTTTGTTCCTGACACTCCGAGGTTCAAAACCCCCTTTGCCACCCCGCTCCCCCTGTAGCCTCTGTAGTTAATGGGAGAAAGGTGTTTGTGCTGCGAAGTTTTTCTGAAGTGTCCGAGAGGAGACGCGGGGTCAGCCGAGACAGGAAACCCGCGGCCGGTGCCGTATGAAAACAGCTCTATAGCACAGAGCCTTCTTCAAAGGAAGACGGGGATGATCTCCCCGGGGACCGAGCACGCACGCACACACAGTCGCACACAGGCTGCTCCTCTTGAAGAACGCAGCTGAGGGAAAAGGCGACCCCGGTGTGAAACATCAGTCAACAAGTGTGCACCCGGGGTCAGAGGTCGTTGCACTTCTATTTTTTCACCTGCTTCCTACAGCTTGCAGGAAACTTTTGAAGCTGTGGCCGGTTGGTATGGCTTTGCTTTATGGGCCGCTTAGTTTGTTTACACATACAGTACAATACACCAGTGGATGCTTTGATGCCTGGAAGATGTTACTGATATGCACATGGGGGGGGGGGTGCACGCAGCGCACACAGCCACTGACGTCCTCCGCGTCTGACCTCTTAAATATCCAGCTAATGTCACATGATGAAGTTTCCTTGTTACGCGGCTCGCTTTTTGTCTTTTTTTGTCCTTCTTCTTTTAGCTGCTTTGATGTAAAGAGTCGGCAGCGTAAATATCTGAAAGGAAAACAAACGTGCGTCGCACTCAAAGTATCGTCGAGTTGGAGATTAAGCCTGTTTCAACAAGATCAATGTAAAGGTCAGTGCGGTGAAAGGGCTTCATGCTATGGGGCCAGCGCAGACAGGGGAAGATCAAAAAGCTTTTCGTAGTGACATTCAACGCTGAAATCTTTTGCTTCATATTATTTTTCATCACGCGGCGCTGCCGACGTCGGGCCGGCTCCAGGACCATCAGCTATTCGCTCTATGTACTTATGGATCCTGTCTTTGCTTTCTGCGTGTGATCCCTTCATTCGGTGCCTGCAGCTGACTGTCTGGCTGCACAGCTGTGCTGGCGCATCAGTGGGGGAGTCCACTTTTATCATAATCATTCTTTGAGTACCTTTCATTATCATAAAATATGTGAGTATTAAAGGGATGGATTCACCGGCCCTGCCAACATCTTCATTATCCATTCTGACTGACAAAAACCTGCTGTCCCAGGGAGTGACATTAATAAAAGATGGGATACTACCGCCTTGTGAAGTCCTTGCCTTGTTCTCCGGGTTTTCACCGTGCACCTTTTACCTGCTCGGATGCTCCATCACCACGATAATGAAATCAGCTCCCAGGTGGGGTCCTTTATTCCCTTCTATTAATCACGCTGATGAGTTTTGATCAGCGTAATCAATGGCTTCAGAAGAATCGCGTCTGATTGTTCTCAGCAGAACCTGCTCGCAAATCTGTAACACCAAATTCAACAAGGCATTTTGATTTTGATTGCCACAGAAAGAAAAACATTGTCGTCCTTTTGTTGCCGTGGAATATTCAATAGGAGAACAAGAAGCAGAGAAGCACAAATTTGAACCCAATGAGGGTGTTTTGGAACAGCAGGTGTGCTATTTTGCATCTGATAAGCACCAACCCCCCCCCCCCCCCCCCCCCCAAAAAAAAACCAACCCCCCCCCCCCCCCCCCCCAAACACACACACACCCAACAAAATAAAGAAGCAAGGGGCTTTTGTAAAATCGGCAACATGGAAACGTCCTGAGATGGTAAATGAAGCAGCGGCGGCGGCGGTCACACAGAAATTGAGCAGAGATGGGTCTTTTGATTAGTTCAGATGTGTAGTCGGGGGAAGCCGGAAGATTTCGGGAGGTGAAGAATAGTTTTATGTTATTTTGTGCTGTTTGGCGACAGGGTGGCATCACACACACACACGCACACACACACTCACACACACACAGTGGCTGGACAGTGTTCATCAATGTGACAGGACCTTTTCACACAAAAACCCAACCCCCCCCCCCCCCCCCCCCCCAAACACACACACACCCAACAAAATAAAGAAGCAAGGGGCTTTTGTAAAATCGGCAACATGGAAACGTCCTGAGACGGTAAATGAAGCAGCGGCGGCGGCGGTCACACAGAAATTGAGCAGAGATGGGTCTTTTGATTAGTTCAGATGTGTAGTCGGGGGAAGCCGGAAGATTTCGGGAGGTGAAGAATAGTTTTATGTTATTTTGTGCTGTTTGGCGACAGGGTGGCATCACACACACACACACACACACACACACTCACACACACACAGTGGCTGGACAGTGTTCATCAATGTGACAGGATATGATCAAGGGCCGTCCTGTGATGTGTCTGCTGGGCCTCTGCCGCCCCCCCCCCCCCCCCCCCCCCAACCACAACAATCCTAATGGGCTCTGATGGGCACCTCCATCTTGGCTGTCTAATTGATGTAAATACTGCACATTTGAACCCACGGCCCGTCCCACCATCCTGAGCGGCCCCTCCCTCTGTTTCTTATAACGCAGGGGGTCAGAGGTCAGGCTGACTGAGTGATCATTAGAATGGCAGTCCTTATTAGAGGAGCAGCTTGTCTGACACCCCATCCGCATCCCAGAGAGGGACCCACCCTGTCCGCTCCGTCTAGATCATATTACATGACACGACCTCGGAACAGATACTACCAGTGCTCCGCAGCACTGGAGGCCACTAGGGCACGGTGGCATTTTCCAAAGGGGTCCCCTCGCCTGTCACGGCGCTTCTCTGACACCACTCTGTCCGTCTGGCTCGGATGCACTCTGTCATTTTAAGGAGGGCTACTGTCAGCGGGTATTGGGACCGTCGCGTCTACGTGCCCTGGCATTTCCAGTCGCAGCCTCCGTAAGGGCGCATCCAGCCGCCCTCTCGAGAGTCCGCGATGGGGCGGCCAATAATTAATAGTTAGAGATGGGCTATATGGCCAGATGCTAGCCAGGGCTTTGCTGAACTGATATAATGGAGCTCGTCTGCCAATTTGGCTCCTGTACAAAGGCTGGAAGTTCCCCAAGATTGATTCTGTTTCTGTGTAGCGGTGCCCCGGGGGCTGAGTGTTGAGGATGCACTCTTGTGAAAAATGTTGTGGTGTGTTATCTTCAGCTGAGAGCAGCACTGTGAGTGATCATGGATATAACAAATATACTCACTGACTTTTGCGTGCAACAGGGGAAGATTTTAAGCCGATTTCAGATTATTTTATCATTTCTTAAGTCAAGGAAAGGCTCTACTGGGAAATGTGGTGGTGGGGGGGGCTCTGGGATCATTTGCAGCAGGAGCCCTCTGAGGCTGTTTTGCAAAACAAAACGAAGCAGCTAGACCCTTATTGAAAAATATAGTGCAGTGAGACGGAAATTTATTAACTGGCACCAGTTAATGTGTGCATTATTCATTTCTGGTGAGCATGAAAAATGATCTAAAGAGGTTTGAAATTGCAGACGTGCAGGCTGACTGCACAGAGGCTGGGCTCGCTCGCTCGTTTCATCCTCTCGCGGGGGTGTTTTTGGGCGGAGAGGTGGTGGAGGGCTGGAGGGACGGAGGGATGGAGGACGGAGGAGGGGAGGAGTGCAAGGCCCCCTTTTTCTGGACAGTAGGGCTTTCCAGTAACAGCTGTGCTTCTCTCACGAGGGGGCGGCAGCAGCACTGGGAGAGAGGCTGCTTGGGACAGATGGACCAGCCCGGCACCACCTCCCCTCTCACCTCCCACCACCGCTTCTCTTATTAAAAATACATCTCGACCACTACCAATGTGTGTCTCTGGCTGTACGGCCGCTCGCTGTGTTTGTGAGGTGTGCGGTGACGGCGAGAGGCTCGTTTCATTTTGCACGTGAAATATTTTCTCTGTCGTCCTCTTGATTTCCTCTCGTCTCTCTTCCGACTTTCTTCTCCTCCTTCTCCGCTGCTGCTGCTGCGGTAGGAGGCGGTGGGCAGTGGTCGGTGCCAGTGGCATATGGCTTTCCACTGCGCTAAACATTCATACAAAAGACAGGCCCATCAGTCATGGCCGTGGCCGGATGAGGGGAGAGAGCAGGCCTCTGATGAATGGTGTTTAGGACTTACCTGCTGTTAAAACATTACCTCCCCAACACCAGGTCCCCGAAGCGCGCGCGGTATTAAGAAGGGTATAATATCGTGAAATACGACCCTCGTGAGCGCGCGTCACGTACGCCAGGTTATGGCAAATAATAAATATGCTTCTTAAACCCTGTGCACAGAACCCTGGGTCAGGCCTTCATAGACCAATTAATGCAGAGCATCTGCCGTATAGAGGGAGCGCGCTAAAGAACTTCCGAGGCATTTCGAGCAGTTTAATAAAGGGGAGCTGCTTCTTGCCTGCTCCAGTAGCTCACCCTGCTAGAGTAAGCATGGACTGGGTCTCCCCGATTAAACCAAATTAATCCATTCTTAAGGGATTCTTTTCCTGGTTCTATGGTGAGGCCGGCGCGTCTTTGTTCTTCCTTGAGCCCGGTGTTTTTTCTGCCAAATTTAACAGACGGCTCGGAGGGTAACAGGGGTCCAACCCAGTATCACCTTCTGGAGCAGAGCAACTAGCAGAGAAAGACAATCAGCCTGAACCCTGCTGTCTCCAGCACAAAGTGAAAAGACTCTAATTGGGCTTTTTTACGCTGCATTTTCCTGCAGGACTGCTGGATCATGAAAAAGCAATTAAACCTCAGAGCCGCAATTCATTCACTCTTATTTCTATCCTTTCATTGGAAAGAAATAAATTTGAAATCACTTATGTGAGACAAGATGTTTTTTTTACTTTTAGTTTCACTGTGAGAGAGAGCAGCTGTCGGCTTCAAGATGCTCTAACACGTTTAGACGAGTGGAAACAGAATCGCATTACAGGAAAATTAAGATTCTATGGTAAATTACTATTATTATTTGAAGGAGATCTTTAAAATGCCAGAAAGTGTAACCTTGAAAAACTGAAGCAGATTGTGATGGGACTGTAGTTCTCAGTCTTACATCTAGAGGCAGCGGTGCCCACGAATCCATGAAGCCCAGAAGACTGCAGGAAACAGAAAACATAAAAAAAAAAAAAAAACATGTGACCTTAATATAATGTTTTTATTTCAGGATGCAAAAGGAAAATATGTGTAGTGGGTAAAGGTCAAAGATAAAACAGTGAAACAGGCGAAATGTTTTTATAAAATTTTGTTTAAAAAAAAACCCTCTGTTTTTCCGAGTGTTTGAATATTATAAGTGTGTTTATCATGGTCCCCCATTTCTGATTAAAAGAGCACAAATACTTGTTTACAAAAGCAAATGAAATAAATGAGTGAACAGATTTTTTTCTTGCTGTGGTTCAGTTCAGTAAAAACCAGACACAAAAAACCCCAAAGGGCTTTTGCATCACACAGAGAAATTAAAATCTCATTTACTTGGTGTGAGCTTTTTTTTTTTTTTATCTCCTGGAATTTAATGGCAGAAAATTCCACAAATTAAAAGCAAATAAACAAACAACATTGGTAAATGAATTTAAAAAAGAACTGAAACATGTAAACTGACTGAATTTCAGTTCAGTAAACTTTGTAAAAAAAAATCTAAAATTAATTTAACTGATTCAATTCAATTAATAGATTTACTTATAACATGTAATATGAATTTTAAGAATTATACTAACGACACGCGCTAATAATTTCACAACAGATATAAATCCCAGTTAGAAAAAACCTTCTTTGACTCATAATTAGAGCCACAAGATCACCATCAGCAATTGGTGCCATTTTCAATCGTAGCCTTGTTAACCAAGTGCATAACTGTCTCCCTAACTCGGAATGTTCCAGTCCGCAGAGTCCATACATTGTAAATTAGGACTGTTAATGTACTCTCCTCTGCTCCCAGACACACAGAGAACAGTGGTGGGTGTAACCACACACACACACACATACAATGCTGTAGGCCTGGCTTTGCCTGCACTTTTGTTTTCCCACCATGCACAAAGTGATCAACTATCACACCCCAGACGGTGAGATGTCAACATGAAATACCTTCATTTGCATCAGCTTTAAAAAACTGCCCGACTTCTTGCCATGGGAGCGAGGCAGCGACCCTCCAGTGTCTCCATAAAATTCACTTTAGCCACGGGGGTCCTGAGACCTTGCTAAATACTGCCCCAATACTGCTGTCAACAGTCCGTCAATCACATGACAAATCCTTCTGATTAAGCAGAGCTGCGCTGGCTGCTGCACAAAGCTCTGGAACCAAATGGCTGTGCTGCACTATTATGTCATTGTGCTTTATTGTAATAGCACATTTTTTCATTTAGAAATTAAAGTTCACCTGCAAAATCTGTGTGGGTGCATTAGTGAAATGGACCTTTGCAAAGAATTAATTTCTGTGCATAAACCTGATATCAAACTAAGAAAAAAACTCAGATCCTGGAATAACTTTTAAAAGAGTAGCAAACAGAACACTTTCAGTGAATTATTATCAGATGACGAGCACTTTTACAACTTCATTTGAGAAGCCAGCGAGCAGTAAATCATTCTCTGGTGGAAGCCTCAGACAGACAGCTGAGGACAGAGGACAGGCTGCGGTGAAACCAGAGGCAACATCTAAACTGACTTGGGAAGCTGATTCCGGCCTGGGCCACATGTGAGTCCTGGATGTTTGGTCTGAGGAGCAGGAGGAGGAGGAGGAGGAGGAGGTGGAGGAAGGATTCCATTTAAAGCCCTTTCAATGTGCTCAATGTGTTTTTGTAATTAAACCCATACAATTAACACTGACAAGCACAGGTCACAGGGAGCACAGCTCTGCTCACATGTGAAAGGGGACGGAGAGAGAGGACCAGAGACAGAGGGACAAGGGGAAGAGAGAGAGAGAGAGAGAGAAAGAGCTGCCTCACTACACAAAGTTACAAAAGCTGCAGGAGAGAGAGAGAGAGAAAGCAGTGAATGAATGGAGGGTGAGACAGAGGAGAGAGAGAGGGGAGGGGGGGGGGGGGGGCTCCTTCATTGAAGCCGGGTGGATTTCAGTATTCAGGCTATACGCTGCTCTGTGAGTTAACCTCCAGACCACAGTGTTTACTCTGGGACTGTAAAGCGCCAGTTCCCTGACATCAAACACACAGAGCTGTTAGAGCAAAGCCCCGAGCTGCTCCTCAAAGCCCGACCACTCTGAGTCCGGCTGAGCAGCTGGGGCAATTTGTGACAATATTTTTACTATAAATACAGAAACACGTGGACGTGGGACGGCAACGCAAACAAAGTCCAGATGCACTGGAGAGGAGGGAGAACTGGTCGCGTTGCATTCAAAGAGACAAACTGTGAGACAGAAGATTAGATTATGACGTTTTACGGATCATTGTGGAATTTACTGTGCATTTTTTATAATTGGGGAAACTTAAATTAGTCTAAAGATCCTGGGTTTCAAATTTGATATGTTAATCAGGTTTGTGAATTACTGATTTTAGAGCAGGACTGTGACAGCCTTTATTTTGACCGGATATCTTCAAGCCCTCCATAAAGATAATTCAAAAATTCATACTTTTATTTAACAACGGTTTGTGGTTTGTGTTTCATTGTCTGCAATCAAAGGGAAATTAAAGTAAAGACTTTCTATTTTCATAAATATTTTAATATTATTGTGACTTTGTCTTTATATATCAATCACCTTGATTTATCACCGTAATTCATTTTTAATTAGATTTAAAGTGTATTAATTTTAACAAACCCATTTTGACCTGTAAGTTGTCAAAAAATATGTATTTTCTTTCCCCCGGCGGAAAAAAAAAATCTGACATGATTGATTCATCTTCTTTTTCAATTCCAGCCTTTATCATGTGCAACGTAAAATAAAAGAAACGCAGGTAATTCTAAGTGAAGCTGACAACACCTTTTCAAGAGCACGCAGTTAATAATCTGCTCAGCCAGCCATGAAATCATAATGGATCTCATTCAGAGGCCACCGTGATGGCCCACTCATTATTGTGGAACCTTTCAAAACATTGGTACTTCTGTTGCTGCCAGCTCCACATTAAAGCCTCTAATAGAGTGAAGCAAGGCCTGCACACTGGAGAGGAAAGAAAGAAAATCTTTTATCAGTCTTTCTTATCTGTCTCATTATGTTTTTTAAACCAGTTTTCATCACTGTCAGTCACAATAAGGAGCTCATGGACGTTCTCAGAGGAACCGGTCGTTTCTTTGTCGGTCCCCATTACCCAGCCAAAATATTTTGAGTTACAAATCACAGCTTTAAAATAAGCACCGAAAACAAATGAGAACATTTTACATATTGACTTCAGTGTTGAGTGATGACTGAAAGAGTTAAAAGTGTATTTCTCTTTTTAATCAGTGTGAAAAAACTGATTTGATTCAGTTTGAATTAGGGTCACGAGGAAGCTTCACACATCTCCTCTCTGCACAAACAGCTGGAGGAGCTGCTCCGCTGCCATGATCTTAGCGGGTTCTTAGCGTGTGACCCATGTCACAGGCCTCACGGCCTGATGGACACAGCTGTCCTGCCGCAGGCAAAAAGGAGCAAGGAGGGACGCAGGGAAAAAGAGAGAGAGGAAAGAGGAGAATGAGAGAGAGGGAGAGAGAGCAACCGCCTGAGTGTGTGTGGTGGCAGTGTTGATTGTCTTCTGGCACTTTCTGGGACATGTGCCCACTCAGCATGGCATCCCGCTCTTTCAGCACCCCCACACCAACCCACAAAAATAAAAAAACTCCACACAACAAGCACAGGAAAGAAACACACAAACGACGCAGCACCTCATCGTGTCGCACTCACAGGTAAAACCAAGGCCTGGTCGCTGCACGGCAACACGATGAGAGCACGGCCGGGGAACCAGACGGACCACAGGGGAAGACATGCAAACGTCCTGTGGGAACGTCCGCATCAGGAACAATGGAACGACCATGAATGTCACAGGAAACAGAACCAGGAATTAAACCTTACAAAGATCAGAACACACATTCACAGAAAGAGATTTAAACCTGATCAGGGCATTTCAGAAAAAGTGAAAAGTAAGAAATGCATAATAAACAAATTGAATCCATTCGTGACATGTGTAATTTCTCACATATTTCCTGAAGAAATAACACCATCACATTTTCACGATATCACTAACTGACCTTCAGAGCTACACAATCGCACGTATTCTCTGTAGCCACAGTGGAGAGCTGTCCTCTGTGAGGGCCCCGTTCGCCGCACACTGGGCCTCAGAGAGCCGAGCAGGGCCGAGCAGGGCCAGGCAGGGCTGGGGAGGCACAGAGCGCATGTTAGGAACAGAGGAAGGAGCCACTCGGACCGGAGGAGGGCCACGTGTGCCGGGCCGCGGAGAGAGCCTGCGACACTGCTCACGCTGTCAACACGCTGACATATACATACACAAACATTTGTGTGGCGGCGCAGACACACACCAGTGCACATACACACGGCGGGGCCAAGCCAATTAACACCCTGCCACTGCAAAGATCATATTGGGAGCAGTCGTGGAACAGGAGGGCATATGTGGATAATCATACATGCAAATTAGACGAACACGAGAGGCATCTGAATTCTGGCAACAACTGGTGACACCACCTCAAAGTGGGGCCGAGAACCGCCGACCTAAAACGTATATTTCATGGACAAGATTAGCATAAACTCATTGATGATATTTATTTATGATTTCGTAAAAAGGTTTAAAAAGGAGCAGGGACCCTGATGATGGTTTAAAGTGACCGGACCTCACGCGAGACAAGTGGGGAGAAAAAAAAACGACAGAAAAGATATAACCAGCCTGTTTGAAGTTTCAGGACAGTTGTGGAAAACTAAAGAGACACCATCGAGTCACAAAACTAAAAAAAAAAAAATGGAGCGACGAAGGTCTCAGGTGCTAAAAAAAAAAAAAGTCTCCTTCCCTGAAGTTTGAACCCAAAACCAGAAGATGGCAACATTACCTCTGGCTGAGGCGGCGGGCCACCTCGCCTCGCTGCTCCTTTTCACTTATTTATGCATTCACATGTTCACCTAGTGCTTCATTTATTTATTTATTTATTCATTTACTCGCACGGCAACACCAACATGATACATCTTGAAGAGAGGAGCAGGTAAATACGTTGAATTATTTACCAGGTTCCTGACTTGACTACTGGTGGTTTGGCGAGATAAAAGCCAGACGCACGAATCCCTGAGGTTGGGGTTCGAGTGTGTGCTGCACGTGTTCATACGTGTGTGCATGCACGTGTGTGTGAGTGTGTGTGTCAGTTATGTATATTCATACCCTGTAGGTGAAGAAATGGCCTGGTGATGGAGTCGTTTGAAACATTTCATTCTGAAGAACAGTTTACTATCTTCCTCCTCCTCCTCCTCCTCCTCTTCCTCTTCCTCACTGATTCACATTGCATCAACGTACGGACAGGGACCACTACAGGGTTCCAACGTTAACACCCCAAAGAAAAGACATCAACGTCAGTCCTGACTAACGCAGAGCGGGTGCCTTTCCAGGAAGAGTGCGTGAAGAGGAGGCACGACAGTGTGAATGGTAAATGAGTGTCTTACTTACAGTAGCGGGTCCCCACTACACGACGAGGGCTGATCCACTTTACCCACGACTCTCAGTCATGCCTGTCACTTCAAACAGACTGGGCTGAGATGAGACTATTTGCCATGGTAAACAATTTAATATTTGATGTACAGTACAGTGAGCATGTCTTCTCCCCTCCACTCTGTTTGTTTTCCTGTGCAGGCGGTGTGTGTGTGTGTGTGTGTGTGTGTGTGTGTACATGCTGGCACAGTCAGCAAGGCTACATGAGGCAATAAGAGCATTTGAGTGCATGCATAATCTCCCAGATAGATGACGATGAAGATACTCACCATGAGTACGATGACTGTCAACATTATTTGGTACTAATTAAAAAAAAAGACAAAAAAACCCCCGAAACAACCCCCCAACAACATTCAAATTCCAGTTATTTTAATTGCACATGCAAAAAATAAAAAATAAAATAAAATAAAATTCATCTTCTCCCCCAGCCACATGGTTTTGGTTTTATCTGCCCGGGGGCTTGAAATATCCACAGTGCAGACTTCAACCACTAAATCAGTAGCTTTCACTGGAACAATTTCAAATGATATCTTAAAAAAAAAAAAAGATAAATACACTAAAAACTGGGACATTAGTTCTGGCAAGAAACCAGTAAAAACCCTTTGCTTTGAGAACCATAAACTAAATTCTATTGACGCCATTGTGTTGGCGTTCCTGCACAAATCTTCATCTGCATACCACTGAACATGCCGCTAGAGGTAAAACACAAAATGGGATTGATGAAATAATAAATTATCTTTGGCATCCCCCTCTCAAAAAATACTGGAATCTATTCACAACATCAAACACAGAGTCCTATTTAGCTTCACTACTCCCGGTGGTATTTACACAAAGAGAGGATTTCTGTAAGAGTTATCAATGGATATTAATCTAAAAGAAATTGCGCCTCACTGCAAACTGTACAGTTGCATTAAATCTCTGTGCTCGGGGGGACTGGGGAGGGTACGCGGGAGTTCATGCCAAGGAGGGCTCATGAGGGCGATGTGGCACGACCAAGAGGAAGGAGCCAGTTGCAAGGCAGAAGTGTAAGAGCTGGGAGCAGAACAATTACAGCAGTCACTTACCATCACAGTGTCTGGTTGAGGCAATGGCACAGCAGGACGCCGCAGGGCAAGTAGGAAGCGCTCATCCAGCTGGTATCACAAGATCAAGCTGGCCATGCCAGAAATGACAAAACAATATGCCGAGCCCACTAAAAGCTTTAAAACGGGCTCCTTATTCTTCTTTCCCCCTTTTTAATAATTAAAACGTACAAATCAAACTCAAACTCTCATGCAGTTACATGAGAGAAAATTAAGGATGAAAATGTCACAATCTGACACATTGTCAATGAAAATTTCATTCCCTCCACTTTAATTTCACTTGAACACGTTCGACTTGATTTGGTTTTCCCGACTGCAACATGTGTTATACGGCATCTGTTACAGTTTTGGGAAGGTCCAGTGACAAACGTGACAAAAATCAAACGCGGTTGATAGTTTGTCAGCTCTCAAAATAAAACGTTAAATTTTTACGGCTAATGGAAAACGTCACGTCCAGATGGAGAACTTGGAAAAAAGTTGGAAAAAAAAAAAGTGCTGAAATAGCCACGCACAGACAGGGGCATTAGAGCACCTCCGCAAACCCTAACACACAACACGTCTGCACGCGGAGACACACACATGCACACACACCGAGCGGAGGCAGCTGACCGCATCTGCCCCTCGTCCTCAGGTTCAGTGGTGGCCGCTGCAGCAGCCTCACCTCCCCCCTGTCACGTCGGATTCTCCTGGTAGGATCCATCATCTGGCTGGCAGTCTGGGTGCCAGTCAGCTGCCTCCCGGGGGACTCCCAGTCGATGGGAGCCGGGAGGCGCTGGGCTGAAGCCTCCCCAGCCTCGGCAGCAGCTGCGTGGGAGACAGGGAGAGGTGCGGCACAGATGTGGGAGTCTGGAGCCAACAGAAGGTATGGCTGATTTCAACATCGGCCATATTTGTTATTCCACCTTTTCCTGGGAGGAAGACGCGGGCCCTTGATCTGGCTCACAGCTAAACACTTAGCTTTTGTTCCCGAGATGAATAACTGCGAGGAGAACGAGGCGTAAGAGAGAACAAGATGGAAAAGCGGAGGGGGGAAAAAAAAAGTCTTGGTGCCACGGGAGAAATCCGGTGACCAAGTACAAAGTGAAGCTGGTCATTCTGTTCCCCGCTGAGGCCGTATTACAAGCGCCTCTGAGCCGTGACACACCTTTTCCCTTTGCTGCGGTTCTTTGACGAACTCATACTCACATCACAAATCGTACAAAAACAATCATGGCGTTGGTGTTTTTGCCCCGAGGTGAACGGCACATCTTCCTCCCTGATATGTGATTATTAATTCTGAACATCCGCACAAAGAAAACCCAAAGTTTACTGTGTATTAAACAACAACAGCCGTCTTTAATGACATCGCTTTCTCCCCCGGTTGCGCTCACTGACAGCGGGAGGGGATTCTGCCCACCATAAACAAACTTGCTCCGCTGACTCTCCGTGGACCGGCGTGATGAATAGTACCAGTCAAAAATCCTCGCTGACGCCGATAACCCGATTTTCACTGAGAATTTTGCACAACTTGGTTTGGTCGTAACGCTATCCACCTTGTAAAAATGAACACCCTCTTCTGACGGCACAAGTGCGAAATAGGATAGTTTTCCCACTGCGTTCCCAGATGTAGGATTGCTGTTGTATTCTCACACCCGGTGTTAGCCCAAGACGGCACCCGCAAATGCGGCTCTGTGTCGGCTTTGTAGAAAAAACAAAGCTGTGATATGGAAGAGGTGGCGGTGTGAAGCTGTCGGTACAAAATGCTTGTTTATAGTAGAATAACCTCTGAAAGCACGCTGAAATCTGACATCCTCGTCTCATATTGCCTTTAAAAACCATTGTCCTGATAAATATTTGAGTTCCCATGACGCCGTATGCTAAAAACACTTCACATGCGTGTGTGTGTGTGTGTGTGTGTGCAGTACAGCGGAGCGCGGTACATCTGCACTTGCAAGGAAACAGGCTGTTAGCATACAGCTTTGACAACTCCATCAGGCCAGTCTCAAGGTAGCTGTCAATCACAACAAATCATCTCATCCCCCGGCGCTGCGAGGACTTCGCTCCACCACTACACACATGACAGGCCCCTACAGCTCTATTTACCCATGCACACCCTCCTGGTGCCACTGGGTTTTGTAATTAGGAAACAGGAAATGAGAAAAGAGTCGGGGGGTAGGTGAGCCAGTCCGTAACAAGTTTGGATACAAAGCGAGCGAGCGGCGCCTTTTCACTGGCGACACTGGCATTTGGGGGAGGTTGGCACCCGTGTGGCGGCGGAGGCCTTCCCCATTCACTCGTCCTTTCTGGGGGCACAATTTGAGTGTGTGTGCACAATTTGAGTGTGGGGGGGGGGGGGGGGGGGGGGGGGGACTCATTTTCAGTTATCTATAATTAGATTAAGGTGGCGATGGCTTAGCACAAAGCCAGAGCCACTCCACTTCCATCCCAGAACATATGAATTAGGGAATAAACGCTTCCCTCCGCTCGGCTCGGAGAGAAAGTGTCGGCGCAAGCGCTCGGCAAAACCCCTTTTGTGAGGGAGGGAGATGTTAATTGCGTGCCATTACCTCTAAACTGTTTGCTTGTTGTATTAATCACTGCACTAATTGATGCAGAAATAAAATTGTTGCCACGGGCGAGGAAGGGAGCGAACCAGAGTCAGGGATGGCAGATAAAAGATTATCGTGGAGAACATATGGAGATGGCCCGGCTTTGAAAGTGCCCACCAGCTCCACATGGGATGATGATGGGAGCGCCAATACATGCTCCTAATGCAAGGTTTATGCAGAATGAAACAAAGCATGCTGGTGTGCTTGTTTCGCATATTCAGCAGAAGACAATGAGAGACTTTTAGGAAACAATAATCTGGAATTCACACGATGTAATAAGGGTTAGATCTTAATGAGCACATCCAATTTCCACCCAGCTGATTCAACACAGCGCTGCTGTATTTTCATCATGTTCATGATGTAGACA
Organism: Pseudorhombus dupliciocellatus; assembly: GCA_016785235.1. Taxonomy (NCBI): domain Eukaryota; kingdom Metazoa; phylum Chordata; class Actinopteri; order Pleuronectiformes; family Paralichthyidae; genus Pseudorhombus; species Pseudorhombus dupliciocellatus. The sequence goes on along the minus strand of JAFBJW010000311.1, from coordinate 2,301,211 downwards.
ATATAAAATATATAGTGACTGATAAAGATAAAGCTAGGTAACCTTTTTTTAAAGCTGCAATAGATCACTAGGGATACTTGGTATTGAAGTTTTTGGGATGGAGGCTCTTCGTCCTAAGCTGCCGGGGATTTAAAGTTTAGTCAAAGTTCAGAGCTTAGAGCTGATGCAACTCAAAACACCGCCTCTAGCTCTCTTTAAAAAAAAAAAATCTTTCAAGCATTTTATCCATTAAGTGTATTGTCTTTTAAGTGTTTTTAGGGCAGGGGCAATATTTGTCTGAATTTCATTTCTTGGCTCTACAGAAATGTACCCTGGAGAATATAAAGTATATTCAGCTTGATGCGTTCTGTCTTCATCAGGCTGAGGGAAAAACAAATCACTCTGTGAAAGAAAACACAACAAGCAAACTGATAAATTAAACTGCCTCATTTTCAGAAATAACTACAGTGCGCGGATCAGGAGAAGGTCATCATCACCAGCAGCAACATTAAAGCAGAAAAATACCTAAATATCCACGAGGGAGATTCAATTCTCTCGTGTTCGCTAATGTTCATATTAAATGTGCTGCAGTGTAATGATGTAGGATGCTGAGAGGAGAGTACAGAAACATATCACACTGTGCCAACTGAAACAAAGACCCACCTGTGATTCGCGATCTTAGAAGTGTTGTCTTAAAAGCTTCATGATTCAGAATGTATTGAAACAACAATAGCTGATTGAATCATTTCAACATATGTCAGAATGGGTGTATTAACAGTGGTGGGTAGGACAAATCTGTTTTATAAAGATGAGTCACATGTCACCGTCTCATAGAATCCAGACATAAGGCTGAAACATCGTTTAGTTCGGCCCATGTCCCGTCCACTAACATGGAGCTTTACACCTATGAGTCGCGATAACTACACAGGGAACATGTCTGTGATCTGCACCTGCTCCGAACAGAAACTTTGACGTTCAAAGCTGAGGATGAGAACATTCTTATAATTTCTACGACGTCATATATCTGTGACATTTCAGAACATAAAGTTCGAGATGTTTCTGTGAGATATTACAGATATCACAAACGACGCGTATGGAGTCCAGTCAGAAGCACAGAGTATTTAATGTACGCCCGCCACACAAGCCTCCGACAGGATAAACAGAGGCAGCCATTTAAAGAAACCCCCAGTTCATACGGAGCAGGCGGTGAATGAAGAGATTCAGCGAGAGAGCGGTGGAGGCCCTCGCCAGCGGACCAGCCGCTGCCTGTGAACCCGCTGTGTTTTTGTATGCAGATTCCCCTTGTCAGAATTCATTTATTCAAAGGGAGTTATCTGAGAGAGCGGGTTATGAGACGAAAATAGTCGCATTCACATTGGTCTCGAGAAAACATTTGGAATGCTAATGCCATGAGAACATGCCGTTTATGCGCTCGTGTTTGCGTAAGAATCCGATCCAGCGCTCCCTCCGCTCGCCGGCCAAGAGGCGCAGTTTGCACAGACAGGAGAGCTCTGATGCCACACTCAGGGTCCGGCCATCTAAACCTGCTCTTGTGGAACACTTGTTATGTTGCCAGGAACATTTGCTGCTGGAAGTCTCCATACGCAGTGGCCTGATCCTCCAGCAGAGGCCAAGAAAAATCTATACTTTCTTAAAGGGTCATTAGATCGCTCCTATCTCAGATGACGTCCGTACGATTTCTGTCTTGTTTATGAAAATAGATGTCCCCGGTGATGATGACAAAATTGCCCGTTCTGCTCTAAGAAACGATAAATCTCCTGTGTTTCACAATAGCCTGAACCATGGCGTCACTATCTTGCTCTCCCCGTGTTTCCCTCCCACTCCCCCACTTTCTCTTGCTCTGCACAGGTGGTATGGAGCTTCCTGGTAGAGTCTTTCTCATTCCTTTTTGTTCCCCTCCGATAGCTGTGATCGAGGGCTGTTGATGATGATGACAGTTCTGGCTGTCCATTGATTTGCTGTGGCCCCTAGTCGTGAGTTCACAGCAGACGACACTCCTCCTTTGGCTTTAATTAGAGCTGCCCCCATCTTCTCTTCCCTGCCGCCCTGGATGTGGCTCGACACATGAACACAAAAAGCTCCTACACACAAAACTCCCGCCAGGACACAGCCGACACTCGCCTACATGGAGCTGGCATTTAGCGTCTTGATTATGAACCTTTGTGGTCAAGAAAAGGCCTTGTTGCCGGCACTATAAATAAATACAGGCCAAATAGTCGGTTTCACCACATATAAGCACGATGTAAACCCATTAATGCACACGCTAGAACACATGCATATATTTATATTTATTTATTTTATATATATGCAACTGGAATTGTGAAAAGTTGTATCCATCCACATATTACCCATAAGGCACCTTCCCCTCTGCCTTATGGGTAGAGGGGAAGGTGCCTCTGTTTAGAGTCCAGGACCACCTGATGACAGTAGTGGAAGTCCTGTCATAAACCCAATCACGGGCGTCCTCCTCGGGCCTCGTAAATCTCCCGCTTTGTAAGGTTAGTGGGAGGTCCCGGGAAGTGAAGATTTCCCAGTTATTATTCACAGGAAACCCCAGACAGCCTCCCCCTGAACCCAGGTCACGCAAGGCTACGACCTTCGGACGGTCATCATTGTTGTTTCGGTAACTATGGCGACCGAGTGCCTCAGTGAAGTTCACGTCTTCTCTTTCATTCAGAAACAGTGGGTGTCATTCTTTAATCAAGTATTTTTGTTGGACATGGGTGTTTCAGCGTGACTTCTTTTTGTTTTAACTTTGTTAACAATCTACATAAATAAAGTATTTAAGCATTTAAAGTTCCCATACTTATGTGTACCTGGCTGGTCCTGTTTGTATGAACATTATGTTCTGAAAAGGTTTTTTTTTCTTGCAACCCCCCCCCCCCCCCAACAAGCTCTATGCCAATGTTCCTGCAGACACCTTAACAGGCATGAGACACATTTCCAGTGGGACTCCAGCCCTCGCTTTCTATCTCAGCAGAGAGCAATGCTCCGGTGCCAGTCTGGTGCCACCAGCACAGGGATAAGCTTTATGACAGAACATCGACAGGCTTTCAGACTCTCCTGAGGCCAATCCAGACCTTGAGAGGATCAGTCGGCTCCCGACAAGTAGTCTTCAGGGCAGCACAGGCTCTCGTACTGTGAGGGTCCCTGACAAGTGAACCACAAGGAGGGAAGTGGCAGGAGGGAAGGGCCAATTACAAACTGGATTGAAGGGTGTATTATCCCTGTCACATGTACAGTTTTTCTAGTTTCTATGCGACATCGCTTCAATTTTCTAAATCCCCAAATAATAATTGTAATGAGAGAGGGAGTGAAATTCAGAGAGAGGAAATTTAAACGCTGCTGAAGAAGGTCTAACTGAACTTCTGATGATTGCACGTGTTTTTGGAGAGTGCGGTTTAAGCCACCTGCCGACGTTAACACATTTACAGCGCACCTTTCACCTCTAGCACTTAAAAAGTTTTTCCCCCCCAAAAACATACCAAAGCGTCTTTTTTACGACTTCTGTTCCACTTCTAGTTCTCGTAACAGCCATATAGGCCATGCCAAATGTGCCCAGAAATAAGCTGGGCCTCCCCACTGTCTCTGAGATTGCCCACCCAGGAGTCTGGCACACGCCACAGCGAGCAGGAGGCCCTCTGGATTACAGTAATACACACTATCTCATAATGGAAAGCTGCCGTGCACATTTCCCTCTCTCCGCCCTCATTGTCCACACTACCAACTGCACAATCAGGATATGAGAGTGTGATCGCGCCCGTATTTCAGAGTTGGTCCCAGCTTCGCTCCGAAAACAATGAGTAAAAAACCCGGTCGATGTGTAAAAATCAATCTCATCCCAGTGTAAACCAAAACGAGCTAAGAATACCCCGAACTCTGAGACAGGACTTGCCTGATTAATTCCAGACAGTAGGGGTCAGGGGTCACGAGGAAACAATGGCCTGGACGCACTTAACCTGGGATTCTAACGCAGTTAAATAAACAGTCAAGCTGTCCTGTTTGGAACCGCCACACAGAAGGCAAACTCCGCCACTTTCCCTCTCACCCCATAATCAGCAGAAGCTGTGATTAATTGGGAGGCTGACCTCGGGCAGTAAGCAGGACAGCCAGACAAAGTTGAAAGCCATTAGGAGGAAACGGGAGGTTGAGGGGGAAGAGAGAGACAGACACAAGCAGGGACGAGAGACTACGCCGGTGACCCGTCGCTGGCTGGGTTTCTAACAAAGGTACAGGTAGTCCAGAGGGAGCAGAGGTGCACGCTGGCCAGAATGTCGACCACAGGGTTGCCACAGACTGTACCCAATTACAGCGTAGCGGTCATTTACTCAGCTAAGTGGCTTGACTACCGGCCCCACTGGTGCGTGCACGCTAATCAGGCTTGGTGCTCTAAACAATGGACCATGTGGCCTTCTGAGTGCTGTGGGAGGGGCAGGGCTAACCAGCAGACGACCACCGATCAACGTGGATGAGATGTTTCAAAAGGATCACAGAGGCTGTGACGGGGGGAGGACAGGAGGGGAGGCCGGAGACAGACAGAAGGACGGGGAAGGCTCCGATAAAGTTGCAGACCGGCACTTCTCCAGACCTGTATTTATCCAGGAGGTTCTGGGGGATCAAGGCAGATACAGTGACACTTGGGGCAAGCGCAGGACAGATGCTTTCTCACACAAGGACAAAGAGGATTTGAGGACATTAAGAGACCTCGAGGCTCAGATATCCACTTTATCAAAATGTTATTGGCCTTTCGCTTTCATTTGCCTTCACTGCTCAGATCTCTGGATTGAATTTCAGAGAGTGTCGAGTAGATCAAGGCGAGTTTTCATTGTTGGAGGTGACTGTGAAATTACTATTTTGAAGAGTTACTAATTATTTTTCATTTAAACCCTTTTAACAACTCTTTAAAAATCTAGAATTTAACTCAGGAGAGCGTATACCTCCACTCAGGCCCAAAGGTCCCCTTAAAGTAAAACAAGCGTCACAACTGAGGCCACATCATGTTTCAAGTTTCATCCAAGCTTTGCTTCAGCCTCGCATCCCTGTGACACCAGATTTATATCCTCTAGATCCAGATTTCTGGAGGCGTTCACATAAAATTCCACACATTTGAAAAATGCAATAAATCTGAAATGTAAATATTTCCCGGTAAACTGTCCAACTGTTGCTGCTAAATAAATATCGCTGGTGACAACATAATGTCTGGATAAAATAAAACTGGAACCTTTCTGCTTATATTTAAAAACAAGCCAGTCAACTTTCAAACAAAGCCAAAGATTTAAAATCAAGGTAACCTCTGCTCCATATTCCTTCTCCTCCCTCTCCGCAAAAAATCTTGTCAGACCAACTGCGAAACTTCGACGTCATCGGCCTCTATGGTTTACCTCAAGACTGATGCAATGCTAAAGTCTCTTACTTTGACCATTGAAATAGCTGATGTCAAATAACACAAGACTATGCTCCAGCCTGTGGTCTGCAGCAGGTTTATTGTTCTTTTGTCTGTTATAATACTGTATATGTGCATCCCTAACAAGCCAATCAGCCCTGCCAACAGAGGCAGCCATTAAAGGCCCGGCCCCAGCTACAAAAACAAAACCTATCCACCTGAGACCACAGAGGGACAGGATGCAGGCTACTTATAGAAACCCAAAACCAAAGCACAAGAATAGCAGGAAAAACGACTCTGGGAGCTGCACCGAGCCTTTTGAAGTGCACCACCTCTTAACTATTCTGATACACCACCCCGGCATCTTTGAAGGCAGGTTATCCTCCACGGCCGTGTGTCCTGTTGTGGATGAATTGTTTCCTCTTTCACTTTGCCTCTATTTTCCTGCAGAAACTGACACTGCTTTATTGTTCTCTCAGGACAAACTGTCGTCTTGTGGGAGCTCCAGTGGCGAGGACGTCTTGCTGCTCTCCCGTCGCAGAGGGTGGACAGCGTGTAAGTCGCAGGTGAAGCAGCGGTGGGTATCTGCACAAGGATGACCCCCTGCTTATCGCAACCATTTCCCCTATCCCCCAAGGTCGCGCCCTCTCGGTGCCCTCTCGCCTGAGAATGGGCCATTACAGGAACGAATCACTCAGCGGTCAGTGATGTCATTGCACAAACATGTCACAGGAACGGGCTGAACGGTGACATATTTTGTTGTTTTTGGTGTGCTGCTGATTACTTCTCCTCGTAAAATCAGACGGATTTATGGTCGTGCGTGCACCTGCCGCTGGGTAGGGAGGAAGGGAAAACAGGTTGCCCTCAGACTTGTAGAAGAAATCGTGAATTTAAAAATATTTAATGCTAGAATTCAAGCGGATTGAATTCACACGAGACAGAAAATAGCATTAAAATGTAATACAATACAGATAAAGTGTTTCTTTTATTCCAGTTGACTCAAACATATCAAACTCTTGGTGAAGGGGGGGGGGGTATTGCATGCCTCAGAGAAATATGTATATGCTGCATCAGAAGGATGTTTTCACCTCTGCTGCCAACAGCATCGTAAGTGAGCATTACGTGTGTAATCTGAGACGGAGGTACACTACATATGCTTCTCCCGGCTCCTGTGGAGATGGAGAGCTCTCTGTAACACTCAATATCAGGGAATTTAATTGCACTTACAAATCGTTCCCTTTTGGCTCACATCTCTGGAACAAGTCCTCGGCAAATAGTGTCACATTGCCATCCTATGAGGCTTATGACAGGGGGATCGCGCAGGGTCACCTCTGCTGTCTGGAATCATCCGCGGTGGGACGTGGAATCGGATTCTGTACGAGGTAAAATGAAAATGGGCAACAAAATCCAGAAAGAGAAGATTTTAGGTCATTTTTACTTTAAAAAAAATGGGATTGAATTAATAAAATTGCCGTTTCTTAATACAATTTCACCAAAGTTGACCACACTTGCATAATTTAAATTTGCACATTTAACAGTCAGGCTGTGTTAATTAGTCACATGCTGTTTTTAGCCATTTTCCCATTTAATTGTTAAGTGATTTTCCTTTTCTTTCTGTTTTTGAGTTTATTGTGCTGACGCTAAAATAAAAAAGTCTCACTTATTTTGATCAATAGCAGATCCTGCGCTCTGGTGCCTGTGGCCACTTCCCAAACACAACCACAGACTTGTGAGCGACACCGAATAAGGAAAGGGAAACCACATTTCAAGAGCCCTAAAATAAACAATGAGGAATTGTGGAATTGTGTAAGACTCAATTACAAACATCTGCGGCCCCGGCACAGAGAGGTATTCCCGCTACGCTGCAGCACAGGGACGATACAGTAACCTTTGATATGAATTTGAGCTGTGGGTGAAAGCGCAGTCACCGCTTATAATTATTCTCCACACCAAACATTACCCTCGTCCGTCCGTCCCTCCACATTCGCTGCATTGTGTGCTGCGGCCAGTGAAAGCTCTGGTATTTCCTCTGATAATTCGGCCAACGTGCAGCTCAGCACTGACTTTCTCTGAGCGCCTGGCACCGGATCAAAGTGCAGAGTGGACGTTCTCCGCAGCTAAAAATATCAGATTTGACTCAGGGTAGAGGTTAATACATCTCACCTCTCGCAGCCACTTTGTTTACATTTGACACGGACGCTGATTGGTCCGTGTGATTAGCTTCTTCCCTCGTCTCATCCTTGAAAACACTTCCACTCTAATTCCCTATTCCTGTTTCTCCACTGACACACATTAGTGTCCTTTAATATGGCAAATCACAAAACAATTAGATTAAACTGAACTACATGGAGCAGAAGGCAGAGATGTTTCCTAACTGTTCAGTGTCTTGTTACTGTGTCTAATTAGCTTTTATTCAAAGAGTCACAAATCTATGGCATTAAGCAAAAATTGTATTCTTCATGCATAATGTCCTTGATTTTTTTTTTTTTTTTTTTGCCAAACATCAAACAATGAATGAGAACAGCGGAGAAAATTAGTCGTCACGTGTCTCACTGCCTTTGTGTGGACAAATTTGCGTCGGTACTTGTTGGACATCAAATTGTCACTCATGTAAATTAAGAGAACTACACAACAGAACTTAGGCTAATGGAGTATTGCTCCACGTAATGACAAGAGATGAGGATAATGGATTGTTAGTTTGCTTCATAATGATGCTAGATATCCGGGGACGGCTAGATAAGCACATTAGAAGTCAAAGACTGTTCCAGAATAATAGGACGGCTCAGAGATAATGTACTCGCATGAGGGGGCCTCGACATTAGCAACAGCCCAGCAGGACTCAGCCTGCACGTGTGCCAATGACGCATTAAATCCCTCAATGACAAAAGATACAAGAAAGGTAAATCTGTGGGCATATTGTTTTGCCACCATCATACACCAGACACCATACTGTACACATGCCGGGGACACAGGGGGACAGAAGAGGAGGGAAGTAATTGCAGGAAAGAGCAAGAGAGATTTCTGAAGGGGAAAATGATGTGTGAGTGTTCCTCCTTTAGAGGCACTTTGCTGCCTGAAAGACAAAAAAAAAAAAAAAAAAAAAAAATCACATGCAAAAGAAGTGACAGAAATGATTGCTCACTATTATAAAAAACTAATACTTTGTGGAAAAAAAACAACCCCATCTCACAAAAGAGTCCCAACTCTTTAATCAGCCCTCAGTGCGATGAAAGCACAGCTTCCACATGAACCTAGACGAGAACACAAATGAGACAAAAGAAGGAAAGTACAGATGACATTAACTTCTGCTCAGATGAGCTCAGTAGGCGACCATGCAAAGTATTTAGCACCGTTCTTTCTGCCCTTTGATGTTGTTTGTCAATTCACGGCATTAACTGCACGACTTTCTGCATCTTCAACCTCTTGTCTTGCCTTGATGGCGCGAGTGCGGGGCGAGTGTAACAGCGGCCCCCGCTCCTTCATTAGGTATTAATTTATTCATTACATGTTAACTCCGCGAGACCTTGGAAGGAGATTCCAGGTGACTCCTCTTCATTTGGTCCCCGCCGCTCTCCACTGGGCCCGGGAAAATCACAGTAATGCCACACAGTCGGGGAAGTGGAGAGCAAATTATTCTGCTCCATAGAGAGGGTGGTAAACACACGGTGGGACGCTCGTGCTGTCATAATTAAATCTGCAAATCCATAAGAGCAGGGCGCTTTCGTTTTAGTACACAAACATGTGGTGGGGCAAACACTATCAAGCCGAGGGCCGACCAAGTGCAGTGCATACATTTGAAATCCACACATTGTACAAAATATTAAATAAGTATAAAATATGATGATAAGCATTTTATATATGTCATCCCAATCCAATGATTTTTATTTTATGAGTTAGAGGTATATGTTGAAAAAAGATAAAACAATATTGAAAAAAACAAAATCTTAAAAATTCAATATAGAAAGTTTCAGAAATATGGTATTGGGGGGAACAGAGGGGCTGGAGGCTGGGAGAGTTATGGGTGGTAACTTCCTCCTCCTCTCTATCTTCACCCCAGCCATGGCAGATCAGAGAAAAAGACGCCTGAGAGCATCAATCCCAGATTCTCTCCGCAGCCCGTCAATGGGGGGAAAATCCCCAGTGAACAGGCAGCCTGGCTAATCCACGGCTAAATGACACCTCCAGACACTAATGCCCAGACTGACCACAGAAGCAATCCGTGGCAACTCCTCCACACATGTACTCAACCGATGCTTTTCAGCTCGGGGGAACTTAAAAAGGCCGGGGCCGTCTCTGTCTTTCTGTGTGCCACCTGCTTAGCATCCCTCCGCTGCAAGCTGCTATAGAGAGACATCTCCGGCAGAGGAGAAAGGCCCATTGTGTCAAGATGCCTTTGAGGGCATTGTTCTGCTTCACTGAGGCCAGGCCGACATCTGCACCATTCACACTGAAGGAAGTTGTAATCACTCCCCTGCTCTTAGCTCGGTGGCTCCAACTTCATATCGGGGCGGCTTGTGAAGTTTGGGGCCTGCGGTAAACAACGAGGCGAGGGGAGGGGGCTGGGGTGTATAGGATTTGGAAGGGTGACTGTTTTTGTTGAGAGGCGTCAGTTTAAATAGAAACTCTTACATTCCCCCATACAGGCCCCCTGATCCCCACCCTCCCTTTCCAACCCCCAGCTCGCCCAAGTGCACTCACAATACAAAGCTGCCAACTGATTTACTGAGTTACCTCTCCATCAAAAGCACTGATTAACTGCTTGTCTTTCACAAGTGCGCCAAAAGATTTCAAATGTGTCCGTGTAAAGTGTAAAAACGTCTGGCTGCTGCACGTTCAAAATGCTGCTTTGCTCGCTTTTCATCAGTTAAAAAAAAAAAAGAAAGAAAAAAAAAGGAGGCACTGAGCGGCTGAAAGGGTTGTTTCACTGGTCAAGTTGAAAAAGGGTTTTATGTAGTTTTCATTTCCATATAATTACACTTTAATGGAAGTCTGACTACTGTGGGGTAACAGGCTGGCCACGCGGACTGCCGAGGAGACCCCCTATGATACGGGATGACAGGCTGCAATGCAAACTCCATCTCCGGCTAATTAAACGAATCAATTAAGGGACTATTGTTGTAACTGTGTAACTGATGTTCTGTAGTAGCAGAAATGGTCCCTCGGGGACGTCTTCCAACCACATTAAAACCTCTCTCCTCTACATCTCCATCTGATGCCGATATAGACACTTATTTGCGCCGTGCTGTCATGTCATTGGAGGCGGCACATTATGGAAATTGAAATGGAGGGGTTGAGGGGAGCAGGACTACACTCAGTGTGAGGCAGCGAGGTTCACTTCCCATCACCCTCCAAGGAGAACTCGCTTCAGCAAACTCCAAAGTCCCTCAAAGTTCCCTAATAGCAGAGCTAGAGCAAGCACACCCAGCTGTGTGCATCCAGTCACTAGGTAAGGGTCGCGCAATTAGCATACTCCTCCCTGCCAGGCGAGTCGCATTGATGCAGATAAATTATCATATTAGATTTACCCTCCTCAGTTCAACTGATTGGCTCCCAAATTGTTTTAGATGGCCGTCATTAATCCTTAGCATAGGCTAAGTGCTTTGGCTTCGGATCTGATTGCATCGAGGTGCCTTGGGTCAAATTAAAAGAATACTAATGTCTGAACTCCATCTCATTTGCAGTGTCACGATGCTGCTTCTATTATAGGAAACAGGAAAGAGTCAATTGCCATTTATCTAATGCAGGATTTAGAAACTCTCAAGATGATAATTGAGGTCCAGGGTACGAGAGGAGGATGTTATAAGTAGAGCTCTTTGTTATATATTGTTAATTGGTACGTGCATGTATATATAATGTGTGTGTGTGTGTGTACGAGATGCTAATAAATGAAGAATGAATAATGCCAATGTTCAGTGGAATTTCAAAGATAACCACTAAAGGTACAATTGCTTCCAATGATGCAACGTTTTATGTTTGAAGAAAATCCCAACAAAGCAATGATTGCATTACCTCAATATTTTGTAAGAATTAATATCTTATATATGTCTGCTCGGGTAATAAACCCCCCCAACCCCCAGGTGCTGTGTGCTGGGAGACTGACATATTTATGAACAGAGCACATCTGAGGACCGGACTGAGAGTCCAGAGGATCCATGTCACTGCTACATCTTTGTAAGCTGACCCTGTTTGTTTAAGGCCCACAGTGCTGGCACCACATGAGTGGAACGGGGCTGCCTCGGCGCCTCGGCCGTCCTGGCTCCTGTGGCCAAAGTCAGCATCGGCACGTCGCTGAGACCTTCTGATGCAGATCAAGGGATTATCCCCAATCTCACACACCCCGAAAATTCACAGTCATTATATTTATGCCCGTGTGTATTCAGTACACATTTTAAATCTTAAAAAAACACAGATGGGAATCTACCTTTGCATAATATTTTTTGCAAAGTTGATCAGCTTCCTAATAGGATGTCATCTCCCCACTGGAGCCCAAAGGAGAGCAAACTGAGCAGGGATGTCGGACGAAGCCCAGGACATGTGAAGACACTACAGACGCCATATTGTTAAAATATCAAACCTTGGATCACCATGTCTCTGACAAAACTACAGCGGGGGGAGCTTGAGAATTCAAAGGAGAACAGCTGGTTCTGTCACGACCGGACCTGGTCAAACTTGTACGAAGATTTAAAACGCACTTCTCTTGAAAACATTCCTTCCCTGCCGTGTAGCTGAGGTCTGAAACCCCTGTTCATTGTCCTTCAGCCGCATGTGTGTGTGTGTGTTCAGGTGTGTTTCTTTCTTTCGCCTCCCAAGTCTCTCTCTCTCCCCGCCTCCCTTTTACCTGTCATCTGGCGAGGCTAACCCCTGGTAGCTCCCCCGCCAAACGCTCACACGCACACACTCACGCTTTTGTAACTCCCCGCCAAATGCCCGCCCTTCCAGCCTCCTCACACGGCAGCCGGTGTCAGCGAATCAGCTGAACCGTCTCCGCCCCGAGAATAACCCCATGACAGACAGCCCTAGTGGCCTCCCCTTGTCAACGCAGCCTGCCTGGGAAGCTGACAGCCGGGGCACAGGTTGGACAGGCCGGTGTATGCACGAGTTTCCACTGGGTTGGACCTGGACAGGATGGGCCTTGGGGTAAGAACAGAAAAAAATAATTGTGATTATGTGTACGGATATAGCTTCTAGAGGGAGGTAATATGAGTATCAGACAGGACCAGATGAGAGCTTAGCACAATGCTAAAGCTAAGAGGATAGCCACTCTCTGCTTTAGACTTCACTCGATAGCCTGGAATAAGCAAAGAACGGCTCTGATACATGAGAAAATAGGGATTATAATTGCAAAGGTCAGCTCCTGTCAAGGTTACTGCAGCATTTGGTGTATGTATACTTGGCTGGCAGAGTCGAGTGGTCAGTCCCTGCAGTGCAAAGATTGAAAGGTTTGGTTTGGCCCACAGCCGGGATACTGTCATCCCTCTATCCTCTGTACAACAATTCAGATAAGAGGCAGAATACAGAATATTACTCCTCCTCTGACAGGCCTTCATGATAAAAAAAAAAGCCTTACTCACACATTCAAAGCACAGATTCCATGTTGCATGATGTTTTTGTTGTGTTTTGACAGATCGTTGACATCCCATTTATATTTAATAGTTCGGCTCAGCTTGAGGATCATTCCACATTGAAAAAAAGGCATAGAACATTATGATGCATTTGTTTCAAAAGTGGGGCACATGGGTGACACCACAAAAAATAAGAGCAACGCGTGCCGCTTCGCAGTCTCTGTCACGAATACGTGATAATTCCCTTTCTGGCTTTTGGTCTCTTTGAAATGAGAACGGCACACACACACACACACACACACATGTGCACACAATCATATGAATTATAATTGAGGATTTCTTAATCAAGGGACGCACATGCCAAGAAACTGAAGACATAATAACAACCATGTAATAAAAACAGGACATCTTGATGAGCACATTTTCAACAACAAAGCCCGTGGTCGTGGAGTAAGGATTCGCAGACGTGCATTTGTTTTCGGGGCACTGGTATTTTCACTCTAATTTAAAACTGTCTCATCTTTTGCTGGGTTACGTATCGTTTTAACATCAAACAATAAAACAAATGTGCAGCCCTGCAGGGTAATAAGCACCATATCCACGTTTTCTTTGAATGGAATTCTTCCCCTTTCTCATAATAGGAGAATTGAAATTGACATTTTGTTATCCTGTTATTATTCAACGTTAGATAACAGAGACTAGATAGCTGCTTGGAAGAAACAATGATGAAACTGTCTCCGTGCCCTTTGGTTTTTTTCTTTTTCTAGCTACGCTAAGAGCTGCACTTTGCATTTCAGAACAGCAAACTCGCCTTGATCAAGACTTAAAGCTATGTTGTTTCTCGGAGGCATTAATTCTTGTTTGTTGGAGGAGCTTTCAGATTTCTGAGAATTGTCAGAGAACATAAGCACTTACTCCATCTGAGCCGTCCTAATAATAGTGTTATGAGAAGAAAAAAAGGGCAGGAACTGTCACCAGCATAAATAAAGGCACGGGAGGAAGGAGCAGCACAAGGCTTGAAGACACAGAGACTCTGATTAAGACACGTGCATCAAGCACAAATAGAAAATTCATTATCGTGAGCACGAATGTGATTTTTAACTGCAGAATATGGATTCGTGGATTTTCACAAAGCTGACTGCAAACCTGCGACCCAGGAAAGAGGGAGGTGATGATTTACTACCACTCGTGCGCACAAACCCTTACTCCTACTCCAACACACATGCACGCACACGCGCGCCAACTGTGTAGATAAAACGGGTTCATCACATGACAGATTCCCAGCAGATTTTGCATGCAGAGATCTTAGGTCTTAGCTTCTGTGCCTTTTGACTTGAAGCGCATACAGAAAGAGTGCAACCCTGCCAAACAGTAGCTGCAGCCCAAATCAAAATTCAGGATCAGGATTATGTGCTCAGTCAGACATATCTCAATTTGCAAGGTGCAGAAAAGAAGACGTATGTGTCAGGGAGGAGTTAAAACATATTTAAGGAATGATTCCTGCTTTCTAGGGAGCCTGGAAATGAAAAGAGAACAGTTGTGCTAAGGAAGAAATCATAGATAGATAGATAGATAGATAGATAGATAGATAGATAGATAGATGAGTACGTCTATGCCCCAGGAAGTTGCATCCCTAACTTATGAAGGGCTGATTGTGAGGGGAGCATAAGGTTTGTTAGAACACGGCAGAGCAGAGAGCAGTGGGACTACGCGGCTTAAGCCAAATACATATTTATGAGTAGCATCCACCCACAAGCCTGACTTTTCAAACCCAGCCAAGCTCAGGCAGGCATGTAGGCACACAAGCTGGGCCAGGATAGGGCAGGATGATTGGGCCAGGATCGGCAGGGGTTTGGGTCTCCGTTCAACTTTATTTACGTAGCATTGTGTCCTCTCCTCTCGGTTATTTGGCTGTCTAGGGGGATATGCAAAGTTTGGAGAAACGTATATTAGAGATGTAAATGAAAGCTGAAATCCTGAAACCTTTACGTAATAAAGGTGCAGCGGGTGGACACGGAGGGCGGAGGAGGATGAAAGGGAAAGAAAAGACTGGTGGAGGATCTCTGGGAACTTTTTAGCGGAGGATTTCGAAGGTGTTCATCCTCTGAATAATTCCGCTTGTAAGTATCTTCCCCTTCCTGCTGGTATTCCTCTTCCCCCGTGCACTCATGACCTTTTCGTCCTCAAGGTCATCGTGTGAGTCCTTAAGATCCAGCTCGTCTGAGAAAGGGAAAGAGAAGCGATGTGCTCAGATAGCAGCGGCTTGGAGGAGCGGTGCGATGGGTCGGTTATCGACAGGCCCATCCAGCATGGCTACAACCAACACATTTTGGTCTCCTTCACCCACTTCTTCAAGGCTGCCTTTAATCTCTGCCTGTGCCTCCCAGTCCATGCCTTTGATGCGGTGATGCCCTTCCTTCACTTACTCAATATTTGATCTATCTCACTTCATACAGCTAAATCCAGCCGGAGTGGATTCACACAGACAGGGTACTCCCTCACTTCTCCGAGCTCCCCCCCCCCTCTCTCCTGTTCAACAAAATGACCACCAGGCCCACTACAGAAAATCACTTCCTCTTTGTCGTGAAACACGGAGCTGAAGTTGGTGTTAATTCATACAACAGTCGATTGCGTGTGCGGAACACACACACGAGCTTGTGCACTCGCATGAACTAGTAAACATGTTGAACGGCATGCTGAGCTGCACGCTCCCTCTCTCGCTCTCTCTCTCTCACACACACATTACTATGTCTTAATAAAAGTCAACCAGCTGCTGTGCTCCCACCCACCATGTTAAGCCAGAGGTGTAAGTATCAGCTCTCATCTCCTCCACGCCTGCGCCCAAAGACGAGCCTACGGAAACCGAAACAAGACACCGAATTATTGCCTGTTTACCTCAACGTGAGACATAACACATGTCGTGTAGGATGATAGACTTTGTTGTCAGCGTGAATTTAAAAGAAGCTGGAGCTGTTTTTTTTTTCGTATATATAACAGATGTTTCGCAACACAATAGAAGGCGTCCTGCAAGCGTGCGTCCCCTCACACAGTTCCCAGGCCACTGTTGACTGGCTGCGCGTATATAATTGCTGTCTCTTTATGGTGCACTGTAGTCGATGTCAAAGAGTGACACTCCGGCCCAGTCCCGAGGCTTCTCTGTGTCAGAATGGCGAGGAGACATCTACCATATGGCCTGGCCTTCTGCATCCTTGTCCTTGCATAATCACGGAGCCAATACCGTATGCAGGGCAACAACTCAACTGAAACAAACAATAAAACCTGCGAAACGTCGTAGCCTGCTCTGAGGAATGCACACGAGCTCAGCATAATGCTCTGATGATTTGAATAGACCTGTTTTGTGGTGATTCTAATGAAGAAAAGCCAAAACACAAGCAGACCACAATAAAACAAACAGACAAACAAACGGCGGATTTGTTTCAGTCGTGACTCAGTTCAGTGAAGCGCTCGCTCCCTCCTACTTAACAGCAATCAGGCGCTCCTTATTACAGAGAGGAGGGTTTGTGTAACACTGAACTCAAACCCTCCACTATTCTGTCCCGCATTAGTTCCACTTAGTTGGGTCCCAATGACCTATTCAATGTAAATGCACTGAGCAATAATGAGTGGCGGACTGCAGCGGCTCTTTAATGAGTGAGTACGTCCAGACCGAGGGAAATGAGAGAGAGAGAGAGAGGGGTGCAAGGCCTTTCAGGATGGGGGTGTTTTGGCTGTTTAATGACGGGAGAGTAAATGACTTCAAAAGAATAATAAGGGAGAGATAACAAGAGAACACACACACACCTTTACATTCAGTTAATAAAAAAAAGTATAAGGCTGCCATTAGAAACACATGAGCAACCTGTGTTTCTTTAAACTGAGTTCAACAAAAGAGCTATACAGCGGAGATAAAAAAAAAAAAAACAAACCCTCCATCTCTGATGCGAGTAATGACAACACGCCGGCCTCAGAGGTATGGGAGACGCAAAGCAATCCACAGCGTTTTGATTTAAATGCCGTGGAACGCAAGACGGAATGGAAATTAATGAGCGAGGTGAACAAATGAGTGCATCAGAGACATATTAATGACTGAGGTGTTAAGAGAAGTGCGACAGTCGCTTCTCTTCTTCTGCTCAATTTGGCAAAGGGAGGTGTTGAGGGAAACGGGCTTTTGACATCGCGCAGCGTCGGCAGCCACGGAGTGTTAGAGGAACTTGACTCAATCTGTTGTGCTCTGGGACCGCCCCTCCTAATACTGCTTTAGCTTCATGGGCCAAGGTGTGTGTCTATGTTTTGGACGGATGTCTATGTCGATCCTCTCTTCTCTCTGTGCACGTGTGGGATGGGGGTGTACCTGCAGGTCCTCCGGGTGCTGTTTGATGCCAGTGAGTTCAACTCATTGGACTCCCCTGTTGTCCTCCCCCTCTCTCTCTCTCTCTCTCTCTCTCTGTCTCTCATGCGCCTCCCCGTCTCTCCCCCACCATCAGAATCCCCTTGTAAAAGCCAGGAGACAGGACTGTTACCTCTGAGACAGACACCGAGCAGATCTCAGGTTGATCTCCCTGTTACCATGCGGCAGCCATTGGAAACAGATGGTCTCCAAACAGCCTGTCATGTTTACTGCTGCTGCCATAAAAGACAAGAGTCCAACAACACACTCCCTCAGGAGCCCCACGGGATCGCACAGGGGCCTGCAAACAGCTGCCTGGGGGGGGGGGGGGGCCGGAGCGGGGGGGGGGGGGGGGGGGGGGGGGGGGCGCATTGGCCCTGCACGCTTTCACATGGACACACACACTCACACCTTGAACTGACTCCTACCTTAACTACCATCCAAATGCCTCTATTACCAAACACACTCTCTCCTTCTGAAACACACACACACACACACACACACACTCTTAAGTAGTGACACAAAAACAGCCAGGCGCGCACTCCAAATGTCCTCCGCCAACCCGTCCGGACATGCTACATTTACTGCAATTAAACAAGCATGCCATTTGAATATCTGATGACACCTTGCAACCTGCTCCATGGGCTCTGAATATAATGGTGTCCCCGCGGAGCCCGGGAGAAATTGTCCATGTCACAGTTAATGAAGGGAATTTGCATTGTTATCTCAATTAAGGGCTGCGGAATAATGAAGCTCACTTCTGAATTAGTTAATCGGCAAAAACTTGTACAAATGTGTTTGCATGGCCCATAGGTACGGCCCCGCGGATAATGTATATTCTTCAGGGTTAGCGGGGTTACGTCAGGCGGAGGGGGGGCGCACGGTAATGAGGCAGGTGCTACTGGACACTTCTCTTCCTCTCCTCAGGAGCTGAGGTGCTACTCTGACCTCCCAACGCCTCATCCTCCATCTCTTCCTCCCCGTCTCCCTCACCTCTCCCGATTAGCTCCCTCTCCCCCGGTGCCCCATTCCTTCACTCACGCGCCACATCAAATACACAAACCAGAAGCAGATAGCAGATTGGAGCTACAAACCCAGCTGCTTTGCGCCCCCGGCATCACCCTCCTCCTACTCCTCCCTCAGGACTTCCACTGACCCTCCCCTGGAGTTAGATACAAGGTAAGCGGTAGAAGAGCACTCAGGACAAAGATTACTTTGAGTGTTGTCACAACGGCAAAAGAAAAAAATCCAAGCTTTGGCACAAAAAGGATAATGTTGAGTTTGTGCTCACCTCAGATCGGCTGTGACAGTTTAAGTGGCTGCTTTCTATGTGGTGTGAGACGAGTGTGTTCCTGTGTGTGACGGGTGTTCAAGTGTGTTTTTATAAAGAGTGATTAAAGGCCATCACTACAGGCTCGCACAAGTGCTCTTTTGCGCTGGGGGCCTCAAATGGCCAATGAATTATTTATACCACCCCGGACATGAGTCGATGTCAGGGTAGAGGAGAGGTGGCACACATGCACACACACACACACACACACACACACACATTCTGGCCTCTGAAGGGGGTCAGTGTGCCAGACTGCCACAGGCTAAGCAGACAGCTCGTAGTCAAAGTGCACTGTGGGACAGTGGAGAGAACAGCACTGGTCAAAGGGGAAATGGCGGGTTTCATTGCTGTTTTCTGCTCAATCTACTAACTACTGGAGCTCGGGGGAGCAGGGAGCGCGAAAGATCACATACATAAACCACAGCTTGATGTCAAACAAGCCTGTTAAACCAACAGCAACAGAAATCACAGTCATTGTGCGGCGCACAGCGATGAAAAGGATCAGGTTGGTCAGCCTTGGGGAAAATGAAATACAGAACTAAGTGCATATGTTAGGATGCAAGCACTTAAACGCTGTGAGGTGTCAAATGTTTACGCCTTGTTAGTTGTTCATAGATTCACATTATTTAATGTGAAAACTGCTAAAGCACGGACGTCCTGTAAGAGGGACCCCCCCCCCGCAAAGCTCCACATCAGCTCACAACCAGCACTGAAGTCATTTGTAGGCATAAGACTCTTTCACACAATTACTGTTGAGTTATAGGAGATTTAGACACTTTCAACATATTTCTGGAGCACCAAATCCCTGAGCCTCAGATCTGCCATTTCTGAATATCAGAGGAGGGATTACACTCTCTCTCTCTCTCTCTCTCTCAAATACATGCTCACACACTCGCACATGCAGAATTACAATGATAATCTATGAGGTCACAGTAAACCTGATGGGTTGAGACAAGCAAAGACTCGTGCCAAGGCTGACAATGAATTCTGTGAATAAAAGGCTCCTCTCCAAAATAGAAAAATGAACTGATCCCAGGGACAGTTTAACTGGGTCTGTTTCACGTCCCAGTGCACAGCACCACTGTCAATAGACTGACTGTGCACATTCAAAGACAGGGACTTCAGAAACACCTGTACACCTGCTTTTCAATGCACTCATCTGATCAGTTAATTGGGTAGCAGCAAAGTGGTGCATAACAACACTTAGTCACAGGTCAGGAGGTTCACTTAATATTGTCATCAAACATCAGAATAGGAAAAAAAAAAAATCTCGTCTCAGTGACTTTGACAGGGGCGTGATTGTTGGTGCTAGATGGGCTGTGCTGGGTATTAGCTGCTGATTTTAGCTCCAGCTCCAGGGATTTTTTTTCCACATAATATCTCTAAAGTTCACTCAGACTGGTGTAAAAAAGCAATTCTGCAGAGGGACACATCTTCCTGATGGCAGAGGAGAATGGGCGGACTGGTCGGAGCTGAGAGGAACACAGCGGTTACTCAGATAACCACTGCATGTCGAGCCTTGAGGTGGAGGTTCAAGAAGACACACACTCCACAGAACTGGGCAGGGGAACTCTGGGAAAATTCAGCCTGCGGTAATTAAACTGGATTTCTGCAGACTTAGAGTGGTGCATCTCTCCAATCTCATTCATGCCTAAGAGAAAACAAACCAAGCTCAGCCCAAACCGAACAGACTCAGACCCGAACACCACGTTTCCACAGAAGAACAGTGTAGAAAATAAAATACAGAGCCCAGCCAACATGATAGAATTCAAACCATTTCAAATTTCTGTTGTAAAACCTGACAGGATTAGGTTGGGTGTCCTCACTCTGGTTAGAATGTGATGCCAACGGAATCAATCCAAGGACCCAAACTGCCCTGTTGCAACAGTCGATGCGGGTGGGGGTGTAAAGGTTTGAGCACTTCATTTTCACGCTTTGAAGAACCATGAATACCCGTCAGTCATGTCTCAAACTGGTTTCAGGAACGTGACAGTGACTTCAGTGTCCTCCCCAGTCACCAGATCTGTCCAGTAAGAGCCTGTGTGATGTGGCAGAACAAGAGATTGGCAGCGTGCATGTTCAGCTGACAAATCTGCAGATGTGATGCAATCATGTCAACATGAAGAAGAATGAAAAAGAAATGTGTCCAACGTCTTGTGGAATCACTGGGACAAAGAACTGGGCTGAGAGAGAGAGAGAGAGAGAGAGGCATGTTCACACATTAGAAAGGTGTTTTTAATTACACAGAGTCTGATCCTTTAGGCCCATGTTTGCCTGAACTCAGGAAAATGCCTGACCCTAGGAGATCTTCCATCATGTTGTATAATGGAGGGATAAAAAGGTAGGAAGGAGAAGACAACAGGAAGAAGAGTGAGGGAGGGCGCGGAAGATGAACATTAGCTCCAGGGTTCAAGAAGGGTTAAGCTCAAAACAAAACAAAGTGAACGTGGATGTCAGTAATAAAAGCTTCATTAAAAGGTCAAAGGATCAGGAGGTCACTTAGATGGATTCTCCCCACCTCTGAATTGTCTCCCTCATTCCCCGCGACACTGGAGCCGCGTCCCAGCAGCCTTTCTGCTCTGATGCAACATGGCATCTTAAAACAAGCAGTTTACATTCAAAGGTCAGCTGGGGGAGGGCACGGTGCTGAATCTGAAGAGGGCACCTGAGCAACAACACACACACACACACAGTTATGCAAACACGGATTGTCCCCGTCTCTTCTTATCCACCAGTGCCAGCATATAGACTGTAGGTGGACGCTCGCCTACACACGCACGCATGCAGTTTTATTGTCCGTCTCTCACAAAGAGATTTACACAAACACTTGTTCAAATACCAGAGAGGCACGGACCCGCCTGCGAAAGGTTAGCGAAATCCAAAAATCAACAAGAGCAGAGTTTAAATGCCAAACAGTTTCAGACAAACTTAGGTTTCCATCAGAAGGTTAATCTGAGGCGGAGAAGACTGAAAAAAATAAGCGCAGAAGGTCTAACGTGCACATATTCTACTTTGTCTTTAATCAACCTGACCTGAAACGGGCTGGAAAGAAAATGTACAATTAACTCTTTTATTAATTAACTAAGTTTTAATGAATTTTATAATGAGCTGTGGAACGAGAGGCTGGCGCAAGGTTGACTATATACACGCTTGTGTTGTGTGTGTGAGCTGCAGTGTGCGCTCCTGCTCTGATATTTACTTCCTCCTCTGACACGCAGCCACAGTGAACGGCTGCTTGATTAATTCCGATGCACTTAATTAGAAGGCTGACGATTTCCCACATGAATACCGATAACAGGGGGAACTGCTGTCATTGACTGTTATTGACTGATGGGTTCATTAACACTGAGGAACATGATTGTTCAGCTTAAACTTTCTTGTCAGGAAATTTAACAAGAACCCCCCCCCCCCCAAAAAAAAAAAAAAAAAAAAAAAAAAAAAGACACGACATCTGCTTGTTTTAGGCGACACGCACACGTCAGCCTTGTGTTAAGCTATTATATAAAGTGACATTTACACTTCCAGACAGTTCTGTCAAGGAGGCCCAATAGTTGTCACCCTCTGGAAGGTGTACGTGCTAAATCTGTGTGAGCGCTAAAGTTCCGTGCCAAACCAGAGGCGCGCTGAATTTGTTTCTGCAAACGTGCCGCATGCGTGTTGGAGTGTGACCGCGCGCACCGAGGAGATTCCTCTCTGTTGTAGCGACACGTCCCGCAGGTGTGCTGCCTGAAAACCTAATGTGAGCATCAGCGGGACGTTTTGACAGCCACAAGTGTGCAGGTGTAACTTCTTTCAGCAACGCGAGCAGCGAGGCATTTTCACGGCCGGCGACGGGAAAATCGTTCGTTCCCACGTACGGCAGCGTGTCGTAGACTCAGAAACAGAAACATGCAGAGATGCAAATCTGCATCGCAGAGACGGAGCAAAGGCACTTTGTTCAAACCAGCGATGCAAAGTGAGACATCATATGAAGACGGACGGAGGCAGCGTGAGGGGAAGATGGACAGGCCTTTAGAGTGGGTATGTTAGGAATGTGCCAGAGGAGGTGTGAGCGCTGTGGATGGATGTGTCGGGACTGTAGGAGGCCAGAGGGCATTCTTTCCCCCTGTGGAGTTCCCTCCAGTGGGGCAGACAGTGATAGCAAGGAGGCCCCATCTCCAGCCCCGCCAACAATCTCGATGTGTCCAACTCCTGCTGCTCACCGGCGTCTCTGCTAAACAATGCCTTAATTCTCCGCGCTCACACTCCGGCTCCTCCCATTCTGTCTTTCCCGTACACGTAGCCATCTTGTGTTTTCCTTCCATCCACCAAAATGTATATCAGGCCCCAGCCTGCAAAAAAAGTTGATTAACTGCTGGAGAAAGTGGATGAGTGACATGTCTTCTGGAACCTCTCAAAGTCGATCCCAATAATTCATCATCCTAATTCGAATGTCTGTCTAATTCACTATAGGGGCGCAAATGCATACATCCTCCTCGAGTGAATCCTACACACACTTCACGCAAATCCACTTAGCCAATATTGAAAAGTCCTGATTATGCGTAATTCTGATATATTGCTTTGGTTCATTAGGAAAAAAAAACACAGGAAACAGAAATCTGATCTATTTCTGTGGTGCTCCCTTTTCCACTTTGAAAGCTCCCACTCACTCCATTAAATGTGAACCCCGTATAATCACATCGACCTGAAGATGCAGGCACACGCACGTTTCATAAATCAAAAAGAAGCGTGTGCAAACTTCAGGGAGGTCAGGTTTGGCATCAGGTTCCTGCTTTATACGTCTTTATTTGGTAAATTGAGGTCATGTATCAATCTGGGGGAATTATTTTCACCAGAGGCGCGCCGCATCGCTCCCATCTGAGAGAGGTCGTTTGCGATGTTCGACATTCACAGAGCTTCCCACAACCCTACAGTCGCTCCAGCCGCATTTGAAGTCAACCAGAATTACTTATGACACAATAAGCTGCAACAATGAAGCAACAAAAGACACAGGAATTAAAAAAAAAAAGACCATTCCTCTTTACCAAAACAATGCCAATTCTCCAGTAGACATTGAGCGGTACGGTGGCCGCGTGGAGAGGCGAAGGTCCAAAGCCGCTCCCAGGTGGCGGATTTGGCATCCGGCAAAATGTCGACCGGGGTTTGGAAACTGAAAGTATATGATAGTGTTTTTAATATGCTCTCGGATGATTAACATCTCAGTGTAATTCGGGCTTGGCAGAGGGACTTGAGCTTCCACACTGGCCGTGGGCCAGGCTGGCGCTGTGACTTGTCTTCCCACAGACAGAGGGATGAGCCTGGGACGGGATGGGAGATGTGGGGGCCTGGACGGAGTGGCTGCAGACACAATACTGGCACTGTGACAGCAGGCGCCGATCAAGACTAATCTCACAACGCACGCATGAAAACAAATTTCTGCTCGATTTTCTTTGTTGCTGTCTATCGCAGTACCTTTTGGCACATTGTGCAAGCACAAACGTTAGATTGAGGATAATTTGTCGAGCAGGTTTTATGACCAGAACATGTACAAGGATGTACGAGAGCAATTTAAAGACATTGAATATGTATGGAATAAAAAAAAAAATCCATTCTTTTTAGTTCCCTGTCAGCAATAATGGAACCCACTGTTGTTGGACTGTGCCCTTTGCTTGGCAATTATCACTCGGGGTTATGTATATTTCACCAAATTCGTGTCAGCCTAGATTCCCTGGTTTCCTGTGTCTATATTTGACCAGCTGGTTACGCGAACGAGGGAGACATTTGGACATAAAACACTGTTAATAGTCAGAGCATCATTAAGGGATCTTTCCTCATAACTGGCGTCACGGGGGGCAGAGGAATGATCAAGAATAATGTGCGGTGCTTTGTAGCCACCCAGGTCACAGCCTGCATACAAATCCGCAATAAGGAGGAGAGGCAGGGGAAGGAGGGAAGGCCGGGGATGTGGCGAGGGGGGGTCTCAAACAGTGGGCGGGTTTGCGAGTGGAGGAGAGAGAGAGAGAGAGGAAGAGAGGGCGAGGCAGAGGGTGAGGATAACTGATCTCAATAAGGCAGGTCACTTTTGTGCAGCAAGTTCAGAGATTTCTGTGGGTCCTTGTCAGGAAGAGGTGGAGGGAGGTAAAGGGGAGGGGAGGCTATTTGGGAGAGTTGGGGGAGAGGTAACAGGATAGAGAGGGGGGAGTCTGGTGCAGGCTGAGGCCCAAAGCTGTATTCAGTGGGGGTAGGCTGCTCCAGCTCCAACACTACTACAAAGCTGGACTCCTAGGGTTCATGAATAAGGCGAGGAAATGATCAGAAAAAAAGGGAAAAGAACCCTGAGAGATGTTTAGACAGATGGCCCACTTAAAACGATGCAAGGACACAGAGACAGAAAAGTGGTTTTAATGAAACTTCAGATTCGGCAAATAATTGATCTTTATCCCCCCACCCCCTCCACCCACCCCTCAAAATCCCAGCAGAAAGGTGCGAATAAATTTGATGTGTTACAAGTGCCTTTCCAACAGACATTAAAAGATACTGGTTGCTTTAGATTGAATTAAATTGACATCACGAGAAGGGGTTGGAGGAGCGGGAGTGGGAAGGGGAAAAAAAGAGAGGCAGGGAATCAAATGGAAGACGCTCAGAAAAGAACTGTGGCGCCAAGGAAAATAGATAGCAGGGGACTTCTCTCCTCCTCCAGCCGTTCTTAAAGGGCCACTGAGAGCCTTTGAGGAAGAACATGCTAGTCAGTATTTTTAGAAATTTCATTTGATGGGATTTTGGCAAACATTTCTGCTCTGGGCCTCAGATGTAATATCAAATGTTACTTGCTAGGGACAAGATGATGTTTTATGAATTTAGCGAGCATGAATTATTAATGGACAAACTGCTATGAAATATCTCAAATGTGCAACTAATTATTTTAGGTGGGAGACCGAAATCAAAGGTAATGCTTTTGTGATTCCTTCAAATTAATGCAGATTATTTGACCATGTCAAACCTTCACACTTGAGTTCCCTCGTCAGGGACAGGGGAGGGCGAAGCCAGAGGAGATTTCGGAGGTTCTCTGTGGCATCACGGAGGCTTATTGAAGGTTTAAGAACAGAGGGGGCGAGTAAGGCGGAGACTATGGATGGAGAATGAAAATGACCAGAGCTACAGTTTAGGCAGAAAGGACGGCGAGAGCCTCCTGGGGGGAGCCTCGCCGTATTAATGCTGCAGTGTAGGTACGCTGTCAACCCACTACCTATCCTTTAGAATCATAATCCATTTCCACTGCTATTGTCCTCCATGGAAAAGGCTCACTCCATGAGATCACCAAATGAGAGAGAGGAAGAGAACGAAGAAGAAAGAGCAATAACAATGTGGAAATACTGAGTGTGTGTGTGTGTGTGTGTGTGTGTGTGTGTGTAGAGGGGGGGAGCTCTCACCGACTGAATGCCTATTAGAAAATCCCCCTGAAACCAACCTGCCTATCCCACCCACAGTCTCCCCTCGGCCTCACCCAAACCTGCCGAGGCCTAATCATACGCTTGGATTTCTCTGAGATGACATGACCATAGCATTGTGGCAGTATCAGTTAACCACTCCACTTCTGGAACACAGAATTTGATTTAGGGTTGGCGCTTAAAGCCCTTAAAGTGCTTAAAGAGCTCGATTCTGGGACCACGTTCCAGTCTCATCGCCACATTTGATCGGTGTTTATTAACCCCACTGATGCAACTCTCTGTGGTCTGTTTGCATTCATGTGTGTGTGTGTGTTTGCCCAAAGGCCCGTCTGCCCTGTTCAGGGTCTCATTACGGAGCGAGTGAGCAGTAGCTGTTCTGCTTGGTCGACGATGGGAGCAAAGAGGTGTAAGCCTCAGAAAATGGGTTTTCTGGGTTTTGATTAATCAGATTTTGTGTTTCTCGGTCAGAAAAATCTAATCAAAAGGTTGATGGTGGACGGTAAACATTTGGAAAAGCTGGGATCGCTCCCGTGCCATAAATCCAGTCAGCATAAACATGTTTTTATTTACTTTTCCATTCAACATCGTCTCAAAACGAGGAAACTGGAGGGAAAAATAAAACTAAGAAACGGCCTCTCATGAAAGCTACCAGGCTCCATTGTGTGTGTATTCTCTATACGAGGGGACAGTGCGCACTTCTAGCCGAGCACGCTGACCTTTCTAAGTGTCCTGTGATTATGATAGCCTGCCATTACGACAAACACTCCAAGTGAACACACTGTACCGCTGACACACACACACTCATGCACCACTGTGGCGTCAACAGCTCACTAGCATTGATTTTCACTTAAGTCGTACAGGTCCAGCGTACACCTCTAACCCCCTACCATCCACAATATTTACCTAGTTGTCAACAGGGAATACCCCTTTGTGCGGCCGGTGTGCAGAGAGGTGCACAATGTGGCTGAGAGGCCTCTCCTTTGACATCTGTGCTGGCTCTATTCAGCCGGGCACCGTGGGGGAGCCGCATATGAGATGCCCTCTTCATTTATGTGTTCCTGTCTCCATCCACCTGCCTGCGCCTAACTGCTCTATTTCACCTGTTCTCGCGTCTGTACGCCCATTGTTGCCTCCTCTCTCGACGCTGGGCGGTAATAGGTGCCTTTCAAAATAAACTGCAGTCCCTTTAGGTGAGCTTGGTTGCCAGTCAGTGTCAACTCAAGGGTCCTCAGCGAGCAGAGAAAAGGAACGACGCACCGAGAGGCAAGACAGCATCTCAGAGACGTAACGTGTGGAAAAATAAAGCTCCGAAAGCGTACAAGCGACGGTTACTAATCAAGCGATATATACCATGATGCATTGCGCTTGCGGGGGAGCGATGAGAGAAGCTCACCATAGAAGACCCAATAAGGAAAAGGAAAAGCTCAGTGAAGGAGTGTGAGACAGCAGCCAGTATATGTGTCTTTCAATCCCAAAGAAAACGACTGCTCCAATGAGTGGATCCCAGGATTCAATGAACATGTCAAGGGGCCGGGAACCAGCGACGCGGCCGATGCTTGAAGATCGCGCTTCAACTCCACCAAATGGTGCATGTGTTAAAAAAGCAAGTGGGGATTAAAACTTTTGCCTTGTGTCCGTCTGCAGCTCAGTTGCTAGGAGACAAAAGTAAGAGCGGAACAAGCCGATCGCTGTCTGTAGATCAGACCTTGCTCTTTTCTCAGAGTGGCCTTCACAGTCTGCATGACCCACAAAGACCGTCTTCTGCCTGGGTCCTCTGACTGAGGCAGCCCCTGAATTGGGACTTGGCTGCAGATGCAGGGTTTAAATATGGTTACTGAAGGCTCAAGTCACTGCGTTGGGAAAATGGAGGGAGGTCTGGGGCCAGTCAGCCCCATAGGTATAAAGTGCAGGGATCCAGGGGATCAAAGGTCAACCTGCTGAAGACAGAAAGAGGACCCTTCAAATATCGTCCAAACAAGTGTCGGGGAAAAAAACAAAGAAGAGAGAGAGAGAAATTAGAGGTCCCTCCTCTCCATCCATTCCCTCACCTGTGTGTGCAGAGGACTCAGCATTGTAATATTCAATATAATACCAACTGTCCTCACTGAATATTCATGGATGGCTCTTCTCCAAATCCAATGGTGAAGGAGAAACACCGGCTACAGAGCAGATTAAAAGTCCTGTGGAAGGAGGGAGGGTGGCAGTAGGTGTGTGTGTGTGTGACACACACACCTACTAAGTGAAGGACAAGGAGTGCAGCGCTCGATTCCAAATCAATGACACAGTCCAAAATGTCTGCCTTGCTGAGTGCAAGGTTCCCAGATTAGTGTGCAAAATACCGAGTGGCACAAATTTTGTCAGACACACACACGTGATGAAACTGTGAGGTGCACGCGGGCAGGAAGACAGCGGCTCAGACAGCAGCTCTGACTGAACCAGACAGTCCTCTCCCCCGCGACGCCCGGTGCTCCATGTTTGTTTTTCTTCCCGTTGCTCGGACTGGAAAAAAGAGAAACGCTTGCATATGAAATCGCATGGCATATGCAAAGGAGTACCACTTACGGGGATCCTATAGAGACCAAAGCAGTGGGTGTGATGGACTAATTAAGTAAGGCCTGTGTACTCAGACATCAATAGGTTCCATTAGACTGCACATAGCTTCCATAATGGCACGTCCAATGCCCAATCAGAGAGGGAATACTGCTGATTCCACACCTGCACATATGCACACGTTGAATCATATGCAACGCTGAAATGATCCGCGACTCTGAATTTCTAAACAAAAGAAGGCACAATAAGACATGATAAGGTCAATTAAGATGAGGCAAGCTCAAATCATTTGTGTCGTCAAACCGCTCCATTCTTGTCAATGTGACGATTAATAGAAAACACGTCCTGATATATTCTTACGTTTCTTCTGTGCTCCACATTAAAGTAACTTTCCCTGCTTGATAACATATCTAAATCGATGCCATTGACTGGTTAAAGAGACGATAAAAAAAAAAATGAGAGACGCTGCACAAAAAGAGAAAGAAAAGGGAAACCACTGAGTGCTGTCCAAGTGGAGGTGCGAGCAGGAATTAAAATGTTTCATATTGAGCAACACGAAATGAACTGGGCAAGGCTGGAGGAGAGAAAGGAAGGGGAGAAAAAAAATCAATGCATCTCTGGCTGTGGTGAAAGGGACGGCATCGCGAATGGGATTTGCCAGTGGGGCACAGCAGCTGCCAAATAACCTAGAGCTAAAGAATTACAATAATACTGATGAAGTGTGTGAGGGCTTTTAGAGGCATTGCAGGAAAATTGCTCCGATGGAGGCACAACAATGGCGTCTAATTTGACTGCCCTCCTTGCTGCTCTGAAAGGCCACGACGACAGATGCAACGCGACGTTGCACGACCACTAAAACCAGTAGAGAGTCGGATAAAAGGTGAGTTCCACGATGTTTCCAGAGTGACGTGCACTGATCTACAAATCTGTAAATATCCATCGGCTGATGATCACCTGTCAAGTCCCGCTGCCCTCCCTTCAAATGTTTTTACCACACCAGAAATCAGGAAAGTTGAAAAAAAAAACAGAAAGCGACACTTCCTCAATTACATTTTGAGCATGTAGCCGTAAAAAACAAACACCCAGTGGAGGAGGAAGGAGGGAGTGATGAGATGGGGTGAATAAAAAAAAAAGGATGCGAGGAACAAGCTCCCATCATCTATTTTTATGCTGCGTTTAATTTACATTTTCTTTTTGCTGCCGATAAAAGTGGACAGGGAACACAAGGACGATGACACCCAGAGAGCTCCCCGGGTCAGAGGGCGGCAGTTACCCTGTCAGAGGAGGAGTACTGATTAGAATAAATCTACACACTCACCAGAGGTCAGCTCCGGCCTCGGCTTCAGGACTGAGCCACCGGTCTCGCTCAGTCTGCGCACGTGTGCGCTCACGTGCACGAGATCTGAATGAAAGCTTGAATGTACATGAGTCTGACGATGCACTTGTGGTTTAAAATATTTGCGGTTTTCCAAATAAAATGAATAATTAAAATGATCTTGATGATTTGAACAATGTTTGCCTGAATGTTTATTGTCAACTTTGATTTGAACTCTGATTAAATTTCAGCGTCTCTTTATAGAATTCACTGATTTGCTTTTTTAAATGTTTCCAAATCATTTCAGTCAGATTGTTTTGTGTGTTGCATGGCTGGTTTGCTCTCTGCTCTTCTGCCAGTTCTCCCAGTTTCCTCCCAAACAAACCCAAATCATGAATAATTCTCCATCAGAGTCCTAATACCGGCAATAACACTCCAGTAATAGATCTACCAGGAGCTATTTAGCCTGTCTGACAAGTCTGACATCTCCACAAATGTAAACCACTCTGCTGTTGTTCACATCTCCTCTTTAATGTGAGTGGAAGGGGAGGGCCCGCTCTGTGGGATGGGAATCTAATGCACATAAACACTAGACTTCATCTCTGGGGCTCAGAGGGCAAGACCCTGCGGCCCTCTTACAGAGGATGAAAGAGCCATCCCTGAATAAAAGAGTGAGGCTGCCAGTGTACACACACGTGCACGCTGCCAGATGCGTGCACAGACACAGAAAAGCTCATATGAAGAGCTGGAGGCTATCGCAGTGTGAGCGGCCACGTGGGATGTTTCTGGGCCCACACGTATAGAGGGAGGAACGTCGCAGCTGAGCGTGCGGGGTGAAGTGAGGTGACTCGCTGCGGCGCGCAGGGGCCGCGGGTTTGTCAATCACAGACCGATTGTTAATCAAGACGCCTGCTTCACTTCTTACTTTTATTTTCAGCAAGTGAGGTTTTTTTTTTTCTTCCATTTTTTGGGAAGCAACAATCGGATGAGCCTCCTTTCTCTAATTGCCACCATTGCGAGCAACAAATGCTAATGAGCACACAGGTCATCCGCTGCACAGAGACAAAACGCGAAACAAACATCCCCGTGTGCCTCGAATTTTCATTCATCACAGACTACTAATGAGGGACTTTCGCAAATTTGCATGTCATCTGTTTGCAGACTGCTGACGGTTTCACTGTCAGCTCAGAGACCGTTATCGCCTCCAGCCTCCACGTTTCCCATTTTCATAATCTGCTTCGTTCATTTGTGCAGGCTGTAAACACTGTAAACACTTCAGCTCCACACTCAGATTTACAGATGTGTCTACTGGGCTCACGGAAGGGTGAATGGAGCTGGTGTGGTTCTATCGACTCACAGCTCTTACCACCACGTTCATCTGTTCACGCAGAGCTACGATATGCTATATGATTCACAGCATGCACACTGGAGGAGACTGGGATCGAACCAGTGACGTTCTGGTTTGAGCGCAACCCTCCCGACTCCATCCAGGCCTGTTGTTTGAATTTGAAAGTGAAAACAACATCTTGCACTGCTGCTATATTCATTTCCAACAATCACTTCCTCTGGTGGAGCAACATGTGGTGGTGGAGATGCAGACGAGGCACGTGGCTGTCACACACACACACACACACACACACGCTGCACAGAGCTTAGCATGAACCCGCCGACCGTTTACTGTGAGCACCACACAGAGGAGCGTTGCTTGAATTCATGCAGTTTCAGTAAATTCCAGTGATGATGATACAACTTCACAGCCAATGAAACAACAGTGTGTAGTGTAACCCAGCTCTTCATGGTCAATGAGCAGCTTCAAGGTGAGCCATGTTTTTATCGCCTCAACTGGAGTCGGAGGAAGAAAATAGATGTGGGCCGACCGTCTCTGTCGGCGCCCCACATCTTGGAAAATTCATATTTTTAATTCCAGTCTGGAGAAACTTCCCTTGCATTGTTCCAAACTTATTTTAGATGGCTCCTCTTCGTAATCTGAGATCACAAGACAAATATCTGCTGTCTGTCCCCAGCGTGCAGACGGAGATGGGAAAGAAAAGCTTTCATGTCTTCTGTTCCAGACACTGTGTTTTGCATATTAAAAGAACTATTAAATAACTCGGTATCCCGGACTGAATTCGATTGCAGTATAAACTCTGTGATGAATGGTTTCCTTTGCTAATTGTATTTTTGTGTTTTGCTTATTTTAGCTGCTCTCCGTATCGACAACTTTTTTGTAATGTGCTTTGTTCTTGGCTTGTTCGAGACATTGTTGAATTTAAATAAAGAATAAATAAAACATGGTTAAATTAAATATAAAAGTGCTTTTATATTATGCCGTTGTCCTCTTTGAAGCTGGGGCCAATCCAATATAACTTTAAATTTAGATTTGAAAATAACTTTGAACAGTGAATAAATAACTCTGGATATGATTATAGCATGTTTCAGACAGCGGTGGAGGCAACTCCAAAATAAAGGCATCTAATTTTAAATACCAAACTACAGAAAATGTCCAAATTATCTTTTGTCCTTAACTGAAAACTTGTGTTTGGAGCAGCAAACTAAAAATACATCACGATGGCAATGCACATAAAGAAAAGCGAAATATAAATCTTTATCTTAGAGGGTCAGGGTGATTCTGTTTGGTCTCTGAAATGTGTGAATGTAATGGAATGGAATGGAATTCCTGAATGAGGCAGGTGCCCGCGCAGCAGCAGCTCATAATGCCCACAGGTATCCCCCCTGTCTCTGTCTTTGTGTGAGTCAGTCAGAGAGATCAGTGGTGTCAGAACTATCAGGCCCCGGCCTCCACAGAAAAGGGGGGAGTCAGGTCAGGGGAACTCTTTCTTCCTCTGACCTATTGTTCTTCCTCGGTTTGAAAACACACCGCAGCTCTTTCATCTGCGGCTCTGCACCCAGAGAAACAGGAAGTGTCTGCATCACAGACTCCATCCATCATCTGCAGCCAAAAGACCAGTCACATTTACAGACTTTTGACTCTCATTGTTATTCCTGCAACATGAATCACTCACTCCTTTACTCATGGCAGTATGAACACTGCCGGGATAATCTCCTTCTCCTACGCTGATGTTTCCCGGCTCCGCTCTCTCTCCTTTTCTCCTATTTCTGTACCTCTCTCCTTTTTTTTTTCCCCCACAGCTGTTAATTGGCTACCGCGGTTTGAGAGTAACGTGTCATCTGATATAACTTCCGTCCTCCTGACTGGAGCAGCCCCGCTCAGACAGGCTTAATTCTCCTCATCACTCCTCCACCCAGCTCCAGGCCAACTCTAATAGCAATCAATGAAGTCCCAGACACAATGCTTAATTCAATTTCCCTGGACCAGTTTTCTCATCAGGCCTCAAGGTCCTGTCCCCACCTGATATGGGCCCCAGAACGCGTCTGGAAGAGTGAGGATTTATCCGGGCCGTCAGCCGCCCTCCTGTAATAGACACAGATAACAGGATTGGTCGAGGAGGAGGGAGGGAGAGCGGAGTGAGGTGAGGACCAGCTCACCTGCCTGCGTGCCCAAAGTGAGGCCCCTGGATACACCCCTCTCTCCATCCATTAAAAAAGAAACCTAATCAAGAGACTTCCACCCTCACTTTGCCGTCTTCAATGAGATTTCAAAGACTTAGGAAAGAGGTGGGGGGGGCAAAGAAAGAGACCTAGAAGAAGGTGGATGAGTGCGGTGTGCGGCTGAGGAGGGGTGGGGGGGGTGGGGGATTAACATCTGTGTGGCTTCGGTTCACTTACCTGGGGTTCCCTGATGATTCCCCGGGTGCAAAACGGCGCGGATCCCAAACGGCAGAAAAGTGAGAGGCGAGAGGATAAGAAGAGAGGCGGCACCCTCCTCGGGCAAAGAAAGAGACCTAGAAGAAGGTGGATGAGTGCGGTGTGCGGCTGAGGAGGGGTGGGGGGGGTGGGGGATTAACATCTGTGTGGCTTCGGTTCACTTACCTGGGGTTCCCTGATGATTCCCCGGGTGCAAAACGGCGCGGATCCCAAACGGCAGAAAAGCGAGAGGCGAGAGGATAAGAAGAGAGGCGGCACCCTCCTCTGGCTGTCTGACAGCTGGTGACCCATGGGGGCAGAGGTTTGAGGAGACGGGATCAAAGACAAACCGAGGAGGAGAGAGAAGCAGTATGTGAACAAATATAGGGGCAAAAGATATAGTCAATGATCGCTTTCTGTCTCCTTCGATCTCTGCCTCCTCCTGCCCTCCCCATCCTCCCCCCCTCTCTCTTCGCCCGGCCTTTCAGCTCTCCTGGACGGTAACCTGCTGTCCGCACCAGTCAGAGTAAATAATACAAGGCCAGAGTGAGGCCTAAGTGTGCAACAATCTCCTACATGCACTGGGACAACAGAGTAAACAATACAAACATCAGAGACACAACAGCCCTCAGGCTCTGCATCCCGGCTCTCACACAGGCTCTGTGCGATTGTGTAGGCGCGTGCACTCAAAGGCTTTTTTTCTCTCCTTTTTTTTTTTTGTGCGTGTACGTGCACGTTCAAATGCCATGTTCAGCTGTGTGAAAGCAGATCTCCAGCACCATTCGGGATCCCCGGTGAGAAGACACCTGACGGCAGATGCTGCCGAGTCTGATGGCAACGGAATCATCCAAACACGCCGAACCGCTGCCTCTAACTAACTCGTCTTCTGGACACATCCAGGTGTCCACGCGAGAGCATATGCTCGCCGATTCAAGCACAGCACTCGCGTCATCACTCTGCAGCTTTTACACAATGCTAGATAAAACATTTTTTTAGCTTCAGTCCAGAAACAAGCAAAACCAAATCTTTCACGGCAAAGGAGACGGGCAGTAAA
Source organism: Pseudorhombus dupliciocellatus (assembly GCA_016785235.1). NCBI lineage: Eukaryota > Metazoa > Chordata > Actinopteri > Pleuronectiformes > Paralichthyidae > Pseudorhombus > Pseudorhombus dupliciocellatus. The sequence continues at coordinate 2,266,438 of JAFBJW010000311.1, read as the reverse complement.
ACCAACAGGACCATCGCTCTCCATTCCTAATGCATCGGACATGGCGGGGGAGATTTCGGCGGCGGTGAATGGCGTGCCGGTGGTTGTCAAGTCCAGACTGGTGTACAATGAGCTGGACGCCGGCCAAAATGTCTCCTCTCCAAACATCACACATTTCAGATTCAGGCCCTTTCAGCTTGCACAGGGCGGCGGGAAGGCCGAGTGCATTCATTAGCTTATGGGCGTGAAATAAATGGCCTGGAAATCTGTGGAATCATTTCCTAAAAATTCCAAAAACGGATATTTGTGCAGAAAACAACAAGGTCGAAGATTGTGGAGTGATGAAAACGCCGGATAATTGTTTTTGTGCTTTGCGGTTTTTTTTCATTATCCCCAAACCCCCCGAACTACAGCCAGGATTCATAAAATATGTAATTTAGCGCTGACCTTTGGCAGAGTTCAGCAGGTCCCCATCTGTGTGTGAGGAGCGGAGAGGAGCACGGAGAGAGAGAAGAATGATGACCCCTTTAACAGCTTGCCTGCGACTACCTGCTGATCCAAAAACACTGGCCAGACATGAAGCCCCTGCATAGTCAAAGGATCAAACACGGCCAGAGAATACTGCTTATTTCAGAGAGACAGAAAGAGGGGGGCGCTCTGTGTGTGCGTGTGTGCGTGTGCAGGGGGGGTGGAGGGGGTTAGCAGGTTCCAGTGGTACATTTTGTGCTACTTTGGCCGCTAGGGAAAGGAGGGGAGATGAAAAACGAAGGGATGAGAGAGCGATGTAGACAGTGAGGAGGACAGGAAGAGCCACAAACGCGTTCAGGAAAAAAAGAGACATAAGACAAGGGAATGATAATGGGCTAATGCCGCCATTAGGGGGTAACCCGTACCTCAACTGCTGGGGGAAGAAGGAAACTACAAAAACTGTGCTGTTTGAAGCCTAATCCCCCCTTTTACATTCTTAATTAGGAAACAACAAGCCATAAGCCTCTTTGTTGTGCTGACCCACACGTACTAAATGCCTATTGTGTGTGGGTGTGTTAAGATCTGAGGAGGAAAAATTTCTCTGTGGTCTGCCTCGGCGGCGGAAGAACACAGCCGCCCTGAAACGCGTCGCCGTGTGAGGTCATTTAGCCGTTCGAGAAATGTGCTCTTTGAGTGGCTGGGATGGATTCATACGCTCTCGTGACCGTCTGCGTTTGTGGGGAGATTCGCAGCAATTGTGCTTAAGCAGGTTGTGGGAGAGGAAATCAATACGTCCAGCATGGAGCTAATTACACATGCACGCTGCTGTCTGCGCAGGTCGGCGGGAGAAAGACGGGATGGTCTTACTGTCACAGAATTGATATAAAACATTTTATTTTTACACAATTTTGATTTTGTGGATTTTACACAAACTCCACTAATCTACTCCCAGTATGGGCCTGGTCTGACACACACACTTGTAAATGTATGTGCTCTCTCTCTCTCTCACACACACACACACACACACAGAAGCAGCTGGGGAGCACAGTAGCGGGTGAAATACCCACAATGGCTCCAGAGGGATTAGTCCCCCAAAACACACACACACACATTGAAACCAACTAGAACATGGCTCTGGTATAAGCGGGTCCTTGCAGCCACTGGAATATCTCAATGTGAACCAGATCACTCATTAATACACAACTGTGCTGCATGTATTCTTCAGATATTCATAGCAGTTTGTTCTCAAAGAGTTTTCAGCTTCCGAAAAAACCCCCACACATGTATCAGGTTTTCTCTCAGCATAGCAACCATCGTGCTGAAAATGTTAAATGCCACTTCCACAGTTATGGTTTAATTGGAGCGTTTAAATCTGCACATGTTCCATTTGCGCCATCAGTGTGTAGGTAGGTGCTGCCGGCTGCTTCAGTTTGTGTAGAATGTCTCACACTGTTTGGTTTTTATCTCTTGAGTTCACTGGTTTCACTTCGTCAAACTGCTCTGTCTCTGTCCCTTTAGGAACCAGGGACACAAGCACTGGAATTGGACAGAAGATATTTAATATTTAAAAAAATCAATAATGAAATTTCCATTGTGGGGATGCTTAAAAAAAAACTCATTCCAAAATTGGAATAACTTAGGTTAATGATTCATTTATATTGGTCAAAATTAAAAGTGGAATACAGAGTCCAGGATGTTTCGATGCAGTGACTGTATTATTTTAAATAAATAAATGAAAAACTTGCATTTGTTAAATGCATTGATCCGAAGCAAAAAGGGCATTCTTAGATTTCAGTTGCTTTTCATACAGATCTAAAAAAACGGTACATTCCTTGTGATGTGAAAATAGTCGTGGCATGTGTTGAGCAGATTGTGTTGGTTTGTAGATAAATACGACCAAATCAGAGGAAGTTAATCTGGGTCCCAGTATCACCCCGGATGAGCTTGACCTCCTTTTCTAACCCATCCAGAGATATTTTTGTACTTTCTTAAGCCATATTCCTCCTTCCTCACAGCGAGAGGCTCACTCTGACTCTCTCACATGGGACTAATGAAAGTCATACTTACATATAAAGTACCGCGCACACACACACTTAGAATCTGAATCACTTGTGAGGCGTCAAAAAAGGTTCCAGAAGTGTGAGAGAAGGCAGGTGGAGGACACGACGAACAGTGATTGCTCTAAAGACCGATCAAATCTGCAGAATGGCAAATGAGCATCGAGCAATGAAAAACATTAATTATGCACGATGGAATAAGATCAACCCTCCTTGTCAGAGAATTAGCTTTTTCCCCAGAAAATAGCAATCCCACAAATTAATTTCACGATGTCCATTCAGTGTCAGGATTGTCCACGTTTTAATTTCCAGCTAATTTCCAGCTAACTGGAAAAATGATATTCAATTAGTTAATTAAGTATGATCCAGCTGTGTGCCATATCTCCACACCGGGGGCTGTCTCCCTGTGGGTCGCTGGTTTAAGCCTCTCTGCGCTAATTATCACACTGACATTATCAGCCTGTACCTGGCGTTCTCCGTTACCTTAAGCACTCCACCATTATGAGCCGCTACGATTGCATCGCATTAAAAGACAATGAGCTGAGTGTGCGGAGGGCGGGGGGAGGCGGCACGGCCGCCTTCAACAGTTTGAAAGAAAGTTGAAAGAAATGAATTTAAAAACTTCTCCTTTGCTTCGACGCAGCTCAAGTAAAGGATTACGCCAACCTGAACCAAGCGTTGTATACGATATTTATTCGCGCACCTGGCTGTAGGTGTAAATTATGCTGTAATTGTAAAGTATAAATAACGCGAAAACAAACACGGTCGCACTGAGACAATGATTATGTTTGCTGTTTTATTGAGATCCAAAGAGAATCCATAAATAACCACAAAGAGATATCCTGTGCGCTACCATAATAACGTCCTATAAATACAAACACCGATCCTCCTCCAGCTCTGAAAACACAGGCGAGTGGACAGGGCTCTCAGAGGCTCCTCTTCGTCACAGAACTACAGGGCGTACGCTGTATTTTTAGACTCGTAGTGACGCCTTTGTTTGAATGAAAATACCTAATTAAAAACACTTAGGGACCCGAGATGCGTGTGCATACAGAGTGTCCGGCCCACCCGTGTCTACCTGACAACTGACAGCCCAATCTGATTAAAGGCGGTGCAGAGGAGGGGCCTCTGCCGGCCATCCGCAGCAGGCCAAAAGTGATCACCATGGCGATGGGTAATTACAGCTGTCAACGCATCCTCCATCCTGCTGGCACCGGTTTGATTGCGCTAGGCAACAATGATAGACAAGCTTAGCATGCACTTTACCGACCGCCAATCACGTCCCTGCTCTCGCTGCCCCATTTAGCTGACATGCAACATTCACGTGGCACAGGCCCGTCACGGTATCCCAGACCACTTTTAATTGTTTCTGTCTCCCTCCTCTCTCGTTCTTCTTCTCCTCCTCGTCCTCCCTCTGTCGCCGTCTCCCTCTCCCTCCCTCCCTCGCTCACACGGACAGCTCAGAAGTGCAAGTGTTATTACATGAAACTCCTGCTGTAGCATTAATTGAAGGGAGATACGGTGGGACAGGCGCGGCGGGGGGTAGAGCATGTCCATTATCACTCCTGCTTTCAACAGGTCTCACATTTTGAAACTGCAAATTGCAAAAACTTGCAAGGGCAAAATGTTTGACATTATTTGATCTGCAACCATATGGTGTAAACAAGGAGGGGGAGGGGGCACAAAAATAGATAAATAAGTAAACAAAGGGAGGCAGAAATGTGGCGACGCAATAGGAACCGTGGCCACAGAGAGCAAACAAATCAAGAAAATAATTATCTTTTGGGTGTAATTAATGAGGGGGCTTGCTTGTAAGAGGGTATGTCAAGAACCCCCCCCCACCCAGACGAACTTCCTGGTAGCCTCTCCTCTGCCATGCCCTTGCCTCCCATTCTATGGCTGACAGTGACAAAAGCCATACTGCGGATGCTAAACAGCCTATTGTGACGTCTGCGAGGCAGAGCTACAAGTTCACATTGAGAAAAACAGCCTTCCTGCTAGCACTGTGACGGTTGATTTAAGTTCGCCGTATTAATGAAGTCAAGTGTAACTGGACAGGGCCGACTCCAGCGGCCATATCCTCTCTTAATTACCTGGCTTTGTCTCGGCATGCTTGTCCTTAATCTGACCTAATGTGGCTAATAACTGAACTTGAAAACAATCACAAACAGCAATTAGCAAGAGCGGCCGGCAAAATGATGAATGCGCCGGTTAATGCGGGAAAATTGTTTGGTGGCTGTCACATGAACGGGATGGAAAGAATGGGTTTGCAGTCGAAGGACATTAATCATTTGATTTAAAATGAGAAAGAAAGACATCAATAAAGGGAGAAATCACATCATAGCTGTTAGCACAGTTTCTCCTCTTTACTTTTGCTTTTTTTCCCCCTCCATCCTAACATAAATATGTCTTCAAGGAGGTCTTGTTTAAGCCTGTAAATTCCTTGAAAGTGGATGAAATTAGGATCTGCCTATTCCGGTTACAGTCCCGGCATGGTACTGACAAAAACAGATGAGTGTTTCTCCTGAGGGAGGGAACTGTGGGTATGGAACCAGTTAGCACTGGCTGTTATTGCAGCTGATCATTAAAGCCTACGTGCATGGGAATTCCATTATAAAAACTGGAAAATGTTTGTTCCTATAAAAACATGTTAATGCCGAACAGTTAGACGAGAGACTAAACTGAACCACAGTTAATAAGGTCATAAAACAGGAGCATTAAATGTAAGGCATTACTAAACATGTGCTGCCGGGAAATATCAGATTTTATTCACTCAGATATTTTACTTGTGAGGCTTCAAATCGTTTTTTTAATTGAATTTATCTTATTAATTAAAAAAATATATCAAGCAACAAACTGGGAGAAGAGAAGAGAACTTAGAATATCTCTAGCTTTAGTAATTCTCTACATTTTAAGATCAAGCTGTTTAATCTCTGATCAAATCCTTTTTTTTTTTTTAAGTTTGATTGACTCAAATAAAACTAGACCCTGACTGCGTGCACGCCGGACGGACGCCTCCTCCCTCTGGCCCCCAACGCTGCCTCCATCCACCAATGGGGCGCAGGCGAGAGGATTAGCAGGATTCCTGAGAGGAAGTTTAAACAAGAGGAAACATTAAGTTTGAAATAAAACACAGGAAGCAGAGTTAACGGCAACTCCTCCCAGTCAGTGCCAGTGGCAGTGACAGGGCTACTTTTCGCCCAATTATCCTTGGTTAACGGGATTAATTACTCTAACTTCTCTTTCTTTTCTTCCCCTTCGAGCAAACGGGCAATAAATCCTTCTCGGTGCTACACAGTCTGAGAGGGCCGCTGTAATTAGCATAACAAGTTACAAAATCATTACGGGCCTTAAAGTGCTTACAGAGAAAATAAGATCAGAAGAGCACAGGATGCAAGCTGGGATTTAGGAGGGCTATTTAATTGAATAAAAATGTTTGGTGAGGTGGGAAGAGGGGGTAAACACAACGGTGGTGACGTGAGGGGAGGGCAGGGGCTGACCCTGGTGTGTCTGACGCACAAACACGAGGGGGGTGGGGGGTGGGGGGGACTCAGCTGTAATCGCACCCAGAGCAAGAAACATCGCAAGATGAACAAAGGATTTGAGGTGACCAAGACAGGTAGCATTGGCATTGGGGACAGGGGCGTCAAACCATTGACCTGGTTAGAGGACAACCTGCTAGAAGACACGTTCCACTCATTCTGCAGACTGAGCGTAAGATACACTAATCCTAACATAAAGACAGGAGGGAAGACGGACATTTGTGGAATCATTCGTTTTCTTGCATATTTGCCTTTGGGGAGGTTAGCGTGTTTAGCGTCATCAGTTTCATCAGAATCATCACAGCAAAAACAAAAAAACAAACGGGCCCCAGCAGTAACAAGACTATTTGCTCACCGTCCACCACCCTGTGCCAGAGCCCACACTGCAGAGTCTGAGGGCACAAACAGCCGTTTTCTGGCCAACCTGTTTAGCATGAGTCCCACCCAGTCGTCTGCTTTCACTAACCTGTCTTGACAAGTACCCAGATTAACGTAATCTTATATCAGTGCAGAGGAGCAGAAGAGAGCAGATGGACCCCCTGTGCCCACCCACCCCCCTCCTCCAACACCACCTCCACCCAACACTCACACACACACACACACACACACGTTGCAGACTTATAGCTGCAGAGTGCTTAGCATGCAAAACCTGGGCTCCAGCCACAGCAATTAATGTTCTCGCAGCAAATTGCCACAGCTTTGGATGATGCTGTTCGGGGAGTGTTACTGTATCTTGGTGCGCCGTGGTGTGCGAGTGCGCCTTCATCATAACTGGAGAAAAATTCACTCATTTGCAGATAAATAAATAAATAAACAAACACACTAATGGGCCATAATTGAATATGAGACTGAGAAAGAGATTGCTGGCTGGGGAATTGACGTTAGTATTTCCATCACTTGTCAGCTGCCGCGTTGACGTGAGTTTATCTTTTTACAGTTTCCATGGTAAATCTCAACAACTTTGCTGAACTGAACAGATGGGCTTGCTAATTAGCTGCGCTCAGGCTGTAAGTTTGTTTATAAAGAGAGAGAAAGGGTTCCAGACATCTTGACACGTTTTATTAACATATCATACCTTAAAGCTACGCTTCTTGATACCCACCAGGCTCTTTTGCTAAATGCACACACACATGCAGAGCCATGCACTCCCACACATGCACACACTCGCTCTTATAAAAACATGCCCGTGTGCATCGGTGCACACACATACACTGTACACACCAGGGAAACAATAAAAGTCAGCCTTGCGAAACGGAACACCCTGTATGTGCGCTCATGAATATGCAAGATTAACCGTGTGTGTGCCTGTGTGCATGTCTCTACAGAAGTGTGTGTGTGTGTGTGTGTGTGTGTGTGTGTGCACTGTGTAAATATGTGTGAGTGGTAGAGGCGGTGTTTGTTTCTGAGGGTGTCACTGTGTGCATCATGCGTCCTTGCGAGGGCAGCGGCGTGCCTCCCTCTCCATCAGGCCCTCTCCTAAATTCACCCCCCGCAGTTTTGTCAGCTTTCACTACTGCGTGTCAGGACACCAACTCTCGATGACGTCCCGAGCAGACAGGGCCGCCGCGCTCCCGGAGGAGCGGCGAGAATTCAGCGGCAGAATGGGACGGACCGCAGCTCTGCCGGCGCCAAATAGGCCTCCCGCCGGCTCCCACTTAGGACAGGGCCACATCACAGCACCCGCCCGCCACGCTGACGCAGTGAAATGTGAAAAACTGTGTCAGAGAACGGCAATGACACTGGAACAGTGCGCGATGGAGAGCGACGGGGAAAAACAAATCCATCGCCGAAGTGTGATGATGCAGCTCATCTCACTGTTAGAATTTGTTTCCTCTTTACTTTTTTTTTTTTTCCCCCGACACGCCCACAGACGTACCGCGGGCCCAGTGTTTTCGGCAGCCACGCATTGCCATGGTGATCCTGGTTAAGAGGCTTACATTCGGCCCATGCTGATGGTTGCTGGGGGACACTCCCATTGCCATGGTGATGGCTACCAGGAGGACACTCGCATTGCCATGGTGATGATGGCAGGAGCCAGGCATGCCAACCAATGAGATGATGGATAGATGCCATGCAGGAGGTGAAGAGAGAACGTGACTAGAATGCCCACTTGTCATGTCCGCTGTCAAGGAGACTTTTCTTAAATTCGATCTGTACTTCGCCGCAACAACACAGCGCCAAGACACATCGATACTTGTGGGCTAAATCACAATTATTTTCTTAATCGGCACTTTGATCTATAAAAAACGGGACAAGTTAGGGGCTAATCTGAAGAAAACAGTGCAGATTACAGATATGAATTATGGTTAGGACACATGCGAAGAGGGAGCTTCCAAGTCCAACCATGTGGAAATGCAAAATCCCTGCGTATATCACCTGATTCTACATTCCATCAGTGATTATTACAACACAGAGGAAAAGGCAAATCTGGCGATTTATCTCCAGATTACAACTCCAGCCATTTTCCCTGCTTCCCAGTAGAGGGAGGCCGGGGCTGGGTTGACGGCCAGTGAGGCAGGACGGGGAATCAGGGGGCTGAGGCTGCCTGAAGGTATGGCCCGGCTCCAAATCCGAGTGAATTAACAAGAGTCATTTGAGTGAGAAGGTAGAGCAGAGCAATCCAGACTGAATAAATCCTGCACATTATACATCAGCGTCTCCTCAGTTTCAAGATGGAGGCAGGTCTGAAAGTGCTGATCCCTCCCATAAAAGACACAGACTGGCACGTGAGAGGTCGAACCACGACTGCCCGTATCAAAATATCTCTTCCAGCTTTGCCACTAATGCTCTAAACCCGATCACACGCATACACACACCAGAACACGCAGATCACCACATGTTGCTTGTGTTTTCTGTGTCAGGAGAGACCGCCGGCCTTTCAGCCAATAAGAATCAGCAGAGTGTTATCACTGACCCTCAGGCGATGGGACTTTAAAAAACCCACAGTGACTGGACAAACAGTGTGTTCGGGGCCTCCTGTGTGCTCATGCCGCGTGGGGGGGGGTGCGCTGTACCTTTGGCTGCCTTCATTTTGCTTAAGTTGACAGTTCAGCTAAGATAAAAAGATTTACCTTTCTTCCTGAGAAAGTGACACACAATGCACCAGAGGCGGAAGGTGTTTCAAACACGTGGAGGGGAGCGTCGTGTCCACAAATCTGTCTCTGCGTGGGCAGGAGCACCTGCGGTCACCGGCCCTATCTCACCAGCCAGAAAAACACCATTTTCACTCCGGCACTGACGCGACTCAACGACACGGGAACATGAATAAAAGGGAGAAATGTCAGGAATAGGTTGTTTATTTTTTTTGCATTGTTTATATTTTCCAGCATATCCCTGCGCTGTGAACGTGCAGCGCTGCTGCCCCTGTAATTCTGCATGTTTGCTTCCTGTGTAGAAGACAATTTGACATTTTGAACGTTTATGAAGTGAAAGTTTGATCCTGAAAAACTTGTCAGACGATGCCTACCTGAAAAGACATAAAATGAATTTTAAGTTAAATCTGACGAGCAGCGTGAAGCTAAAGGGGGGAGGGGGGGGGGGACAGAGGAGGCATTATGCTGTATTTGTAATTCTTTTGTGATTTTGTTTTTCGCTTTCCACGCACAGAGCCTCAGGGAATCTTATGTGTGGAATACACCTTGAAAGACAGCCCCAAACTGGCCCAGCCCCTGAGGAGACCAATAGAGAGCCGTGTTAGCAAAGTCCCCGCAGAGACAACAAGCCATGTGAAGTGTGAACCCCCTCGCCAACACGCATTTAAGATTTCAGGGACGCACATCAGTAAGAATGGAAATATTCACAGCGAAAGAAGAGAACGGAGAGAGAGAGAGAAAGAATGGACAGACTGCTGTTTGACAAATATTGTGAGACGTGGTGAAGGGGTGGTGGTGTTTTCATTGCTGACATCAACATAAATTTTCCTGGCGCGGCTCTCCTTGCCCAGCATGAGCCCAGCACTGGGAAACTGGAGAGGAAATTCTCTGAGCCGCAAGGGAGTGGAATCAAAGAGCCGTGGCTCCGAGACCTCTAACACACTGAACTCCTCGCTGACCCCACGACTCTCCTTTACTCTCGCTCACACACACACACACACACACACAGACACAGCTACATGCAGAATGTAACACACAAGGATCCACAAGGACGAGCAGTCAGGTGGGCACGAACACCGACGGCGCAATCAAGATCATTTGGGATCAATGCTCATCACATAAGCTGCTTTCAGACATGTACTGATTCCCAGCACTTTCTCAGGAGGAGGTGCCAACGCAAATGTCCGAGGGAGAGCGTCTGGATTTTCTGCGGACTCCACGAAGACGCGGGGACGTTGATGGCGCTTCTAACACACAGACAGACACAAAAATTAAAACAATGAAGAGAGAGCTGTCAAAAAATAAATGGTAATGATCACGTGATCGCCGTGGCAGAATTCATACTTTACTTCCTGCCTCTCGCTGCTGCTGCACCCTAGCCTGAATAATGCAGAGGATTTGCTGCTGCCCGCTGCGTTGGGCACGTGTGAAAGAATAAGCTGCAGGTAAAGTCCGTCCCCGTCTTCACACTTTAACCGCAGGTCACGTCTTAATCGGTCCTTCAGTGTCCGATAAACAGCATTTGATGGTTAAATAAGTGGAAATGGTGCATGTGTCCTACTGTATGCACACGTGCACCTCGAGTTAACGATGATGTAATTAGCCCCATTATCCTTAAAATGTCGGGTTCCGGGAAGTGAGGCTGTGCTTCGTGCGGCGTTCGAGTGTGAATGTGCGCATGTGTGAGCACACTACGCCCTCAGATTCGTTGGAGGCGGCACAATGAACTTGACGGCCGCTGAATTCTATGCCTCAGCGAGAAGGATTTCCAGCCCAGCTCCTCCGAAAAGAAGCACACACACAATGACGGCCGCTGTAATGAGGAACGCTTCCACGCCGCCACACAAAAAAAAAACGCACAGCCTGACAATCTGAGCAGGTGTGGCAGGCGACGGCTGCAGCCAACGACGGCATCCATGAATGTTTGTGTGTGTGAATGTCATCCTTGGTCGTTGCATAGGTTCTACACCCAGACCCAGTGACCATTCATAATTGGGCACCAGGTGAAAGAGGGTGCAGCTGGCCAGACTTGCATGAATGGTCTTCCTCCTGACCCCTGCGTGTGTGTTGGGGCTGGGAGGGGGAGGGGGAGGGGGGGGTGCATGATGTGTGGACAAAGCGACTTTCAGATGCCACCACAAAAACACATCATCAATTTGAGAGGAAGGGTAGAGAGGTGACGGCAAAAGGGGTTTAGAACGCTGCTCAACCATGGCAGCTCGTTCAATCGCTCCTTTTCTGTGTGTGTGGAACAGTCTCGCCCCACCACCCCCTCAACGGGACGCAGACGAGACTCTCAGGAGGTGAAGGGTGAAGAGGGTGTTAGTCCCACTGTTCTACTCTGGAACAGACGGGAACGACATACTAACACGAATCATTCTAGACGCCGCAAAGCAATAGATTGGCTGCGTTTGCTTATCTTTAACCACTAATGTTCAAAGTACGGCGTCCAGCATCCAGTCTCTTAAATGTCTCCCAATCAGAGCTCAGAACAGACGCTGGGGCCCACTGAGGTCTGTCAGAGTGCGCGGGCCGTTTTAATCCACTCCGCTGGAAGTCTCCTCTGCAGGCGTGCGCATGTGTGTGTGTGCACGCGTGAGCCTCCGGAGCAGCCGGGCACGATAAGCCACGACAAGATAAAAGCCGCCTCGAACAATGATGTCATAGACTTCCACAGATTTTCTGGGAGGTCGGCGAAGTCAGACCCGAAGGAAGCGCAGGCCCCCGTCTCCTCTGGAACCGCACGACTTCAGTGTGGCTGCGGGATTAACTGCCACAACGGGTTTGACGCTTTCACTTATCCATCGCCGTCGTATCTGGAGTTCCCCGAGCGCCGGGCCCGCTCTCCCTGCCTCAGCCTATCTGTTTGATCCGCACTTCTCTATATCAGTAAACACTTGTTCTCCCCTTCCATCAAGGAGGAAAGAGGAGAGTGACTAGAGGACTCCAAATAATGCAATTAAACACTGACCGCAGGGTTCAGTGCTGCTTATCAATACACCCAGCAGGGGGGCGAGGACCAGCTCAAACCAGGGCTTCAGCTGTCTGCTCTGTGGAGACAGGCATTTTATTAGACCACAGCCTCAGCCGCTCCGAAGCCATCCTCCGTCTGCACATGCAACAGCAGAGGTCCCACAACGAGTGAGGAACCAGGAGGGAGGGATAGAGGGAAGGAAAGACAGAAACGGGAATTTTCAATTAAATAGTGTAGTAACAGTGTTTGTAGCGTTATCACTCAGAGGGGGAAGACAGAAGGACAGCGTGCTAATTGTGGATGCTGACTGGCTACATTATCCCACAGTGAGGACAGGTTGATGTTCAACACGTTCCTCCCCTCTCTGCTCCGTCTCACTGTCGGCACAGCTGACCCCGACGGGAGGCTTGTCTGCGGCAGAGCCAGATTAAGAGGCGGCACACCGGCCCGGGAGCCCACAGAGCGCGGGGACCGGGGCCTCCGCCGCCACGCGGTCGGCCACTGACGAACGCTGAGTCTCTCCCTGGTTCTGTGGGTTTCCCTCAACCTGGCCAGCCGGGCACCTGGTGCATACACCCACTCGTAGGTAATACACGCTGGCCCCAGGGCCCGCTGTGCGATCTCATCATGCAAGTGTCCTCTGCAGAACGAAATGTGACAGACTGCAGCATGGAAGCGTGCGTGTGACGGGGAAGGTGGTGCGAGTAGAGAGCTGCAAGGGTGCCAAACAGAGCAGCGCACAGTAGCAGGGCGCCTCTCCTGCGCGGCATGCGTCGCTCAACAAGTTCCCCCCTCATCTGCATAATGAACATGTGCACGTATGAGGACGGTTCAGCTGACACGAGGCCACATCAGGAGGATGCAAGGGGCTGTGGGAAGACGGAGACAGAGCAGCTGCGGAGCCAAAATGGCAAACATGGGCAAACGCTGGCAAGGAGAGGGAGTTTCACACCCAGATAGACGAAAAAATAAAAAGGGAGGTATTGAGCAATAGATAAAAGGGGGATTTATTTTCTCTTCAAAGTGCGACTGGATTGATGAGCGAGTCTAAACAAACAGAAGTGGGGAGTTTAGTGAACAGAGCCAAGCACTTAGGCAACATAAAAAGCAGCAAAGCCCTGGCGAGGTGGTCCGGCTGTTTCATAGCTCTGCAGGCTGAGGAATCAATGGGAGCAGGGAGAGAGGGCATTCCTGTATGACTGACACACACACACTCACACACACACACACACACACACACACACACACACCCAGCTGCTTACAGAAGAAAGGCTGGAGTAGAATTTAAATGTACAACCACGTCTGCGCCACACCGTCCTCAACATCTTCATCATCCCTCGCTCGCGTCCCCAGACCGCCATCTCCGTCTTTCCCATGATGCATTGCCAGTTTTCCTGTGGAGCCAGAGCGATCTGTATCACGGGCCATTGTAGTTTAATCCAGGCCACCCCGTCCAGAGCTGGGTGGGCCTCGGAGAGGGAAAATAAGCAGTGGCCTGACAGCAGTCCTCCTCTATCTGCAGCTGGACAAATGGACTATTGAGACAGGTGGACGGCATACGCACCAGAGACACACTCACTAATGGACTGGCAGTCTTGTACAAATACACAACTGCAAGGTAGCCTCATGACATCTCTTCACATGTGGCTGGACGGCCGCGATTATGGAAGCGCTTTTCTGGAACCTTTCTTAAAACTCTTGCACATACACAAAACAACGGCAGTTTGTGCACACCTAGCTGAGGCCACACAATGCAGAGAATCCACTGTATATCAGCCAAAGCAATTAGCCAAACAGGAGCACACAGAGGTGGGCTTTGATCACAGAGCTGTGAAATATTTATGAAAAGGTGTGAAACATGAAATGAGCTCCGAGAATGAGCATCTGTGGGGGTCCGAAGGAACTCCGCTCACGGGGACCTTCAGGGGAGGTTTGTTCGCACACACAGAGGGTCAAAAGGGAACCGATTCAAAATGAAGGCCGGGGGGGGAGGACCGGGGGACTGGGCAGGCCTAAAATGGCGGCCTACTTTTGAGGCCGATAGAAGGGGTATGGGGGAGATAATCCACGGTTTGGAGCCGGAGCGGAGGCAGCCGCGGCGCTGGTGCGCCGCCGCATCCGAGGGGACACAGCCGCGGTCTCAGCTCCACTCGGTTCCGCTCAGACAGCGCGCAGGAGTTTAAACACACTCAAGCATGCGCTAATTAAAAATCCACACGCTGCATCATAGCTGCGGCGATCAATATTCCTGATTAACTCATCTATACATCACTACAGCGGTGGACTCGCTCGTGGCCGCGTGGGGAAATGAGCTGCTCACGCTTTTAATTGTTGCCTTCGCTCCATTCCATCCTCTGACATGCTATTTTTAAGAATCGCGGTTTATTTCTAATCAGATGTCATCATCAGTCTCTCCGGCTGTTTCCATCAGGTGGGCGTGGTGTAAATAATAAACATTTCACCTGTGATTAATGTGAACCAGGTTTCTCTGCTCCTCGTCCTAATTGATTCGCCCCGAGAGGCTTGAACAAGGGAATAGTTTTATCCTCCAGCCCCAGTAATAATCAAACTGCCCCCTGGAATATTTTCACACTTGGCAGCGTGGTGGGGAACTTGGGATTCTTAACGCAGCCGGGAAGTGCAAATTTGATAACGTTCAGAAATCAAATGGGAAAAGTGCATGTTAATAATCCTGGTGACTTTTCCTGTAAGTAGACTTCCAGCCCCTTTCACTCACACCTAGTTTTTGTTTGTTAGCCAATTATTTGCTCTCTATAAAATAAAAAAAAAATAAAAAAAAAAAGGTTCAAACGTCGGACAATCTGGGGCCGAGCCGAAGTTACGCACCTCCAAAATAAAACAACGTCTGTGTGTTCACACAATAAGCAATCGCAATCAGTCGGGGGGTGGAACAGCAACCACACCTTGAAATTATGGTCGAATCTCACCATTTTTGGAAAGCCTTTTTTCCCCCCGGTGTTGGAAAACAAAAAGTCTCAGTCACCACGACGGTTACGGTATTACAAAAAGTCTCCAGACCAGACGAGAACACAAACACAACAAGGTCAGCTCACACTGGTCAAGAAGCAGAGGAGCTGTTTCTGTCTCAGAGCAACATGGGAGCTGAGACATCAGTTTGTGTACAAATGCTTAAAATCTGTTTATGAAAACAGATGAACACTGTGTGCATCAGCCGTACTTACGAAGACATTCACTTGTAGTTTTCAATATAGCTTTTTTTTTTTTCCTCGATATAACGTGAAGCAGTGTGTGGGTGTTGTAAACTGTGCGGCCTCTCTCCTGCTCCCTCTTTCTCCTGTTGTTAGTTCAGCCTGAGCTGGGGGCCCCAGCCCAGGCTTCCCGTGCCCCCGGCCAGACCAGCTGTCCTCTAAGCGAGCCCGGAGCGCTTCTTTGCTGTTTGTTGAGAGAGAGTAGAAAGGCGAACCTTGAACATGACCCTCCAAAAGGCTTTTATTCTCTGCTCGCCCAACACGGTTCACGCGAACGCCCCTCCTTTATGTCCCCCTCTTTATTTAACCCTGACTATTTGCTGAGTTTCTGCTAAAAATCCAATTAGGTTAATTTGAAACAGTCCTGGTGAAGGAACTTTATCCTTTTGGTGCAGAGATAACTAACCTAATTAAGACAAGACCTCTACCTCTGTCCTCTTTGAGCCTGGAGAACGAGGAGAGATAAAGAAAACTTGTCAGAGATTTGGGCCGAGATAAGATTGCTAAAGCAAACACTGGGGAGCAGACCTCATCTTTAATCACCCGTAAATTGTTTATGGCTCTTTCAACAGTAGATTTTCACTGTCATCGCTTTACGCCGAGCAGCGCGCAAGTAGAGGTGATGTCATCATGCAGAATAACACAAGTAATGTAAAACATTTCAGAGAGGGGCAGGGGGGGGGCATTTCAGAGAGGGGGGGGGGGGGGGGGTGATAAGACCACCTGTGAAAGTATAGACCATGATTGATAGTGTTTTTATAGAAGCCTTTAAAGGTGTTGGGACATGTGACGCAACATAGGGGCTGCAGACACACACACACACACACTCAGTAAACACAAACAACAGGCCTGCTGAGTTTAGTTTACTCCTATCAGCTGGCTCTGGCCAATGATGCAGACCACCCCGACTCCTCAACTCCTCGCTCTCATACTGGGACAGGAAAGGGGGGGCGGGGTTGCTGATGGTGTGTGTGTGTTGATGAAGCAGGGTGGGGGTGGGTGGAGCCGGGTGCAGGGTTTTGAAGGGGGCCCTCCACCAAATTAAAACCCAATCAATGAGAATCTCCCTCGGCTTCGGTCAAAGCCCCTTTGCAGCTAAAGCCTGTTTTTTTTTTTTTTTTTTTTATTAACCCCAAACACCCCCCTTCCCTCCCACCCTCCCTCCACCCCCAGCACACATACCCAATGCGATGCCCCCAGCGCCCTCCCCCCTTGACCCACACTCACCCAACACTGTCACGGTAGCACACTGACTTTAGGCAATGGCCTCTATATTTCTGTGCTCCACAGCAGCTTGCACACACACACACACACACACACACACACAGTGGCAACTAATCCCAGAACAAAGTCATGGCAGAGACCAACCTGATTGTAAAAATTAGGCCGTTTTAAAAATATTTACCAATAGTCTTCAGGTGTGTAACGCCGCTGCACTGACAGTGAGACAGCAACAACAATCTGAACTCCTGTTTACATTAATCATTTTCCTATTTATATTTGACTTTAGGGAGACGTAAAAGAAGTCTACATTTCCTGCTCTGTTCATTTGAAGCGGATGAAAACAGCCTGAAATAAAACAGAAAAAAAGGGAAAAATCTCAGCTCATCATCTCGTCTCAGCTTCAACATGCCGGAGCACACTGTCCTAATATTTACAGGCTCCACTGTACAATTATGCACTGACAAGCATGCTTTCAAACACACACACACACACACACACACACACACACACACACATACACACGCCACCTGCTGAAGTGGAGATGGAGTAAGTCCTTTCTGGCTGAAGCCGAACAGTGGGGAACAATTAAACCAGAGACATGCTTTTGATCACTTGGTCATGTGAACATGACAGGTGACCATATGGCTGATAGTATACGAGTATATGAGAGTCAAAGACTATCAGGGCCAGTTTAAACTGGACTTACACCACAACTGAAAATGGCAAAAAAAAAAAATTATAAAGTACAGATCTTAGAGATTTTAATGACTGTAAGTAAAACGCGTTCTTCTCAGTGCTGGATCCTCTGTGTTTGTCTGAGGTCATTTCTCAAGAAGGGAACTTTAAACCCCATGATATGTTTTTAGCCCCCCCCCCAGCATGTGTGTGTAGACTAATAGAAAAAATAAAAAAGGGTCACACTCATGCAGGCTGAAAACACAGCAGATCGTTAGACTTTTATGGCGGATGGGCAGACAGGAGAGAAAGGAGGCTGAGTAACAGTCTGCCACCGCAAACAATCGCTAACAGATGCAGGAGCTGTTGTTACCCGGACGGCGGAGGGGTGAGAGAATGGAAGGTGAGGTCACATACATATTTGTGGCAGGATGCAGCCGAATAGACCTACTGTGTACTGTGATGGGATTGGAGACCCTGGTAACGTGCACGCAAACACGCACACAACAACCCCCCCCACACACACACACACACACAAACACATGCACGCGCAGGCACACACAGAGCTGAGAGAACAGTAGAAGGCCCAGAGGCAGTTTCCATCTAGTAGCAGCAGGGGGAGCAGCTCCACTATTGTTCTGACTGGATCCAGGCCCGAGGCTCTGGGCTGTGCACGAATAAAAGAGTGTGCATGCATGTTGAAGGGATAGAGACTGGCCCAGGAATGGAATAACGCCACACCACACAGTGACAGGTTGATATTGCTTCCTCGACTTCTCTGGAAATGTGTGTGTGAAAGAAGCACAAAAGACGGGGACGAGTCAGAGGAGCGTTTCTTAAATTGCAGTCTCTAGAAAAGGAAACGTGTGATTGTTGGAAACGACAGACATTCTGAAAGTGGCCGTAAATTGTATATAAATGAAACCAGAAAAGACGAACAGGGGTTCTATCGTTTTTTCTTTTTCTTTTTTATCTTCACAACAAATCACCTTAAAAGGCCCGAGCCAACAAATGTGTTTTTCTGAGGTGCAGCATTGTGTGTGCAGCGGCAGCAGCTATTGTGCCACAGAACTCCATCGTCATTTCAGATGGTTGGAAACACTTTATTTTCTCCATTCGAGTGAAAGTGGCCGTCGTGTTTTACTCTGGGTGATTACATTTTTTAATCCCCTCGTAGGGAAGCTGTCACAGATGCACTTACAGTGCAGATGCATTCCTCATTTATGTTTCTCTAATTTCTAAATAACTGCCTGTGTGTGTTGGTGAATAGTTTTGCTGAGTTTGTTATGGTGAGTTTCTTTATGTATGAAGTATTAGCACAACGATAGAGCTCTCTCTCTCTATGCACACATATATATATATATATATATATATATAAATTAAATAATGGTCATAAGTAGCGCTGAGTTTTTAACGTTTGTAGAGAGACTTGCAATTTCTGCTTTCACGGAGACAGTTATTTCAGTCTGTTGGATTTGGAATAAAAAACTTTTCACGGAAGTAATGCAGATGTTGTTTCTCTAAAGATCTGGGGTCACATTTTGTGAACACCTTGAGTCAACTGGAGGAAAAACAATATTTTCATACATTTGTTTTGTTTTGTAGCGCACTGTCATAGAATTCAAGTCGTGAAACTGGAAAGTGGGAGATGTTTTGTGACTTAACACAACTTTGCAACAAGCTTTGTCCTTTGTGTGTGTGTGTGTGTGTGTGTGTTAGCAGACGGCCTGTGAAAGATACTGTATCTCCTGTGTTTGACTACGCTAATTCCTGTTTATGTGTCTCGCACGGCCGTCACCGGTCTGCGTGCTCGTCGTCTTTGTCCCTCCCTCACAGTTGTGCGAGGACACTCGTGGTTAATGGTTGTTAACAGCACAAGTGTTAAAGCATCCAAATGTGGACAATTAAAGAGCCGCTCGGCCAGAAAAGACGGACGACCGCTGTCGGCCTGAGAGGAGAGGGAGCTTTCATTCAACAGCTCACACTTCTCCTTTTCTTATGCAATGTCTTGGGCTGAATGTGGAGTTTAACAGGCCACTTCACCTCAAGAGCTGCTGAGCTGAAGACACACACACACACACTCATTCATATGTACACACAGACACAAACACATGCAGCATCAGTGGAACACGTTATCTCCCTTTCTTAGGGAAGAGGCATATAAAGTTTTTTTTTTAAACTTTTTAACTTCATGTTCACCGTCCACTCACTGAAGGAGAAAAGTCCAAGCAGACTGAGTGACGAATAGATGGCAGATGACATCACACGGAGTCTGACTGAATCACACTCGGCCTCATCAATCTCCTCTTTCGCTTTTCTTTCATCCAACCATCGCTCTCTCCTCCCTGCTGAACAGAACAGACCTGAGTCATTTGCCATTGGCCCGGTGCATGTGTGTTAGCGCGCATGTCTCGTTACCTCCGACAGCCCCCGCCACCTTGTCCGCCACGGCCGAGCCAGACTGACCTTGGCTTTTCTCCCATCAACGATTCATTCTGTCTATCTTCTCCTCAAAGCCTCCATCTCTCAACATTGTCTCCCACGGCTTGAGGCGTGCACGCTTGTGTGTGTGTGTGTGTGTGGTATCCCATGGTTAGGGGAGTGTGCATGTGTCAGGTCCAGTGAAGGTGACACCTTATGCCTCGTGCCGAGATAATGAAGGCTTTAACTTTACAACTCAAGCATATCAGATTGCAGCACCGCAGCCTCGCAGACACGCGCCCACAACATGAGTGATCTGAATGGGTCGCCACCCTCCATTTCACGTGCAGCGAGCAGTGCGCGCGGTCAAATCTGGCAAAAGGCCTCATCATCATAACCATCGCTTATTTTTCGACTTCAGGGCCGAGGGTAGTGAGACATAACGCAGCGCACGCAGACACACTCACACACCCGGCGAGGAGGGCAGGCGAGGGTGTGCATACTGTTTACCAACTGTTACGGCAGCCGGAGGCGGGGGGGGGGGGGGTGTGCATACTGTTTACCAACTGTTACGGGGGGGGGGGGGGGGGGGGGGGGGTACTGTGTGTGCATAACCTCTGAACATGTGAGAGTGAACATGTCAAAAATGATCCAGCTACCTCACAACTGGGCTAATGTGGAGGGGAGGAGGAGGAGGAGAAAAAAACATCCTCCCTCCTAAATTCCCTCACTGCCTCTCTCTTCTGAGCTTTCTCCTCGACTCACCTTTCCTCCCCCTTTCATTCAGGAAGGGTTCTTTCCATAATAAAAGGAACCTGTGGAACTAATCCTTGCAAATCTCCTGTGCTTTCTGTCCTATACCTCCAGGCAACACAGCACACTGAAATCCTCCATTTGCATGCCTAAACTGCACTAACTGTGAATAAACCCTTTTAGCTGCTAATGTAATAACATCTCCATTTCAGGAAAGGAGCAGGGGGTTAGCCAGCCCTCAGAGATTCAAGCAAACGCACCCCTCTCCCTCCTCTCGCCTACCCTCTCCCTCTCTTTTCCCCCTTCTCATCCTCCGCAGCACAATGGGCCTGGCATACAGATGCATCCAGCAGCCCGCCTTATCAGCCACATCTAGTTAGGGTCAGCTTTGGAAATGGAAGTGGAGTCCGGATTACAAGCAGATAAGCAAGAACACACACACTTGCAGAAGAAGCCCACCAGCCTCTGTGGGCTGGAGAGCGAGGATTAGGAGTGATGTGGAACAGGATTTTAATTTTCATGTGTCTCTTTCTTCTGAACAACAGCAGCTGGAAGATAAGAGAACAAGTGATATCCGCACTAATTATATCTGCGTCGTAATTAATCTGAGAGCGATGTCTCCGCTGCTCTGTGATCTTTACAAGTCAGTCACTGGGCCCTCGTGTCAAAATTAAACACTGAATCTAGGGGAGAGAGAAAATCCACTTGGAGTATTTGATGCCATTTTGCAGAATCTAATCGGTCACTGGGTTTCATCTCCAAGTTTGGAGCATTGACACCGATGGGCGGCACGGAGGCCGATAAACCGCGCGTTACTCTGCATTATTTTCCACAGTCATATCAAGATGCGGGTCAGAATACATAACGAGCCCGGCGTTGCTCTGCCTCAGCGCAGGCAGTGAGAGATGCCAAGATATCGCTTTAATTGTCCAATTACATGGAATATAGTTGTTCCAGCCCACCCTGAACGAGGCACTCCTCCCCAAATTCTGGTTTTACTTCAGCTGCTGCAGTGATTCCTCTTTTTCTCTCTCTCTCTCTGTGAATTAGGGTTTGAACGGG
This sequence comes from Pseudorhombus dupliciocellatus, assembly GCA_016785235.1. Classification (NCBI taxonomy): domain Eukaryota; kingdom Metazoa; phylum Chordata; class Actinopteri; order Pleuronectiformes; family Paralichthyidae; genus Pseudorhombus; species Pseudorhombus dupliciocellatus. The sequence goes on along the minus strand of JAFBJW010000311.1, from coordinate 2,244,961 downwards.
AGACATTGCTCACGTTTCCCCCTCGGAGAGCTGGCGTTTACTACCTCACAGAGTTCACATGAATAATATTAACTTCAAAGAGAATTTCTTGGAAGCCATCTGATCAAGCTGTATCATACAATGCTGTGACGTGCCTATAACACACCCCCCCCCCCCCCATCCCTTTCTCCCACACACAAACGCACACTGTATACACTGACACGCCTGGCATACATTGGTATTCTCCTTGTGTAAGCGGGAAGATCCAGTTACTTCAAAAGGACCCATTTCCATTACTAGTACTACTTACTACACAGCACTGGTAAGGCAGGGAGGCTGAATGCTGCCGCGGTGCACTCTGAGTCAAAGGCGCACGGCTCCGGCAAAGCTGAGCAATACAACCTATATGTTGGAACATCTATCACACAAATTGCTTGTAGCAAATATATTCTGCTGACCCATTTTCTCGCCATTCATCCAGCTGAGCGTTTTTACCTTTCTCATTCAAATTTGCTCGCGGGAGCCGCACAACGGCTCCATCCACCTGTTTCTAAATATTTCAGTGCAACAGCAACATCAACGCGCACGCCCGTGCATTTACATACAGCACATACTGTACTGCACAGGCTGAAGGGTGGTACGTCGGCGGTGGTATGGCTGCCAGAGTGATGGTGGAGGGAAAAAACAAGAGATTATTCTTGATGTTTGATGACTAAATAAATAAACAGGCGCTACATGCAGAAGCGGGATGAGAAAGCACTGTGGGGGGAAACAGCTTGCAGCTCTGCCACTCATCCAACCAATCCACCAACCAACCAAATGCCAGGCGAGCCCCCGAAAAAACACACATGAAAAAGATGAACTTATTGAGGTCTCTATTTCCATGGCAACACAGAATAGTTTTGATGATGTTCCTTCCCAGTCGGCAGGCAGGGCTTGGCCGAATCACGGCACAGATTGGTGCTCCGTGGCTTGTTACTAAGGGCGGGTTTAAAAACGTGCAGAGAGAGGGAGAGAGAGAGAGAGGCGCAGATGGTTGGAAGAATTGCCACTTTGAAGAAAACCCCAACCCACACTCACAACTGGGTTCTGCAATATTGATTTGAATGGATGGAAGGGAAGAAAACCTAGTGGCCTATGAATAAGTAAGTAATGGATAATATGGGCTAAATCAAAAGGCATTCAAACTGAATAGGATATGTGTTCTCAATGATGCAGAGGTCCAGTGTGTCTCTCTCTCTACATGAGGGCACAGCAAACTATGGTACTGAACAGTGCCGTCAAGCCTCCTCGTGTCACGTCTCTAATATCCTGCACGTTGAAAAGAGCACAGAATGGAGACGGAGGAGCAAAAGCGGAACGCAGCAAGATCAGAACTCTTCACGGAACGACTCAATCTCGTTTAAATCAACTAAAAGCTCTTTGCCCAAACCACTAACCAGTGTGGGCATCACACAGCCCGGGCCAGCACTGCCACCAGTTATTAGACTGCTGCAGTGACTCCTGGCTATTTTGTTGGGCTTTTAAAAAATCTTAATTACAAATTTCTTCACTGCACTTGAGAGGCTCCAGTTCTTTTTTGGATAAACAACACACAATCATCAGGGGTTTTAATTTACCCAGCAGGAGGACTTGTGCTGAATCCCATCTATTGGAGAGAAACTTCTACACCACTCCCACCCTCGCTCCTCTCCTCCTTTCCCCGGGAGGACAGTGGCAGTACGAGAGCGGCGGGAAGTGGCATGAGAGCCGCAGGGCCCCACCAGGCCGCGGCGGACTGGGATTCATGTACGACACGACCACACTGCTGTTTAGACACAAGCAGCTGAAGACGCCGGGTTGATAGCACGGCATCATTTACACGAGCACGCCGACCCTCTGTTATCTCCCCATTCCCTCACCTTTCCTGATGCCCACCTCCTCCTCCTCCTCCTCCTCCTCCTCCTCTTCCCCCTCTCGACCCCACAACCCTAAATCCCCCCAGCACACGGCGACATGGCAGACAGGCAGCCACGCAGACAGGTGACCGTAAACAATTAATCAACATGGTGACACCTCTACATCTGCCCGGGCCCCAACATGGGGAGGGGAGCTGTCAGCTAGCAAAACAAAGCAGCCCACGACACACACACACACACACACACACTGGCCTCACACACACACACGATCATGTCACTTGCAAAACGCAGAGGCTTGTAGATATGAAATATTTAGTGACATGACATGGAGCTGAAAAAAAGGAAAGATGCATGCATTTCTATGCAGGTGTAGAGGTGTATAGAGTATACAAACCAAATATGAATACAAACAATAAATTGCGTCCTGTTGATATCTTTAATCTACAAAGGAATTACTGTAATTAATGTACATTTATATATCCAACGTGTCTCCTAAAAAATAAAACTTTGAATAAATGCATGGCTTTTTATTTGTTTCATCTTACTATTATTTTACGTCCCAGGCTTCCTGTTAATGTTTATTTATTGTATTTCCTAAATGTAAAATGCATGTGCATTGTTATTGTTATTTCACACTAAAATAATTGTTTCTGACTGACACTAGCAGCCATTTCTTTTACAGTAATAATTCTTGGAAACGTCCATGTTTCCCCATCCTCCCTACAGATCAGAGCTTTCAAAGCAACATTCACATCCCAAAATGCTCTCTCCGTTGTGAATTGATCCACCCAACGTGGACGTAGTCTCGCTCTCAGGATGTTTTTCCTGACACACAACCATTGTATTAATCCACCCACCTTTACCCCCCCCATGCCCTGAAATCCTCCTGCAGGCCATGGAGAGTGCCATATTCATATGAATGAGTGGAGCAAACAGGTGATGAATGTCAGAGCCGCTGGTGGCCTATTGTCGCCAGGGACAAGGACAATATGAGGGGGAGATGGAGGGGTCAGCGCTGGGCTGTCTGCTGCTAAAGTTGAAGCCATATGACTCGTGTCATCCATCAACATCAGCACATTAAACCCGGGCAGCAGCTGCCCACGTTGTGACGAATTCGCTTACGCGCGCGTGTGTAAGACTTCTCCTCACACACTGACTCGACACACGTCAGGATGTTTCCCGTCATGACATTTAACGAGACTCTCGGAAGCACTTTGATGTTATTTCTGACTCATATTTTGCTGGCAGTATAATTTGAGTTGGATCTTGTTGACACAAAGATGCAGAAGGGTAGAGTGTGCCTGTGCGCTCCTGGGGATTCTAATAACAATGCTGGGGTCCTGGGGAGCCACAGAGCTGCTAGAGCTGTCAGGCCTTTTGTTTCAGGGGACCACTCATTACATTACAATCCCAAAGATAAGGCTCCTTCAGGGGGTACAGGAGGCCACGGAGGAAGAGGAATTGTTCCTCACTCCATGTGTACCTTTCTGCTTTTGAAAGCCCACAACGCCGTCCTCAGAGGTGAGCGGCGCGTAGGCAAATGGCACGGCTCACCTGGAGTGGGGAGGAAGGGAGGAGAAAAGAAGAGGAGGAGATTGAGGTGGAGAGGAGAAAGGGGAAAAAAACAGAAGTTGGGTTTAGATTAACCTCCATGAAGGTAATCATTAAGCTGCCAGTTGGAAGCTTGTGGGATGAGAGCCAAAAGGAAAACACAAAGCTCCAGAGAGAATGGCCATCAGCTTGAGGGGGAAGCAGATACGTACAGTGGGGGAGATGTTTATGATTGTTTTAGGGGTTTTTTTTGGTCTGGGTTGGGGGTTGGGGGTTGGGGGGGTGGTTGTGCGGCACACAAGTTTGACTGCATCTCACACATCAAATTGGAGTAAAGTGTAACATGCGAACGTTGTGACAAATGAGACGCACATGAAAAGGAAAGCAGAGGCAGGTGAGAATTGGGAAGCGTGGGGAAAGCTTCCCTGGGGGATGTGTGTGTGTGTGTGTGTGTGTACATACACTGTATCTGTGCTTGCGTGCAGAACACTTACAGATATAAAAATAACCAAATTAATAATGAATGCACTGTAATCATTTTCAGAACAATGCCTCTGATATTACACATGTCTCATTTGGAGACGAGGAGCGATGTTACAGCAACAGGACCACAGTCTTCTTCTTCTTCTTCTTCTCTTTTCATTAGCCTTGACTCTAAAAGACACTCGTCTGCTCTGCTCATTTGCTTCACTAAATACGAATTGATAGGAACATCATTCGGAGCTGAAGTGTAATATCATAATGATGTAGATCATATAAAGAGAGGGGCTTTGATCACAGAGGTCGGGGTGACGCTGCTTCAGGCGACGTTCAAATGTTTTAATTCTAAACTGGAGTTAGCTCTGTGTCAGAAATAAGTTTGCTTTCATCGGTGGTGGCGGAACAGGGACAGACATCATGGGAGGACGGTTTCCGTCGAGTCCACTGCACGTCTGAACGCAGCTTTAGGATCAGCACCCATCTGCTCCCCCACATGGCACCAGGCAGTTCACTTTGATAGGAGCAGCATTTGTGCTTTGTGGTAAAAACTTAGCCACTGTGGAGTAATCCTCAGTTCAGACATTTAAATGAAGCTTGAGTTTGCCCTTGAAACTTCACTCCAAACCTCCCTGTCATATTTTAAATTGAATCATTTCAAAATGAACGCAGAGCTGGTCCAGTGAGATGCGTTTGTTTATTTGAGTCGAGGTGGAAGGAGATGTTGCAAACTGACAGCAGACCCACGTTGAAAACGCAGTCGTCGTTAAGGTCCAGAAGACCAGACCATAATCAAAGAGCGCGAGGAAACCGGCGTATTGATCCCACTCGCTGAGAAAAACCTGACGACACTTTCATCACCTCGCTGCCTCTTTCTCTCTGTGCTCTTTTAATGTTCCACAAAGACTGTGTTTTAAGCAAAGATTAAAAGATGACCGTGGACTCTAAATGTTTGAGACATCTGTTTATATGGTTCAGTGAAGCTGGAATAAAACAAACCACAAATGTGCTAAATGAAAAAAACTGACTTCCTCAACCGGCATTTTCATTAGTCTAGAATTTCAAACAACTCCTTGAAAACTTTTTTTTTTGGGATTTTACTGCTACTTCATCCACTCCCCCTAAAACGCTGATCCACTGAGGCACTGGACAGGAAATATTCTGACTACAGCCACAAACATACAAAGGTTAAATTTTGCATTTGCTCATTTTGAATTTCAGGATCCAAGCCTCGAGGCACCTTCGGTTCCTGTTTGGGGAGAAGGCTGATACTTGGTCAACTCCAGGCAAACCAAATCACCGAAGATGTCCGATGGACTCGTGACAGATGTTCATCGTTGTTCTCCAGCTGATGCAGTTTGAGAATGAACTCCCTGGGTATGTGGCTGCCTGATGTTCTCAGATTTAGCTTAAGAAAACATTTGCCTTCACTCTGCCACAAGAATGTGACCATTTGCATCCCGAACCACCTCTTTGAATGGGTGATAATACCTCATGCATTTCAAATGCATTCAGACCTGAACCTAAAGCTGTCTACTAGAGGCCAAATCCCCCAGAACACATGTATTCAGTGCTTGCCATTCACAACCCTCCCTCCATGTTTGCTCCACTCGTGTCTCCATTTAAATTGTCTAATTATCCATACAGAAATAATTGCTCCTCCTCCGTGCACAGTGACCCTCGCGATCCGTGTGTGTGTGTGTGTGTGTGTGTGTGAACGAGTGAATACATGCATGTGTGCAAAGTTTTCACCCTGACAATCACAGCTTTAATTAAATTAAAGCAAAGGTGTTAAGGCTGTTGATTGTCAGTCTGAACGGGCGACGGGCTCATAATACAATGCATATCAATGCAGTCATGAGTGACTGCGGGCCCCCAGGTGTCAGCCAAATGAGTGTGAATATTCAGCTTTTTCCCCTCCACTTAACTCTCATTTCACTCTGATGACATTTTATTAGCCCTCCCTTGGCAGTGCTGGCAGGTAAGCTGTATCCAAAGAAAACAGATTATTTGCATGGTTCATTGTCCTCAGATGCACAAAAAATGTGGACACAAAAAACCATCTGGAGGCCAAATCGTTCAAAAGTTCAAAGAAAACCCACAGAGCCAAATGAGACACGTCCACAAAAACAGCATTTCTATCGTTGATAGCAACTAAGGGTCTTTTTTTTAAGTTTTTGGCCTCCGTCCCTGATGCAGCCGTCCATGCTCGGCACACGTCAGACCGGCCTCGGAACTCGCTTGTGGCCGCTCCCTTCCTCGGGGCCCGACTTATTCTTTCCTCTGAGCTGAATATCGATTCAAAGGAAAACAAGTTGCCAATCCAAATAAACACCATGTCAAGGAGTCATCCAAGCAGACAGAAATATCTGCCCAGCATGATACCATAGGGCAGAAAACCACAGGGACACTGGGGCTCCTGACCTCACAGGGGGTCCGCAGGGGCTGGAGAGGTGCATGTGTGTGTGGACGTATGCGTGCACTCACATGTGCATGGGCGCACATATGAGCAGCTAATCATGTGTGGGCTTGTGACTCTGTTCGAGACATTTATCTGGTCAATAAGCGCTATCACTGTTGTTGCAGCCTCTTCACTTTACTATAAGCAATTGTGAAAAGACTCTAATATAGATTCAGTCCAGTGGAACGGCCACTTATCAACTTCTCCCTGTAGCATAATATGCGGCGACGGGTGCGAGTGCTCAATGCTCAGGACTGCAGTGCGCTACAGGCGCCGCCAACAAGGAGGTTGTTAGCTGGTGGACAACACTTCCATTAAAAACGACTATTACCACCACAGGAAGGAACTCATTACGATTCGGTGCGGATCTGGTACAATGAGATTTTTATCACGAATAAATATTTAAGGTTGTCATTCATTCTCTCTTTTATCATTCATGCCTAAAAATGACCTTTGGAAAACAGAATAATCTGAACCCAAAGGTCTATTCCGATTTTTCTCTGCTTTGACTTTTCATCATTCTGTTGGATGAAATTACAGTTATTATCGGTCAGTGTAGAAAGCAGGGGCCTGCGAGGAAGAACCCCCTTTGGTGCGGCATAAAAATCAAATTGTGAATGCCTATGCAGGCCTCAGAGTGGACCATTCTTAAAGGCCACAATTTGACGCCCAGAGCAGTCACTTCCTGCGCCCCCCCCCATTTGAGTAATGATGATTTGGGGTTAGGACACAAGGAAGCTCCCTAAAGGAACGTTCGAACCTGTGACCTCTACTTGTGTCCTGATGTGGTCCCTCAGGGCCCCACGGAGCAGAAGAGCCACAATAATCGCTTGGACCCCACTGAGCGTGAGCATAGCCACGGCACACCGGGGTCAGAGAGAAGGACAGGCAGAGCTGACGGTCCACAGGGCAAAGGGGAATGCGCGGGGGGTGAGCGCCAAGGCTCTCGTGGCGTTTTTAAGGTCATGCTAATTGCCGGAGATGTACAGCATGCCTTCGGTTAGCCCCGGCTCAGCCGAGGAGGAGGAGGTGAAGGATGGGGGTTGAGAAGGTGGAGATACAGGTGTGGACCTTTAATTAAATACCACTGCAAAGGTTAATGCGTAGAACCAGGAACTGCAGACGCCGTTAAGTGGAGGACATTTAAACACAGCCGAGAATATGCCCCACACTGTGAACGTGTCTGTGTAAGCGTGCGCAGGTACAAGAGTACGTGTGACAGAGATGAGAAGGTGATGGCTTTCAAAAGAATATCAGACAATTCAATTCATTTCTCTTTGGAGGTGCAAGAAAGTGAGTTAGGGATAATACAGGAAGTCGACAGAAATAGAAAAGTGGAAGAAAAATATCCAGAGCCGGGAAATTAAAAAGCACATAACTCATCATCAGTGCTACGTGTGAACTTTGGCATCTGCAGGGTTTCACAAAATATATTGGAGGCTATATTAGGAGTCATCGTCACTCCATGAATACCCTTAAAGACTGTGTGAGTGCGCGCGTGCGTGTGTGTGACCCTTGATAATTAGTACCATCTGCCATATTAGAACACCTCTGGAGAGACAGGTTATCATCACAGAGGCAAGACGGACAACTTGACACGAATGTCCCCGGCAGCTCCACATTGATGGATTGAGAAATGGACTCAATGAGAGAGGAGGCAAGAGGGAGTGACCACTGAATGGCTTAATTATCTTAAATCATTTTCCTTGATTTATACAATTAAAATATGTGTCGCATGTGCAGCAGACACACACACACACACATGCTGTAAGGGGTTCACAGCTGTACGAGCCGCGCTCCAAATTTTAAATTACCTCAGAAAAAGAAGACGTCTGACCCCTATTATAATATTGGCTGCAAATCAGCTGCGGAATTAACAACACAAACATGACTTGTTCCTCAGAGTCGTCACCAGGAAACTGCTGCCTGGAAAAAAAAGAGCTCAGGGACCATCTCAGAACCGAAAATACAAAAAATGAAATAAAAAAAAAAACACATACACACAAAGCCAACCAATACACACAGCACCAATTCATCCACTGAAACGCGTCGTCCTCAGAGAGACAGGACGCTCTTTTTGATCTTACATCGCAAATTAGACAAAAAAACAGGACATATTGTCTTGATGCAGCCGCCTGTATGAAAAATCCCTGCAAAATCATGTCCATGCAAGGGAGCGAGCGCGGTGAACAGAGCGGTGTCGGATCTCTCTGCGGTGTGCCAGCCCGCGGTGCATGATGGGCCGGGGAAGAGGCCACAGACGGTGGCCAAACCGGTGGTTTCGGTGACTCCCGACTACCCAAACATGCTATTAGGCTTTCACTTAAAGCTCTAATTGGTTATTCATGTGGGGCTGTGTTTGTTTATCGCCGTGTTACCGCTGCACGTCGCGGTTCAACACATCTCATTTTCATCCTCGACATGAAAGCGAGAGACAGTGGAATTTGTGCACTGTATTTCAGCCACAGAGCATAATCTCAGTTAACACAAGCCGGTCTCAGTTCTCTTTTGCTTTGAATTACCACCCGCAGTGGTTTTGTTGTCCCCACCCCCACCCCCACATCCCTCCCCATATTTTGTTAAATAATTTCTTCTTCCTTTTAAAATTCCCTCATAAAATGTACCTTTCTCCAAGCAGAGGAGATGGGGGGGGGGGGTAAGATCTATGTGTGCTTTTTTTTCTTTGAGGAAAATGAATATAGTGGCATTACGATCAACATTTGACCTCTTGAGTCGTCAATATTCAATCGCTCCATCTACTGCACTGGACGTATCTATATCCATCTGCTGTTCACATCCTGCTCCTCCATCACTCTCTCTCTCTCTCTCTCTCTCTCTCTCTCTCTCTCTCTACAGAACCTCGCCCACTTTTCTCCCAACAGGCGAGTGCATCCACGTCACCAAAGCTGCTCCGGGGCCCGCTCATTAAAAACAGAAAATCTTTTCTCATTTTTTGCATTGACGTTCCATATCCCATGCACCGCAGACCCCTTCCCTTCACTTCTGTCAGCCTGACGCTCATTCTCCGTCCCCACTGTTCCCCTTTTGCCACGGCCATGTTCTTCGGCTGTTTCCAGGGTTTTGAGTTTGGGGTATGTCTAAGCCGCTGTCCGGCTGAGAGCTGAATCTGGCCTCTTTCAGACTCACAGCTTGCGCTCGCCTCTATACTCCTCCACGTCAGGCTTTGCCGCCTCCTCCTCCTCCTCCTCCTCACACCACCTCCTACTTCTCCTCAGCTTCCATGTTGCGGCAGCCTCAAGAGGCTTTTGGGAGTGGGCCAATCCCAGCAACCATTGCCGCCATTTTCCCAGCTGCGGAACACAATGTCCATCGTACATTATCCAGTTCCCACTGCACTTTACAAATGGACACTTCCTGTTTTGGGGGTTGAGCATCGATCCTGCAGCGAGGACGGCTATAAAAACTTTACTCTGGACAATTGGTTGTTATTTCTGTCAATTCTGTAAAGGTTTTTTTTTAATATTACTTCCACCATAAGGTCCTATTTTCACTGGTGTCCATTGTGGTAGGTTAATTTCTCAGCAAAAGATAAGGGAATTATTTTATAATTTGGAAGGTTGCAGATTTCATTCTCATTTCGGATTAGTTGCATTGCCGCCACCTACTTCATTTCAATTTTTTTTTTTTTTTTTTGCTCATTTTTCTGATATCACTTTTTCCAATAAAAAACGCTCTGTGTAAACTTCAAAGGAGCCAGAGCCTTTGATCTGATTCAGGTCATAAACTTTTGACATGAGGAGGCCGCTCCTGCTCTGTCTTCTATTGATCCCTGACAAAAAAATAATAATATCCCACTTTTGTCGATGCACGACTCAGCCGCTCTTCATGATAATCTGATCACTATTTAGCGAGTAAGAGATGAGTGCTGTCACATTAACATAACATCCTGTCGCTCGATGCCTGCGCTCTCTGTCAGCAGCCCCGCTCCGTGGAAAGGATGTTTTTATACAAATAAACTGCAAAAACACAGATCTGTTGTCTTGGGTAATGGAGGTGAAATCATCTGGATGCAGTGGATCAGGTTTTTTATTGACTCCGTGTAAATAAACCTGTTGCCTCTGAAATCCCGGTGATTGAAATGGAGGTGTGAGTAGGCTGACTGTGAGGGGAGGGGGCGTCCGTCCCTCCACCTCACAAAGGCTTCGACAGCGAATGAAGTTTTAAAACTCATCACTAATGCAGCTTGTAAAAGCCGAGACCAGGATTCTGCCTCGCTATCATAACATTTTCAATTCCCTGCTGTTCCTCCTCACCGCTCCCCGCGTCCTCCCGTGCTCAAGGTGCCAGAACCTGTTCAAGCACACATCTCTCTCTCCGTAAACGTGCTGTCACGTCGGAAGAAAGCCTGAGGAACGTTAAGTCACCTATGTCTGAATGTCAGCAAGCCAGCGCTTTAAAAAAAGATGGGTGGTGCCAGCAGTGTTAGCGCGGGCCCGCTACATGGTGGAGCGGGGCTACGCTGACAGTGACGAGCGTCTTGGCATGAACTTTGTGTCACTGCGGTTTTTGAGATCTGAACTTCTGAGGCAAAAAGTGAACGGCTTTAAAGCGGAGAGCAAACGAGATGCTGCACTCACGCTCACTCGCTTAGCCGCCGCGCTCGCATCGGGCTTAGCAGCTGCTGCTGCTGCTACCTGTTTGAAAATCCCTGTTATGACTTATTACCTGTTTGATTATTTTTATTTTCCTGTTATTGAATTTGCTGTTAGCACACACACACACGCACAGACACACGTGTGAACTGAGCTGAACAGCAGGAACCCGCAGATGTGCAACCTAGCGTTGGGGGGGCAGGGGGGGCTGCACGATCTCACATATGTCACAAAAGATGCTAACATGATAGAAAAAAAATTCTTGTGACCGATAAGTGTGAAAGCAATGTGTGTTTTACTACATCTAGAAAGAACTAGGGGAGCCTTTTAATGGTTACACACTCATCTCTTTTCCACACTGCTGTTTCCTCCCAATTAACAGAGTTTTTATGGTGCAGAGGAGGCCTCTCGCCGTTTACTCCACACATGGATCGACTTAGTTCTCCAAGAAACTCGGCTGCTTTTCCACAGAGTCAAACAAACATCCCACCGCACGAATACCTGATGTGCCAGAGAGCGTCCGCTGGTCATCGTATAGCCCCTCCTGGCCGCTGACATTGTTTATACATGCAGCATTCAGATGCTGCTCGGTGCTGGCACCCTGGGCAGAATGGTATAATTAAACGAATTGACTTAAAGGGATGCAATGAATATCCCAACACAGTGTCAGGTCAGGCCTGCTCACAAATTAAAGCCAGGGGCCAAAGAGGGTAAACATGAATTTATCTGGAGTGGGGAGGCAGAGGAATGTATTCAGCGCTACTTTTCTCTAATTATGTTTATTCTTCAATGGTATGGAATAACTTGATTGGATTGAATTGTGCTTTTTAAAAAAAAGACTTGTTCTCAATGTAGATGCGTGTAATGTTTCTGTGTTTTCGACAGAAAATATAATTTGCTGGGTAATTTCCCTTAATTTATGTATTCAGGAGCAATTCATTAGGAAAAAGCAAATAACAAGCATTCGGTAATCTCTCTCGCTTTCTTCTCACATGCGGCAATCTGCACGACAACATACATAAACACGACAATTATAATTTAGAAAACAAACAGCACTTACAGCCTCTCTGTTGCACACACAAACACGCGTATACCTGAGGAGCATGTGGTGGGGAAACTGGAAGCTAATTAAATGACAGACAACAGCACACAGGGGAGGCACATTCAGGGAATCCTATCACCAACTTCATCAGAACAGCAGAGGGATGAAGAACATGCAATTCATACGCCCCTTGTTATCAACCTGTTTGTTTTTCCAACAAGTGCAGCAATGTTTAAAGAGAGCTTCCTTTTTGAATCTGTGCTTACTTTCGGAGAACTGGTTCTTCATCGTACGCGACCGCGACTCATTATGGAAAACACCGACCAGGCAGGTTTGGTTAACACCAGTTCTATGTGGAATGTGATATTCAGTGACATTAGTAGAAAAACATTGCCATTATGAGAAGAATTGGCTTTCCTGTATATCAGTGAAATGTCTGATCATTAAAGTTAAGTTAATATCTTGCAGCACCAAGTTGAGAATGATAAAATAAAACCGTGGTGTTTGGACAGAAATGGAATAAAATCTCATACAAAACACGGACAGAACTGCTTTTAATTATCTCACATTCATGAGAATACCTCGATGAAATTCAGTCCAGTCAACTATATCCAATCAATACAGCCGGGTTTGCATGAAAAATGAGATTCGCCTGTAGATGTAGAGAGCATGCTAACGCACAGCAGCTCACAGGGGCTGACCACGTACGACCCTCAGGTAATGACTCCTTCCAAGTGCTACATGGAGACAATAGAGGAGCAACCCCAACACGCTCTGAAAACCCTCACCCTCTAAGAAAACACATTTACATTGCGCCCTCACTGATGTGTCTGCATTGTGATGTAAATACTATTTGGCACTGACTTGAATTGAGATCCAACAACGGGCAAATTGTCCAATTCCAGTGCTCCTGCACTTTAGCATACCTCAGGATTAAAAACAAGACATCTGCATTAGAAATGTTTTGGCATCCTCAACAGCCGCTTGGAGGTTGCAGTCTTTTGTTCGAGCCAATGCGATTCCCTATATTCAGCCTGGCCCTATAGTTCAGCGGGGAGGTGTGGAAATGTGACTTGCTATATGGCGCATCTCCATCCTAGACTTGTGAGCCCCCATACTATAAGTGTCCCATTAACAGTTCCTCCAGGAGATGGGTGAGATTGACTCTCAAAAGCTTCCCTTTGTGCTTCCAATGCATGGCACTATTGATAGCTTAGCCGGAGTGCAAGGCAATCAAAACAATCAGCCGCTCGTGTGGAATTAGGAAGTGGGAGAAACGACGCGCGGGCGAAGGAGGCGAATGCAATGTCCTCGTCACAATAAAACAAACAAATGGAATCGGATGAAATAAAGGATTTTGTGCACGTACGCTCGGGTCTGTCCAGAAGGTTGTTGTTCATAACGTTGAACTGAGGAGGCTGTGGCAACTCTATTGTGCATTAGGGCATGCCTCTTATTGGCGAACAGAGCCCCTGCATGTCAAGCAGAGGTGGGGCACAGTCCCTGGAGTCCACTATCACAGCAGGTTAACCTGGCTCTGCTTTTCTAAGGACTGATTGCCAGGCCCCCCGCAGCTCGAAGTAAACCGACAATTTTCCATCAGCAGGGAATGTGGCTTTATTAGTAAAAGTAGGGAGGAGGAGAGGGAGGAGGAGGGGGGTGTATTTTCCTTTAAATAAAAAAATAGGATATAACTAATAATAAGGCGTCCAAATTTTAAACACAGATTTCATGTTTTGAAATAATATACAAATAAGCTGCTGGGTGTCTGTCAGGGTAGGAAACTGTAAAAGACGGGTCTGCATCTTAATTTAATGCGACGCCGCGTGGATCTCATCATGCACAGACCTTCTGACAGGCGGGAAAACATTTACCTGAATAAAAAACAAAAAAAAAAACTGCAGCCCTTCCATCAAATGAGACAGACGCTGCCAACAGCAAATCGATATCATCCCAGTGTGAATTCAGGGAGGGCCAACTCTACTAAAGAAATTATATGCCCAAACAAAACACGAGTACATCTACAAACAAACATACACTAGTGAAAAGAAACAAAAAAAAACCCTCAACTTAGAGGTCAACACGCAGTGCCGTATGGTTTTCAAGGTCTCCATTTGTTTTTCCGTGTTCCTCTGTCAGGTGCAGGGAGCGGGGAGAGCAGCGGAGAGAATGGCGAGCCGTACAGGGTTAAAAGGCCATGGCTGGGATTATAGCACAAGTAAGGACCCCATACTGTGGCTTGACATGCCTACCAGCTTACAGTGCATTTTTCTCTGACAATGCAGGGTCACACACGGCCAGAAAGCATGAAATGTTTTCACACACATGTTGAAAGACGAGAGAGAGAGAGAGAGAGAGATGAAGAACCCTAAGGTTATTCTATAACACAACGTGGTTTAATAAGAAAATCATGTTACAAAGTCAAACTGGAATTCAAGGCCGGTAAAGTCACTCTGACCCCACTCTGAGGTCGCGCTGACAGAATGTGCACGTCTCCGCTCTCTGATTCAGAAAAACCTGACTTCCTGTCGCCCACCATGTGAATAAATCATCAGGAATCATGTGACCGTCCGCTGCTCGGTGCTTTTAAAGCCTATATGTACATAGCCCATTACGCTGCCTTCACCATTAATGAGAGGCCACTGTGCATGAGGACATAGCGAGGGCCTGGTGGTAGTTACCAATCAGCATGGGAGTGAGCTAATCCCGCCGCTGATGAACTCATCTGTCTGTCCGTCCACTCCACCCCAAACATGTGCTAACACGCCATAATCGTCATAATTCGGCTCGTGCCCCGGGCTCTGCCACCTCAGCCACCTGATTAGGGCCCGAGTCCCTGAGGCCCCGGTGCTAAAGCTTTGGTAATTCCACCCTTAGCCTCACGCCAGCCCGTCTACGGCGTTTCCATTAAATTTGTTATATCTTAGGCAGCGCGGGAGGCGAAGGGGAGCGGGGCTATTATTGTTGGTGGAAGTCTTTGTGACAAAAACACGTATGCTTCTCTGCGTGTCAGCCGCCGTGCTCCCTGATGCAGCGTCGGAGTTTCTTTTATCAACAGCCAGCAATGACACTTTCCAAACATTTAGCACTTGGGGGAATTTCTCATTCAATCTGAGTGCGTTTAAACTACAAACTGTTTACCCTCCTCCGAATCATACGTGTTTTTTTTCCCCCCCCACCAGCCGTTAAAATATCTGTCATGTAATTCCCCGTCCCCCTGCTTCACTGTAAGCACGCTGTCAGCAGTGCGTCTGATTTATTTCTCAAGTGTTGGTGGGACAGAGGCTCCCGCATGGCACTCCTGGACCAGGAAGGGGGGGGGCCCCCCGGGGGCCCCCCCGGGGGGGGGGGGGGGGGGGGGGGGGGGGGGGGGGGGGGGGGCTCCAGAGGGGCAAGGCGAAGCTTCAGGTCCCCCGCGACTCGGGAGACGCTAGGTGGGAAATAAACTTAGCCAACACTCCTGAAACGGGGCACCGCACACCCATCAACGCCTCCTTTGCAGGCGAGCGGAAGAGGGGCAGGGCGGGTGGGGGTGGGGGGGTGCCAGTCGGCAGAGGAGCAGCACGTGAGGTGTTTTTTGGAGTCATGTTTATATTCATGTTCCGCGAGACAAATATGGATCCCTCAAAAAAAATGGAGCTGACATGGAGGAGAGTGAAAGCACGCTGACAAACGTGTGGTACCCTGACACTTCTTACACGTCTCATCACGGTGCACACACACACACACACCAGTATGCATCTCTTTCTTTGACCTCCAGTCTCTGGCCTTTCTCTTAGAACAAAACTGATTAATCACAGCTTCTTCAATCAATCACAACTTCCGCTGCTACTGGAGAAACTTGTTTACACTCACAAGGACTAAAGACACGGGATGGAAATAAACGCCACATTGTAGGCATTTCTATATCTTTGAGAACTCATCGCTTTAATAAATTCATTCTGCCAGTGTTACTGGGAGAGTAACTGGGAGAGTGTTACACCGTGGAGAACCCTGCCACAATCCGTCACCAGCAAATAAATCAATCCTGTCAATGAAGAATCCAGAAAAACACCCAGAATCCAACAGGACCGGAGTGGACAGGGCATTGACATGTCAAGTGCTAAATGACTGCCTGTCAATACGTTCACTGACCAGAAAGGTCTCTCACTGTCAAGGGACTGCGAGGTATAAGACTGAAGGTGAAAGTCAATCAAATTAGCTCCTTCCGGCCCACTACGCTCAAGAAGTGGAGGTAAGCAAGCAGAGGCCCTTCTGAGAGAACTGACAATGTCTGTGGGGTGCAATCCCAGCGGCCCCCTGCCGAGCGAGGCTGGCACTGGCAAACCTGCGGGAAAACGCCTCTTCACGTTTACCATCACATTCAGCCATACTCTCTGTATGTTTGAAATCATGCAGCTGATGGCTGACACCCGTCCTGTGACCAAATGCTGCTTCTGCTTAAAAAAAAAAAAAAAAAAAAAAAAAAAAAGAAGTGAGCTGCTGATTTGCATGTGACAAAGCCTGCACCAGTGTGTTATTTGTTTGTCTCCTCCGGTGAATGGAACCCTCCGGAGGGAAGCAGACAGTGAAAATGTTGTTAAGATCAGAGTGATAATGACTTACTGAATGAGAGTCTGCATCGCGGGGACCGCAACCGGTTTGATCCCTGTCCTCTTTCATTTCTGTCTCATTAGATAAACCTGTGGAAGTCAGACAGCCTTTTACCACCGATGTGATTTAAGACATTAAACATTCAACACAGTCGTGTCAACACATCACAAATTAAATCATCTCAAATAAAGGAGGGGACTTCACCAAAAAAAAGGAAAAATCTCCTGTCCCTGTTGCCTTTAAATTAAGCTCATGTCAGGATTTGAGAGAAACACAAAAAAAATACCTGAAGAGAACAGAAAGCATGGCAGACGACAGATGGGGGGGGGGGCTTCTGTGAGGGTGTGTGTGTGTGTGTGTGTTTGGTGAGGGAGTAGCAGGGGGCCATATTCAACTCATTCCTGTGTCATGTCATATAAATCTGTTTGAGTACAAGTTGTGACTTTTGTTTTCTGATCACTCATGAAATGAATGTGAGTGACAGCGGGGGAGGGACCGGGGGAGAAATGAATGTGAGTGACAGCGGGGGGGGGGGGGGGGGGGGGGGGGGGGGGGCATGAACACCTCCCTTCACCGTCACAGACGTTGTTGTTGTTGTTGTTTTGTTTTTTTTCATTTTCTCTTGAACGGTCTTTAGAAAACTTTTCTGATGTGTCACAGCCAATGTTCAGACAGAGCGATCCACCTGATTCTTTAAAAAAAAAAAAAAATGATCGCGAATCAGATTACGTCGTCACATCTTTTCAGCCATGACCTTTGAGTTTGTTGTCACTGTCAGGGAAATTAAATCAAAGGCTGTTCACCATGTGTAACTTGGATCACCAAAAAAAAAAAAATGTGCTCATTTAATGGACTATTTGTGCTGTCTTTTAAAATCAAGATATCTCGCCGGTGATCATGTTAGGCTGTTTGCCATAATCAATTTTCCACGAAACGCAGACTGAGCCAAGTCGGTGTCAAAACAGAGCATGAGCATGTCTTTCCCTGTTTTGCACATTTTCTCGTCTCTAACCGCTGATGTTTGTCTTTTCTTGCTTTAACACTTTTCTTTTTCAGAAACAATTATGCTCTGGAAGTCCCTCGCCCTTTCTTCTGTGTCTGTTCCTCTGTGATGTTAGAAATGATCCTTCACAGGAGAAATAATGGATCTGGAGCTTTGTAATTTACTTTTCAGTGACCCGGACCATGAGCAGGGCCCCAAATGGAACTTTTTTTTTTCCATTTTTCGTCTCATCTGAGGTGGTCTTAATGGCGACGAACGCGTAGCAGACTTTTCCCGTCCCGAGCTTAAAATATGAAAAGTGAAAGGACCACGAGGTTTGTTCCATTACTCGCCAGCATTCCCATAAAACAAGAAAACACACACGCACACACAGCACCACCCGGTCACCTTTCCACACAGTGTCCCCAGGGCACGGCTCTGGTGTGTTTGAAGATCAAAGCGGCTGAGGTAAAACAGCATGTTTACAGGTGTTGGGAAATTGAAAATTTCCTTGGCTGAGTGTGGTTTTGAATGGAAAAGGAAGTCTGCGATTGTGTGTGTGTGTGTGTGACAGGAGGGAGCCATGACAGTCTGCACTCTTACAAAATTGCTCCCTTATCTCAACTTGTTCCAGTTTGCATGAACTCAAAGAGTCCCTGAGCCGTGGATTCTTATTGATTACAAAGGGATGATATCAGCAGTGTGTGTGTGTGTGTGTCTCTGTGTGTGTGTGTGCTCCTGGGCCTGTGTTGTATTGTGTTTGCAGATAATTGGCCTTTGGTTGTTCAGCTGCTGCCGTCTCTCCGAGCCTTGGCTGCGGCAGAAAAGTTCCCTGAAAACCCTCCACATTAGCGGCACATTATCCAGCGCGGTGGATAAACAGACAGGGAAGGTGTTGTTGTGTGGGAGCCACATCGAGAAGCTCGCTGCAAAGGCAACACCGGGGGAGGATGCCGAGTTTGGGAGGGATTAGTTGAATTCTAACAATTTTGGGAGAGCAAGAGAAGGAGGGGTGGGGAGGGGGGGGGACAACAATAAGCACGACCTCAGTCAAGCTCAAGTATGTCATTTACTCTGCACCTCTTCACTTTGTGGCTCTCTGTGTGCAGGAGAGGACCAGCCATGCCAAGCTTTCTGCATGAAAGGGAGAGTGTTTAGCTTTTGAGGCTATTTGTGCTTCTGACTCTGTGGTGTTTGTGTCCAATGGGAGGTGCCTGCGCCAGCTTCCTTTAAGGAGTAGGGGGTTTTGTTTGTTTCTGCGCCGTGCCAGGAGAAGTGACAGCCATTCCGGCTCTTTCACAGAAACACATTCATCCGTGTGAGAAAAGGCGGCCGCTGAACCGCAGATGAAAGGCCACGGGGGCTGCGTGGCACAGGAAGGCAGACTGTACATCGACTTCAGCACAAACACAACACACAAGCCATGTCACAGGGAGACAGACAGAGGGAGGGAGGGAGGGAGGGGGAGGAGTAGGGGAGGGAGCGATAAGGAGGGAGAGAGAGAGAAAGCACCAAATTATTGATACACAAAAGAACTATAAGTACTACTCGAGAAAACAAGTTATATGAAGAGAATACAGTGTGTATGTTGATAAGTTTTTAACGCAGCACTCATTCTATATCACATGACTTTAACAGGAGGAAGTATAAAGGGCCTCAAGAACATAAACTGCCTCCCCCTCTCATTCAAGTCACAATAAATATAATTATGAAACCAAACTTCTGTATCAAAAACGTAAATTCACATCACAAGAGAAACATCTAATTTCAGAAGTGTGTACAGATGCAATAAAAGTACACATAACAATATATTTATGTGGCATTTGTTTTAGTTTTTGATCTGAAGTTTTATTCATTTTATAGTATGAGAGGTTTGTGTGTGTGTGTGTGTGGGGGGGGGGGTGTTAGTGACGGACGCGGTCATTTAGGTGGAGCAGCTCAAATTCAAACAGAGGATCCAGCGTTTCAATAATAATAATAAAAAAAGTTTTCTTTAAGTTTTCTCTCCCTGCACGTGAAGAAACGAATTTGGTGCAATATGTGAAATTACAGTGAAGTGGGAGATTCAGCCCTGATTCACATGCGGATTGATACGTTTTTAAAACAGGAAGTTCAGCGAATAAAACATAAGCAAAAACGTCCCTAATTCACATCTAGGACATTTACACTTGGACAAATAAAACGTTAGAGTGAACAGGGTAAAACTTTAATTGGAAATGTCTGCTATAATGTATTACATATTATTAGTTGTATAGTAAATTATTAACATTACTATTATTTGCAAAGAGAGTAATTGTAACATATTTCTACTGATTTGGAGGGAATTCATTTCTTGGGGGGAAAAATCATTGCTTCCTATTGGTATGAAACACTTTTGATTCGCTTTCATTTAGAGTAATTGTTCAGTTTTATTAGACAGCAGCAGAGGCTGATTGCATTGTTTCTAATGTTGGTTGATTTTACTCTACAACTCTCACTTTTCTCCGTCATTCAAAGCCCAGTGGGAACCAAATGTTCACACTGTGCGTGATGACGCTTCATATCTTAACGTAAATTGTGCTTGACTCGAGGGGGACGTAAAACCAGGAGCAGCTGGAATAGGTGCAGCTCTCTCAGCAGGCTCTGCAAGTCACTGATAAGAGTAATAAATATTATAAAATAAAACAAAACGATGTGTTCTACTTGGCGCAAACAAAACACTGACGTAGTAATTGATTACTAATACATGAATAAAATAAGCAATAAAGACTGCTCTCGTTTTATTTAACCAACGCTTGCACTTTGAAAATATAGATATGTATACAATTTATATTTAAATCACATCCTCATAGATTTTTATTTTCGTTAATAGACGGTGCGCATTAGGTGCGCGCGTGTGTGTGTGTGTGAGGGAGAGAGAGAGAGCTGCAGCTAAATGCACCTGAAATGTCTGAGACGTGCGTGCTGCGGTTGCGCACCAATAAGTGAAGACACACACAAACACACACACACACACACGCAGATGCTGTAGGGCATCACTTGTGAACGCACCAGAGCAGATTTCAGTCCCTGGAGGCCCAGCAATCATCGCCACCGCTGCTTGATTGTTTCACCCTCTTTTCCCCAAACTCCAAACATGAGCGCGCGCACACACAGATTCCAGCTCAGTGCAGCTTCATCTCAGAAACGTTGTCCCAAATATCGACATGCTGCCCCTGTCAACTGGTGTTGATCATAAAAATGGCCTGTGGCACCCCTTGCCCCCCCCCCCCCCCCCCCCCCCCCCCCCCCCCCCCCCCCCACACCCTCTCGCTCTCTCTCTCTCTCTCTCTCACACACACACACACACACACGCAGATGTACTGTTGCAGCATAGACCGCTGTAGCTGACTACACCTCCAGAAAGTGGTTAAATAAGTAAACGTGGGTCATCCAGTGAGTCTCCGTACTGCCAGATGCAAAACACGTTGGTTTTAACTGGAAACCAGTCAGAAATAAAACCCCAGCTTCCATCCGCTCAAGTCTGGACTTTCTAACGTGGACTGTGCCAGAGGAGGATTTAACGTCATAATCGGAATGAATGTTAAATCAAACAGCAACTTCACATCGGCGTCCAATTATATATCCGCAATTACAAGTGCGGACACGCAGCGGATTTTACGCATGATCCAAACTGCGCACTGGGCTTATCACTGCACTCAGATTCCGTCCCGAGCTTTGACCTGAGCTTGAATGTAAAACCTTAAACACACACACACACACACACACACACACTCCTCCACAAAGAGCTGCAGGCCCAGAGGAGCAGGCCGAGCCGTGCGTCTGTACAGTACAGTCAACAATGTGCGAGGAGCAGGGAGAGGGGAGATGAAGAAGAAGAAGGGGAAGGAGGAGGAGGAGGAGGAGGAAAAAAAGTGCTTCCTCCACCGCGGATCAATATCAGCGCAGCAGGAGCCGAACAGGAACCGGCATCGACGCACTGTGTGCAGCTGACCTTTCCCACTCCCCACAGGTCACCCCTTCCACGGCGGAGAGGTCAGCGGGCCAGCCACTGATTTCAACAGCTAAACATGCCTGCATGGATAAACCAGCAGCTCCCCAGCCTCTGAGATGCATTCACTCTTCATTCACCACTTAAAAAAAGAAAGTTTTACTCATATTTGTTTGGCTGATAATGTAAATATGCGAGGTGCACCATGGGAGATGTTTCCAACTTCATTAGTTGTTTTTTTTGTTTTAAACTCAGTTTTAAAGATGAATCCAGCTAGTTCTAATTGATCTCTCTGTCTGGCTGTAATCCGGCAGTGAGAGACTATCCACCTTGTTTATTTACTACATAGTTCTGGGAGCCAAGTACTGTGAGCAGCTTGTATAACAGGAGGCAGCAGCTCCATAAGAACACACTGAGTGAGTGAGTGCCACTTGCTGCTGCTGCTCGGCCTGCAGCGAAATCCACCATCACTAACAAGTCCCACTACGTGTGTGCTGCAGGTCCCTGAGCATCCATGAGCATCAACGCACAGTTAGCAGCTTCACACAGCAACTCAGAAAAAAAAAGACCACCTCTTTTAAAATAATTCATCTAAAGGTTATATTTCTCTTTTCCACCAGCTCGCACCATTGTGAACCTGTGTGCTCACAAACAGCAGCGATTGCCTTTATCTCCATTCACGGACATTTCAGATTCCAATAAATCGGAAATGTCCATGTTCTAATCAGCAGCTCTGCACGGAGAGCCTGGGAACATATGGCTGAGAGGTTCCATCCATACAGGCCTGAGCCAAGTCAAGTTCAAGTTCACGGCTTTCAGCTCAGCACTCTGTCCAGACCGAGGGGGGAGGGGGTTTACATTTACAGCCTGTTTTCAAATAAACTCAGTAACTGACCTGGGAAAACAGGGGGAAAGTGGGAAGATCTGATTTGTGGAAGAGAGAGAGAGAAAAAAAATAGTGTTAGTCTTTATGAACACAGAAGCCCCAGGGTGCAGAAAAACGATGCTTCAAGTTTGCTTGTTTGGTTTTTTTTCTCCTCATTTAAATTACAGCAAATAAATAAATTAAATTCAAAAGCATGATCGTGGCTGTAGTTAAAAATTAATTCCCTTTTGTCATTTATTTTAACACACTCACAGTTCAGATGAATTCCCAAACCTCAGGTTTATTTACGCCGTTACATTGTTCAGGGCCTGTGAGCAGTGGAGGTAAAACATCACCAGGCTCTTAAATCCACGGAGGAGATTTAAGAGCAGAGAGATTTTTTACCAAGATTCGACGCCTGAATTTGAACCTTTTTTTTTACCTTCTGGAGATTTTAGAACTAAATTGAAATCTGAGTCAGCGCCTCACAACACAGGAAAGTCACTAAAATCTGCACCGGCCGCACAAAGCATGAAAAAGCGAATATTTAGCACTTGCAACACCTTTTATTATATTTGTATGCAGTAAAATTCTTATCACAATAAGGAAGAAAACACCTCTTAAAACTTTCAACAAAAGCACATAACGAAACAACTGCCCATGTTTAGCTCGTAATTGTACATATTTATAGTAAAGAAACATTCTTTATAAATACTGTTTCATCTGTAGCAAGTAAATACCATAATTTAATTACAAATGGATAAATATGGCAGCTGATATTTACAAAAGGATGGATGTATAGTTACAGAAAACCGAACGGCACGACGTTTATTTTCCTCACAATCTTCCAGATAGTATTTCACGATTCAAACTTGCAAAGCACAAAACATCACAAGTTAAGCCCAGCAAACTAAAATATACATTCACAAGCATAATATTGTGGTCTGTTTGAGTTAAATGTTAACTTTGGCACTCTTTCCAGTTTATAGGTGTTAGGTATAGTACAATCAATTTGCCTTAAGATCACAATATTCAACATTATAGTACAATTTAATCGTAATATGTGCACTAAAAGTCCAGTTAGAGAAATAGCTACCATTGAAGGAACATCTATACACCAACGACTGACAAACTATCACAACCAATGGGAAAAGTGGGCTTTTAGTAATTATTTACAATATGAAATACACCTTGAATATTATCCATATTTTCCTCTGTTGGACTTCATCGTCTTCCCTGGTGGATCAGAAGTAACAAAATAAAAAATAAACAAATGTTCGTGTGCCTCTCGTGTGCACAGGTCCCCCAAAATCTCCTGCTGGATGTTCCAGTGCTGTGAAAAGCGAGTGTGTGTGTCGCTTGGTTTTGCCTTAGTCCTACACATACCATTCACTGAAATTGGAGGATAGGCCACTGTGACTGGTGGTGTTGTGGACGACTGAGGCTGGGGACATGGTGGTGTTGCTCTGGGTCTCGGTGGTGGGGGACACCAGGCCTGGAGGCGTGGAGGACTCGTACCCAGAGCTGGCTGCTGGCGACGAGTCTGATGCTGATGGAGAGGCTTCGTGGACCTGAGGAAATAAAAATAAAAAAAAAATACAAATGAGTGTTTAAAACTCTGACCTGTGCATAGGATGAATAAAAATCCTCTGAAGTTGGATTTGAATTATTTATTCACACTCCACAAAAGTACCAGTAACATTAGCACTGACGTGTAGGTGCCAAATAAACACAGGGAATGTAAGTATTCAGAGGGTTTTTACCTTCATGTGTTTTCTGAGGGAGCTGGGGTGTGTGTAGGACTTGTCACACATCTTGCAGAGATAAGGTTTGTCCGACGTGTGAACGTGCATGTGTTTCTTTCGGTCGCTGCTGTTTGCAAACCTTCTGTCGCAGCCCTCAAACTCACACTGGAACGGCTTCTCTCCTGTAAGGAGGAGGGGAGATAGAAAGAAGACACAGTGAGATATTTTGCAGAGACATGCCTCGGGCACAGTGTGTAACAGCAAGGATCTGTGCGCATCATCCAGTGCGTAAAATTCAAACCCCAAACTTGGGAGTGTGGGGAAATATAAATGTGCAAACTAGAAAATACACAGGTTTCAAAACAACCAATAGCACAGGGACAATTGTTTTGAATGTGCAAACATTGAAGCGTATTTAGTAAATGGGATGGGGGTAGCTGCTACGTCTTATTTAGCCTAAATAATGCGCATAGTGATTTGGAGGGGGTGGGAGAGGGGGACCAGGCCGTCCTCAGTAGGCCTACAGAAGGCGCACCATTTGCTGGGAGACAATAAAAATCTAATTAGCACCTGAGCAACTCTGTGGCTCGGCACCATCGTGTATTTCCCAGGAAAATAAGTCCAAATGTGAAAGGGTGGTAATGGCCCCCGTCTATCACCGCAGCTCCTCCATCTGAAGGGACGCTTTGCAAAACAAAAGGCAAATCCTCCGGCGTGAGGAGCACCAGGGCTCGGCTGCGGAGCTGCACGACGCACGCGCTACTTCACAAAAATCAAAAAGGAGAAATCGATCCCGAAATACGCGCACAAATGTGCCGATGCGACAAATGCGTGTGCGTAAAACTGGAGAAGCGATATGATCTTAGAGGGGGGAGAGGAAAAAAAAACGCGTACTACCGTGAACACGCCACACTGAAGAAACTGATATGATTTAGTACGAGCCCTGCAGCTCTTCGGCGCACACTACACGCTCGCACACTCCCCTTTGACCCATTTTAAAGTTTGCCCACCAACCCCAAAGCCTGCACACGCGGAGCTGAAATTGTTTTTCTCCTGTGCGCAAATGTTTCACTTAAGAATCACCGGTATAAAGCGCCTGGGCGTAAAGCTGGGGAATAAATGGCTCCAGTTTAAACTCACTCACTCTCCCGAATCTTCTCTGTTTCTACTTTCTTGTGATCTACTTAAACAGCCCGAAGTAGCCGCTGATCTTAATGTGTGTTTGTCTTGGCACGGCGCGTTTGTAACCTCGACACCAGCAGTGCATTAATTACACACACACACGCGCGCGCTTAAGTTACAGCTATAACAGCAGCCTCCTCCGTTGAAATTAAATATTCTGGTGCGTAATAATAGTAATAATTACCTGTGTGCGTTCTCTTGTGGATCTTCAAGTTCTCCGACCGCGCGAAGACCTTTCCACAGCCGGGGAACGGGCACGGGAAAGGCTTCTCCCCGGTGTGCACGCGAATGTGGTTAACCAGTTTGTATTTCGCCTTGAACGGTTTGCTCTCCCGGGGGCAATCCTCCCAGAAGCAGACGTGGTTGGTCTGCTCCGGTCCGCCGACGTGCTCCACGGAGACGTGCGTGACCAGCTCGTGCATGGTGCTAAAAGTTTTGTTGCAGCACTTCTTCGGGTTGCTGAGCTGCTCGGGGTCGATCCACTTGCAGATGAGCTCCTGCTTGATGCACTGCTGCCTCATGTAGCGGAAGAAGGCGCCGGGGTGGTGGTGCGCTGCCATGTTCATGCCCATGTTCATATTCATGGAGCCGTACTGGTTGTGCAGCTGCGCGGCCGAGTACGGGTCGGTCCTCGGGCTGGAGACCTGGTGGTACTGCTCGGAGCGTCCGAAAACTTCTCCCGGTAGTCCGAGCCTCATCTGGCCGTTCAGGACATTCGGGGACCCGTGGGAGCCGTGCTGCTCGTGGATCCCGGGGAACAGAATGTGGCCTTGAGTGTCTGTGTGGGAGTGATGGAGGGATCCCGCCGTGGGGCCAAAAATAGTGTGCTGGCCGCTCGCCGGAGAGGATTCTCCGAAGCCACGGCTGCGAAAGAGAAAGTCCCTGGTGGAGTTGAAAGGGGAGCTTGCATACGACGTGACATGGGCGGCGTGAGCCCCCAGAGCCGCAGCGGGGTAGCCGGGCGCCTGGGTGGTGAAGGCAGAGCTCTGTCCCGGGGAGAGATCATGGTTCAGCTTAAACGCGCCCATGTGTGCCGAGTCTACAAAGCTATTCTGTGCCAAACTCAAGTCTCTCTCCTGCATCTCGCTGGCTGAGTGATGCCTGGCAAATGAGCCCACTCCCAGTCCGGGGAACTGGTGACCAGCATCCAGTAGCATTATCTCAGAGAACGAGTGTCTTTTCTTTTTTTTTCTCTCTTTTTTTTTTTTTTTTTGCTTTAAATGTTCGAACGAGCTACAGCGAGTTGGTCAAAGAGAAGAGAGGCAAATCAAATGTTGATGCGCAACGATTCAACTTCCAACCTGGGAAACACCATATCAGGTGTGATTCAAAACGTCGCTCCGGTCATCGGGGAAGAACCAGGATCAGCTCGTCTGGGTTTCAAACCTGGAGAAGTTGGGAGTGAAAAAAAAAATCCAAACGAGACGAAGTGAAGACTTTCCGTGTCCCCTCCTCAGGACTGCGACAGTTGGCTGCGTAAAAAAAAAACGCACTGGAAGAATTAAATAATTATCTTACTAGGTGTCCTCTGCGCACACAGAGCGAAAGTAGTTGGAGCATCTCAGTGAAAATCGCTGCTCCGATTGGGTGTGTGTTTATTTCTCTGGCTTGCCTGCCTTTAACGCGGAGGGTCCCTGTTTCTCCGTGGACTGGCTCTACCTCCTCTTCCGCCCCCTTTAACTGGAGCCCGTTCATCCAGTCCTCGCAGTCTCATTGGCCGCCGCGCCTCATCAATCCCAGGTGCCCCTCCAATAGCAGGTAGCGCTGCGGCGACTTAATAGCGCATCGCCATTTTCCACTAATAATTACCGCCTACTTTTAGGGAGAACATTTGGGGGGCATGGAGGCGAAAAGGAGCACGACTTGAGAGAGAGGAGCGAGCTTGTCTCTGTTGTTTACGCCTCAGAGGTACCACGGGTACCATGGTGGTGAGAGTTCAAATGTAAAACAAAATGACAGGACAGAGGGAGAGACAGTGAGGTCCAGAGGAGAGAATATGCGCCATGGAGGGACAGCTGATTTTTTTTTTTTTTTTTACGCAGCGTAATTATGAAAAAAAGCTGTGTACATTTCCAAGCAACACTCAAGAAAATACACTTTTACGATATGGCCTGTTATTAAGAAGGTGGCGATAATGAAGCCATGAGAACCGGACCATTAGAACACGATTAGGTTCAGTACGCATGTCAGCACCACTGAGGGAATAGTTTGAATTATGCGCAGGAACATTCACATATAAAGCATCACGCACTGTTTGGATATTAAATGATTTCATTAAGTTAAAAGGCTCAATCGTGGGGGATGTCCAACAGAAACTGTCTTCAGGTATTCATGCAAAATGAAATCTTATTTTTGTTATTACTATTATTATTTGAGTGAACCCAGTGTGCTCATGTTGCTGAAACATCTGTTCTCAACATCACTACAAATAATAATAATAATAATAATAAAAATATAGTTTGCCACTTGGAACCATTTTGATAAGCCTGAATATTGATATTCCTTATTAATCTGTAAATCATTTAAGATTATTGCATGATTCAAATCTCACGAAAGTTAAACTAAACACAGCTGAAAAGCATGTGTGGCTCCAGATGGTGTTTTGCCTTTTTCTTTTTTTTCCCCACTGCTTGTAGGAACCACAACTGGGCCTGTACTGGTGCTCCACCAGCGGTTGCTGGTTCCATTTAATGGTTCCATATGTTGCTGGTTCTGCCTCCTCGGTGGTTCTCACATTTACCACACCAATTAAGTGACATGTCACGGTGGCGAGCCGCGCGTTAGATCCGAGTAAACCATTAGTGGAGTGTTTTTTTTTTCCTTTCCCTCAACTCGCGAAAGTTTAAAACAGTCTTGCCTTTATACGGAGTGAGGGTGCAATGCTGCTTCTACGTGCGAGAGGCCCCTGATAGAAAACACAATAGATGGACAGCCATACTGCTCACTCCCATATTCCTCGTGGGATTTCCTTTTCTGGATCAAGTGCAAACACACACGTTAAAAAATAGAAGGAAACCTTTACTGGCAACTTTCCACTGCGAGTACGCATGCACCCAGTGTGCTATATCCAGACTATACAGCTGCTCATTCACAGCACAAGTCAAAGGAAGGAGGGTATACTCACATTTTCATCCAAAAAATACTCTACAAAATACTCCCACAAGCTCTCCTGTTTCCAACACACAACCAGGACTCCCTGAGCTCTCCGCTGTTCTGTCAACCGCGCAAATAACGTTGGAGGCTGAAGGAAAGGTTCAGAAGAAGAAGGGGATTTTTTCTTTTTGGAGGAAAACGCTCAGAGTGGGACAGGCTGCGCGTTGTGTGCCATTCTTCCCAGTCTATTTCGACCCGCACCACAGGAAACACAGGAGCTGATCCAAGTTCAAAGTCACGTCTGCCGACCCTTATAAGAACTTCTTTATTTCTCTGGAAGAACCACAGAACCGTCCCCATGCACGAAGGGAAAAAATGCGAGAGAGAATTAAAGAGAGGGAGAGGGGAGGAAGGAAATCTGCCGGGTACAGCGACACATGGCTCAGGGTTCTCCCCTCTGTTAGGGGACAGAAAGGGGGTCTATTGAAAAATACAATCCCCCCATAGAGCTGCATTTCAACAGGTTTGAGGTTTGCAGCAGCTCACATCCAGACCTGGAAGACCAGCCCGGGTTCGAGAGGAGAGGAAAGGGTCTCAATCAAATCAATAAAGCTGATCACATTAGGAAGCTTTCCCTGGGTTCTAATTTGGGGAGGGGGCTGGGGGGGCAGAAACATATTTCTCCCCTCTGTAATCTGACAATATCAATATGTTGACACACTGGAAGGTTACTTGTGTGCCTCTCCTGACCTTGTGTTTCATGGATGTTTGACCTCTGACCCGTTAAGACCACATATGTTGCCCTCTTGACTCCTTTTGGTAAAATAACCCTGTTTATGACAAAGCGCCTTTGTTTTAGAGTGAGGGAGAGAGAGGAAGAGGGCCACAGAGAGGGAGAGGGAAAGAGAGAGAGAGAGAGAGAGAGAGAGATTTAAGACGTCCCCTTTCTTTCGTCTGAGGCCACGACAGCTTCAGGTCATTTGGAAAACCACAAGTCAATCGTTTAGTTTCATAGTTTAATAGTTTCTCTTTATCACTTCGTAAATTTTAATAATTTAATGGTATATTTTTTTATGGAATTTCAAATATATATAGGGGGGGAAACATGTCATTTGTTTGTGAATGATTTTTTACGTCCCATTCATTCATGTGTTTATAACAGGGGACCTTAAAACACCATGAAGGATGTCTCTGCTCCTGGATGTATCTGGAACATCTTAAATATTAATGTATAAAACACAACGGGACATACATAAAAAAAAATTTAAAAATACTAAAATTGAAAATTGAGTTTGGAGTTTAAAAGGTGAGTGGATGAGGAAAGAAAGAAAAATGTGTCTATCATTTTTTTATTAATATTTTTGTTATGTGCCAGATTGTGCCAAAAATTATGATTATGAATAATATATTCGCTTCAGCTGCTGTTCAAGTTCATAAATCAGTATCAACAGAGGAGCACGTGGGCTATAACTGCACCCCCCCCCATCCTATCCACTCTTACAATAGATTGTTGATATGACTTTTTTTTTTTTTTTGATAAACGTGCTACTGTTCAAGCTGCACAATCACTGCGCCACAAACCGACAGGACTTGTGGTTCGAGGCCAAACGATCCAGAATCGATAGGAAAGGTGTGCGAATGAAGACATATCGATGACACATGCACGTCCTGCTGTCAACAAGGACTACTCAAATGATCCCTCACAGGACGTGAACAGAATCTGGGCCACGCACCAAATTCTAAATAAAAATTCCAGTTAATTTGACTAAAAAATATATATATATAAATAATAAACCTGTGACCCATTTACAGGACCTAGCCATAAATGTACAAAAAGAAATAATAATTATGGATTAGAATGAAACGAACTTGCCTTAGCTGACTGTTGAGCGTTTATACCTCTTGTAAAGGTCAGCTTTAAATCGTTATATATGTAAGCCAGGCCTTAAATTGTTTTAATGGGATTTTTTATTGAGGCATAATGAAAAAAAAATCCCTTAAATAAAAATTTAAGAGATTTTTACTGGTTTTCCTGAGTTCAGTTTTATATTGTGATGGGAATGACAGCCTCCAAGAGCTGTGGTGGATATTACTGAAATCCACACACACACACACACACACACACACACTCACACACTCACACACACTCAGAATGAATCATGTGATACTAGTGATGATTAATAACCTATACGGGGAGAATGGTCACATTAAACTGCTCCTTTCTGATTTATTTATTTACGTTTTCTTCCATTTAGATAATTTATAACTTCTAATTAATCTGCAATCCTTTTCTACATTTGCGAGTTCTGGTCTTTTTATATATTCATGTTTGTCCAAAGCCCCTATGTCTTTACAATTCATCCATGCAGCAGCAGCACCGCGCGTAATGCACCCCCCCAACCCCCCCACCCTTATATCCCCGTGTGCAGACGTGGAATCGAGGCGCAGACACTTGGACACAGCAAAGCGGAGACAAACTGGGCTGCACTCGTCACGCAAACTGACATTTCGGCTCATCCACATGCGGCAGCGCCAGTAAACAGAAAGCGGCGCAAACACAACTGCTGGTAACTCCGCGAGTACAACTTTTTGGAGTCAACAGCGATAAAGGGAGTGAGGGGGCGGAACCCTGCTGAGCCCCTGCGCTGAACGACAGCCAATCGCTTCGTTCCCCTAACTGCCAGTCACCGAAATCCGTCCAATACCCGCAGTGCCATTTCTAAACTGTATTCCCCACTGTGTCCTCCAACTGTTGTATGTTCTGCCAATCGCTTGAGGACAGAGTGGGAAAAGGAGCAAGCAGAGTTAGAAGCCGGACAAAAGAACTTATAGCGCCCTTATATGCATATTTTCCTAATGTTTTAGAGCGCGTGGTGCGGTGAAAAACTATTGCGCAGAGTGCGGATGGACTTGTCAGTGTAGTTATGGAGCCCCTTTTGAGCAAGAGGAATCCAGCGATAAGATTAGCGGATTTGGCAGCGACTCAACCCCTTCCTCATCAGAATATGACAGGCTTCCCGGGGCTAGGGGGGCATCACCCTCTCTCCCACCATGCCCACCTCCACCCTGGGGAGCTGGGCAACGACCCCGGAGTGGCACTCACTCCATTTGGACCAGAGCACATGGCACAGACAAATGCTCTCAAACTTAGCCCATCTCAGCACATTCAGAGCCATCCCGAAGCCCAGACCGCGGCATCCTTCACTTCTGCTCAGACCACAGTTGGTTTCCCCGTGGCTCACCCCCACTCAGGCTACTCAAGCAGCAGGGACTTCATCCTCAGGAGAGAACTCTCAGCCTCTGCTATGCATGCACTTGGCGACCAGCATAGTTCCGCCTCCTCCCCTCATCACCATGGCATGTTCATCTCCCCAACAGGTGCTTATGGGCACGCGGAAAGTGGGGCCCATTCACTTTTTACTGGACTTCACGACCAGGCGTCCCCAGGTGCCCATCACCATGCCCTCAACGGGCAGATGCGCCTGGGTATACCGGGGGACATCTACGGCAGGCCAGAGCACTTCGGGCACAGGCCGGAGCACTATGGACCCTCTTCTCTCCACAGCTACAACTCCATGAACCTCAATGTGAACATCGCTTCAGCTCCTCACGGAGCGGCGGGGGCGTTTTTGAGATACATGCGGCAGCCCATCAAGCAAGAGCTGATCTGCAAGTGGATTGACCAGGAGCTGAGTCAGAAGAAGCCCTGCTCCAAGACCTACAGCACCATGCACGAGCTGGTCAACCACGTCACCGTGGAGCACGTCGGGGGACCGGAGCAGAGCAGCCACGTCTGTTTTTGGGAAGAGTGTCCGCGGGAAGGAAAGGCGTTCAAAGCGAAGTACAAACTGATCAACCACATCCGAGTTCACACGGGAGAGAAGCCGTTCCCGTGTCCGTTCCCGGGCTGCGGGAAAGTGTTCGCTCGCTCGGAGAATTTAAAGATTCACAAGAGGACCCACACAGGTCAGTGCCTCAAATTGTGTTCCCCGTGCTCGCGGCAGTGTCAGAATAAAAAATATCACCCGATCGCGTGCGACAGCCTGTGAGAGCGAGGGTTCTAGTATCCACATCCTAAACGGGTGGACGGTGCGCAATTGAGCGCACACGCGAGGTGGAAAGTGGTTTTAATTCAGCGAGGAAACGTGTTTCATTTCCTTTCTTCCACCTAAACATGATTTACTCGCAGAGACGCCCGCGGCAGGCGTGAGGGGATTAGCGCATATGATTTGTAAAACGTGCTTACGTACATGCAGGGCAGCGCTCGAACACGCGCAAAAGTAATTATCTTCAGGCGCAGGACGCCCAGTTTGTGCATGGTCCAGGCTGTGGCGCGCGGTTCACGTTATCTCCATATAAAGTGGTCGGATTCAGCCATGAGCAGTGTGAGCTGCAGGCTACAGCTTCTGTAGAGGAGCATAGTGCGTCCTGGCACCGTCCAACCAAAGGGAAAAAAACGTGCACAGAGTTTCAGGGAGTTTAAACTTGGAAATAGTGAGTGGACAAACTTTTCCTAAACAGTAACGTGATGTTTAAGGAGGGTTGTGTTAAACCCGTGTGGCTCATGTCCTGGCCAGAAAAAAAATGGCTTCATGTCACCAACATGGTTTAGGCCTCCACAGCAGACTGACGGATCCATCCTGAATAATGAAATTAACAAAATGTATGAACCAACAGAAAGTCCAGGGGACACCTTGTGACTCATTGGGATTTTGAAAAGCCACAGTGCACACAACCGAAAACAAATGTTGCACTCATGCTCCATACACACTGCAACAAATTTAAAAAACGTGTGTGTGTGTGAGATGAGTTATAGCAAAGTCTACCACATCACATAAATGACTCCTGGTGGTCTCCCCCTCTCTCCCCCTCTCTCCCCCACATATGTAGCCAGAAGGCCCAGAGGCATGTTACACACGTTTACACAGGAAAACGCTTTGGACAAGTGGGTGTGCAGTGGTGGCTCCAATGTAGATGTTTAGTGAATAAGTTCTGCTGAGGAGGAGGAGGAGAAGGAGGAGGAGGAGGCCCCAGTGGAGAAGTGCAGTTAATGGGGAAATGGCCACATGTCATATTTATTTAGGGAGACATGTTGAGAAGCTGTGGTTCACTGAGTTACAGGAGATGACAGGGAGAGGCGAGGGTGTAAAACCAAATGGAAAATTAATTCTAATCTGGTGGTGTGCGTAAAAATGTCAACGTGATATTCTCCCACATGGCTCTGACTGCTTCTGCTTCTCCTCCTCCTTCTTCTTCCAAGGAGAGAAACCGTTCAAGTGCGAGTTTGACGGCTGCGACAGAAAATTCGCCAACAGCAGCGACCGGAAGAAGCACTCCCACGTGCACACCAGCGACAAGCCTTACTACTGCAAAGTGCGCGGCTGCGACAAGTCCTACACGCACCCGAGCTCGCTGCGCAAGCACATGAAGGTGCACTGCAAGTCGCCGCCCCCCCCGTCCACCAACGTCACCTACATCTCCTCCACGAACCCCCTGGGCGACCCCCTCTCGCCCAGCTCCGACGCGCACCGGAGCCGCTCGGCGAACCTCTCCCCTCAGGTCACCAACCTCAACGAGTGGTACGTGTGCCAGGGGAGCGCGGTGCCCAACCACCTGCACACGCCCTCCAGCGACGTGCCAACGTCCGACTCGGACGACGAGGACTCTTTCAGACACACGGACCCGAGGACGATGCTCTGATGCACCCCCCCAAACCCCCCCCCCCCCCCCATCCATCCCATCCACGACCACGTGACTGTCAAAAACGCCATCTATAGTTTGTAAGTGTGTTGATCCACGGTGACCGCGCGCAACGTTGGGATATTGATCTGTTGTTTTGCCACGGTTGTATGACCTACACGCAGCGAACGCGGGTGGAGGAAATGCCTCTGCGGTGACCCCTGACCTTTCAGAAAGCATAGCTCACAAGTGTCAAAATAAAACACTCGACTGCCCTTAGAGCTGCAGTTGAAAAGCTTCTAAAATAATCGCCTGTTATTTGGAAGGACCAACATTTTCCAATTTCATAATATATCTTTTAAAAAGGGATTTTTAAAAAATGAAACCAGGTTTAATTAAGTGACTCAACTGGTGTGATGAAGGGACACTTTTCATGTGCCCACCCATCATCACCTTGCAGTTTAATAACTAGGCTGATATCAATCACTGTCACATCTCAGACATGTTGGGACAATAAAAATGGTACCAGTTCCTATGACCTCACAAGTGGCAACTAAACAATTTCACGGCCAGAGTCCAGAGGGAAGAGTCGAGGCTTTTTTGTTTTAATTTTCAATTTTTTCATTATTTCGTGTGATTTCTCTGCGCTGTTGTACAAACTTTGATAAAGCGATAAGGACAAAAAAAAAAAGAGGAGGCAAATCTGTGTGTCTTAAGGGTTCTCATTTTATCTTTTCAGATTTATACAATACATGTGTTTGGATGGAATTTTTGTAATATTTAAGAACTATTTAAGACTATATTTTATGCACAATACACAAGTGTAATGCTCGTTAAAGAGTACGAGTAAGTCCCCGGAGACCCTAAATGTCTACACTGACAGGCTTTGACCCTGTAGGATTTGTATATATGTACCTGTACTGATGCTTGTGAATGTTGTGTAGTTTTAATTACAAAAAAAAAAAATGTTGTTTTGTACATTGTAATTTATTTGCTGGTATCAATGTTGTACTGGAATTACAGAAACACCAAAGAATAATAATATCAGTTTTGGTGATGCGTAGTACCCTGCTGATGTTTTTTTTTAAATATCTCCTTTTTGTTTTCAACAAGTTTTTTTATTTTTAATTGTGTTCTGTAAAAGACAAAAAAACATTTACTTGAATAGGCTGTGTAATGTGAACAAGTCCTTTTCTCGCATGCCTTTTGTAGTGACCTGTCTTTGTCTTTGAGGTGCATGGTGCCGTTGGACATTACGGATAAAAAAAAGAGATGAATCAGCGATGACTGTGCAGACCCTTGATGTTCAAAAATTAAATTTGCAATAGAAATATCTCGCTACAGATAATTAAAAATAACAGGAGGTATACAGCGGAAATTAACAAGTGTCAAACTGTTATGGCTTTATGGGTGGATTTTACAACATATAAATGGAATATGAATCCAGACAGAGTGAGCTGTAAATAAGCTTTAACAAAACATTCATGTCAGAGGCACATCTCATGAAAACAGTAGAAGTGGCTCTGTTCACTTCTGCCTCTAAAATCCCTCAGGATTGGGCCTAACGGGCCAGAGAGGCTGGTATAAAGTAATCACTGAGCTAATGGGAAAACTTATAGCCCCCTGATGGCGCTGCCTCTGAAAGGCGCGACGGCACAAAGCAGCCGAGGCATGAATCATTCATGGGAAAAATAAAAGATAAAAAGATACGCGACAATACGCGAGGCCTTGTATGGAGTGTATAAAACAAGTCCCCCCTCTTATTTCCTCCATTAAAACGCGCAGGCTCACTTTCAAAGAGTTGCCTGTCCAGTCTATAGAATGAAAATTGACCAACGCGAGTCCTGCGCCACTTCAAAGGCTGCGGCTTTCTGCGGGCAGAGGCTCGGCCGCTTCACGGCGCGTTAGGATTTCTATGGCGATTGGGCAGCGAGACGCTCCTACCCCAGTGTGTCCGCAGGAAAAACACTAACTGCCGCTAAATGAAGTCCAAGAGCTGGATGCTGCCTCTCCAGAAGAGGCGAGAACCACACCGGAGGCAGGTAGAAGACGCACAGGGTCCGTGAAAAGTGTCTGGAGGGAAATGCACAGAAATCCAACAAGAAAAAAAAAAAGAAAGAAAAACGAGAATTTTAATTATGAGCTTCCATGCTGCTTCAATTAAGACACTTGACTTTGGTCAACCTGGAGTATGCTGGAACTCCGTGGCCATAAAACACACACATTGTTCATCAGCTCTTGGAGTGAGAACCATCTCAAATATTAACAACCAGAGGAAGGAAACCTCCTCAGCAGCAGGAGCGGGAGCTTACATTAAAATAAATACAACTGCAGGTTTGTGCGCCTGGGCTGTAAATATAAGGCCTTTATAGCTGTCCTCTTAAAAAAAACACCACTTCATCTGCTGCTCCATTCAGAGAGGACCAGGAGCTGTGGGCCTCCTCTCCACCTTTTTACAGGAGCTGGAGGAGCCTGCCCTTGTTCCGAGCTGTTTGGAAACAAGTGCTCAATGAATGTTGCAAAATAAACACGGTGAAGAATAACCACAGACAGTTCTTTCGGCATTAAAGAGGAGGGGGACTTAATAAAAGGAGTGAAGCCGTCACCCTTCAGTGAGAAACGCTTTGAAGTAGAACTTATTATCTGAGAAATACTTTTTGGTTGTCCTAACGACGCCGCTGAATGGGAAAGGCGCTCCTTTGTCAGCGATTTGTTCTCCTTTAGTGGGATGCCCGTGGAAATCACTTACATGG
This sequence comes from Pseudorhombus dupliciocellatus, assembly GCA_016785235.1. Taxonomy (NCBI): domain Eukaryota; kingdom Metazoa; phylum Chordata; class Actinopteri; order Pleuronectiformes; family Paralichthyidae; genus Pseudorhombus; species Pseudorhombus dupliciocellatus. The sequence continues at coordinate 2,208,078 of JAFBJW010000311.1, read as the reverse complement.
GCCACCTTAACACACTGCCTGCAAATCAGTAACCGGCAGAGTCAGACATGCAGACGCCACTTTGGAGAGGACAAAGCCGAGAAGTCGCAGTGAAAACGGCGCAGCCTCTCAATTGCGCCCTTTAAAGGGGGTGAATGATAATTTCTCAGACGAGCGTAGGACCAAAACAAATGCTGTCTTGTCAGACTTTACAAGCATTATCCATCTCCTCTGTGCCGTTGGCACAATGCGCACGAACAGTGGCCAGAGCAGCGATCGCGTTGGTAACCTAAAGTTTGGAGTCCCTGTCAAAAACTGTGCGTCACTGGAGGCGAGCACCTGCGCGTGGAGGTGCAGTGGCGCACCTAGATACCAGAGGAGCTGTGCTGACTGATTACTGAGCGGGGACAAAACAGGGGGAGGGGTGTGGTGCGCATTTTTGGATGAGTTATTGAGTTATGATTTTGTAGTAGTTGAGGATATTTGTGCAGAAGCCTCCCGTGACAGCCCCAAAACTAAAATTAAAAAACGAAATTAACTTACTCTTTATAAAACTATTAATACACTGACAAATTTACAAATTTGGATTAAAATTGTTTATTAGATTAATTGGTATTTCACAGCAGAGTGAAAATATAATTATCATATTTGTTCTGGTTTATTAAATTTACAGCCCAGTATGACGAACCCTGTTTTCAGCAGGGAAATAATTTAAATATCAAATGTTTTCTCTCGTTTTTTTTTCTTGTTTTCTCGTTTTATAGTTTTATAAAAATTCGGATATTATTTTACTGCTGCTTTTCACTTTACCATAACATCCACTGTGAAATGTATAATTAAGGAAATGCAGTTTAAAAAGCACTGGATTATTATCGCACTGCCAAACTCTTCTCTGAAGTCAGAATTCTAAATAACCACTGCACATTAAAGGGTACTTAAGACACACACACACACACACACCTGTTTGTGTGGCCGAGTCTAAACTTTGTCACAGTGTGAAGCCTCCGTTGTTCAGGCTCCTTTTCTCACAAACGCACCGGTTTTTACAGCCACCCAGGCACTGTGCCCACTCTGCTCCGAGCTCCGTGTACCTGCAGCTCTCAAGTTTCACCATCAGGTCGGAAAACACTCGCGGTTCAGCTGCTGCTGCAACTGCAGCCTCCCCGAGACTCTCCAACACCGCCTCAACTCGGAGCTGCTGTTTTTTCCTCCTCCAGTGAACTCAGCTTTATTCATGCTCTGAACCAGGCAGCGCAGACTGCAGGGGACACTCCGGCAGTAAGTTAAAGGAGCGACTCCAAACGTGGGTATTTTTTTTTTTTGGGGGGGGGGGACAACTTTTCCATCCCGTCCTGGGTCGTGGACTGTGGAGCCTGAGGAGGGGCACTGTAAGAAATCTCAGTCCGCTTTTACGCACGGGCTGCTGGGACGTGCGCAGGAGGAATGCCGCTCCTCCGCAGCTCCTCAACTTCAGCAGCTGTGGTTTCACCTATTAGCCCCGATGTCTTTCCCAAAGGAGGGAGAGAGTTAAACATCTGACAGTGCGCACGCCGGGGGGGTCACTCGACTGACCTGTACTTGGTTTTAGTTTCATAGGAGTCTTCATTAAATCAATTACCCAGAGAGCACAAGATTATTTTTATTTCTCTTAATAACTCAAACATGCTTTCCCTCTCGTCCCTGCGACACTTAGACACGATGGTGTCTCGCGGGTTGTTGCGCTTCTGCAATTAAATGTAATTATGACCTGCAGAGCACCGAGCGTCGAGGAGGAGAACTGTTTAACATTTAGACTGTGTCCTCTCTGACTTTCCAAGTGAAGCAGCAGTAAGATGCGAGTTCCATTAGTCAGCTCATCACCGTCCTCCTGCATGAAATGTATAAATGTTTGGCTTTAATTAACACATGCTACTTGGGTTATTCCAAAATGAGCCATGGCATGACTGAAATATCTCCCCCCAGGTCTGAAATTGGCGTTTATGTAGAAATGAGTTTTAAAGAGTGAAACAACATCTGTAATAAATATTGGGAAATAAAATGTTAGAGAGGAAAGACAGGTGCCAACAGGTAGGCCACACAACAGATGGAGCCTGGATATTTGAAATATTTGTACTGACACCTAATGTTTCATCCTCAAATATATTAAAAATCTTTTCACAAATGGAATCTGTTATTAAAAGTAGAAACATTTTGTCTCCAGTTATATTATAAATAGGTCCATGTGTTGAAAAGCATTTATGATACCTCTCCTATGACAAGAAAATCATCCCTGACATGACCAGAGGATAATAATTACTATAAATTCTATCTCAATAATTGAGGAATTTTGGTCATTTCTCTGATTTAATGTTGTCATGTGCGTCCCTGCTACCTTACAGCCATGCACTGCTTCTCAGAGAACCATGATACATCACTCAGAAACTGACATAATATCTGGTGGCTCGGTAACATCTGTGGGGGTAGAGACTTGGTGCCGGTCCAAAAGCACCATCCCAGGACTGGGAGCCACTCCAAGGCTGTAGGTGAGGAGAGCAAGGTCGTCCACGGACAACCGCATGAGCCCGGCCGGGCTATACCTGGCCCTTATTTCGCCCACCGGCCGGAAAGTAGAAACTAAAGTGCAGATAAGTGAGAGCATGCTGCCACAGTAGTCTCTTACTGAATGACAGGGCTTTCCCTAAAAGCCTCTAAATGCAGGATGTAGGCTTCAGCGTACTTGGAAGGTAGAGCCGAGCGGGTGGAGGGAGATGGTGAACTATAGCTCTATCAGAGAGAAGCAGATGGACTTTGTAGTGGAGGAGATTTTGATTTGTGCCCAGGGATGATACTGCTTACAGGAGACTTTAGACTGGACTAAAAGAAACAGCTTCACCTCTGGCACCTGAACAGCGTCCTCTCTAAGACAGAATCTGTTTCAGTTCAGTTTAAGATAAGCACTTTAATGTCAAACGCCGCGTTAGAGCTCCCACAAGTACCAGCTTTACGATGTGGTTTATATTCAATCATTCAAATAAAACAAACCATGAACAAAATACCAAACTGAGGCCTTCGTTGGTTTAAATATGACAAATGCTCTCACCAACATAATCTAGGATTAAATTCAAATCAATGGATCAGCTTCAGTTCAAACCCGACAAATCTATTTTTTTTTTTAAATACCAGATGATTGATCAACGTGGTTTTGACCGCACAGTGTCAGTCCACCATTTTAATCCAGCTCTACTCCACCTCTTCTTCTTCTTTCCCTCTATTGCAGCCAAAAGACCGATATCACGGCCAGAACTATCGCATCTGCAACATCAGAGGGTTTGACCCTGAATGCATCTGGTTTTATTGTGGAAAAGGTCAGCATTTAGCGTGCAGGGTAAATCGTTCTGTCACAGCCAGGGACTGGAAGAAAAGGAATAGGGTTGTGGCCATGTACAGAGAGGAGGCACAAGTGGACGGAACTGGAAAATCCAAGACAAGAGTTCATCTGAAGCAGATATGGATCTGGTCCTGCTCGGCTTCCAGCCTCCACACTGTCGTCAGGTTGCTGAGCCACTGCCTGTTCATCACCAGCAAACTGGTGAAGCTGGTTACCAATCATCTTCAGCTTCCAGTCTCCCAGTAGGAGCTCTAATCCAATGTGATAAACCAATGCACTATAGCAGTAAAGTATCCAGCGTGGAGGCAACTCCGCCGCCTCCTTGACCATGTGGAGCGCAGACCTCCCTCTGGCTTCATGGAGGTGCCTGCGTGAAACCCAAACATCATAAGCCTCACGCCCATTCTCTTAAACAGATGTGTGGTTTGGCCGTGGTAGATATGGCTCTGGACGAGCAGAAGGAAATGTGGTGTCTTGATGTTTCCAACAGGCCAGGGATAAGCCCGAAAGGAAATATGGCTGGATAGGCAATGAGATCGAGAGAGATTGGTCTCCATCTGACCGGTGGCTTCAAAGAGATGTGGTTTAGGTCTGCCTGGGCCCTGGATGAGGTTTAACACAGAAATGATTGAATACCAAGATGACCTATGGCATGAAATGCGTCCTGGATGCACCTCTACTTCCACTACTTCCGTTCCCCGACCACAGATTAGAGGTTAGGCATCAATTATCATTGAGAAAGAAACGTTAATGTTGAACTAAAGAAATCGCAACTCGATTCTGTCCAGCAGCACACACACACACACACACGCACATTAAGCTGAGCCCTCTGAAGATGCTGGTGACAGCCATAATGTGTCTGCTTGTCCCACAGGACACTTAGCTCTGGACTTTCCCAATCACAAGACTAATTGTATAATTAGGCCAGCTCGGTCGGGGACGGGCACCTTTTGGCCCTTCGCAGACACTTGCCATGGTAAATGACAGGATATCTCACAAACTATCAAAGCTTATCCATCTCTGTGACACTAAACCTTGAGAGATGGCAGCATTTTATTAACATGACTGATAGTTCACCCGGAGCTTGAAAAACACGAGCGGTAACTCTCAGGAGACGAGTAGGGTGATTACAACGCCCCACTCCACTCAGCCAACGCAGAGCTTTACTTATTTTTGAAAGTAGAATTTTACATTTTGTAGCAGGCGTCTCATAACAAGAGGAGAACTCACGGCTGCACAGTGGAGCCTCTCTATCAGGAGTGAATTGGTCCTGAGGAGGAGAAACACAAGGGCCCCACCTCTGGAACAGACGCTGCTTATTTCCCTACAGCAGCCCCTCCTTCCACGATTTCCAGCATCACCGTGCACATCATTATCTTTGTCAAAAGTTGTGGCAGGGGTGTATGAACTCTCAGTGATGGGGTGGGGGGGGCTGTGGCAGGCGCTGCCCCGGGGGGGAGCCAGGGAGGGAAGAGGGGTGACGCACAGGTGCCGCTGCCTCAATTCTGACCTGCCACGGCGAGGTTAGGACTCCTCTCCATCCAGGAGGGCCCCATAGGTGCCCTCATTACGCAGGCCCCTGTAGCACCGAGCGGCGCGCGCATGGAGCGGAGAGGCGCGACTCCTTACGCGCAGAGTCTGCCTCTCCCTCCTGGCCCCTGTCTGTCTGTCACGGCTCCTATAGAGAGGATCCCCAATATGAATGATAATAAGCATAATAAGAAGTGCGGAGCCGCCGAAGAGCGCAGAGGTTCGGGGTAATGGCGCGTTATTAGAGCATCAATTTCACCACGCGTCTGAGGAAAAAGTCAAATAAAGCGAGCGCAATGAACTGAGTCATCACTTCAGGAGGACTTTTCTTTCCTGTTCTAATTCCGCAGCGTCCCACCGGCGTGTTTTGTGACGCAGCTCCCGGCAGCTAACGAAGGAAGTTTCTGGAAAGTTCCGAGCTGCACACTGTGACAGAGATTCAAAGGGCAAGTGGTGCTTCATTAACCGTATCCCCATTTACTTCAGATCCCCCCTGAGTCTCAGAGAGAGCGGATTAATGTCAATTACCTGTCATTTTGCAACACCTACAGGATGCCGCGCGCGCTCGGGAGTCAGGGCGAACACGGAGCAGCTCGTCCCGGATTATTTATGTATCTTAACTATTCGAATTAATTAATAAAAAATTGCGAATTATTAGTCGGTGAAATACTCGAAATGTGATGTGACTGAAAGAGATGCTGATGCGTGTGTGTGTGTGTTTGTCTGGTTATTTATAATAAGGCTCAGAGCGACTAAGTTTTTCAATGCCCACAACCGAGTTGAAATGTTTAATTACACGTTTTAACCAACACAAATGTCCTTACATGTCACTCCTATATTGTGTCTCCCTGAGATGTGATATCAGCCCCGGGCTCAGTCAAGGTGCTGCCTTGTCCTAACAAGGCCTCCATTAATGGAGTGCTATATTTACGCACGAAAAAAGCAGTAGAGCACCGGACAAAGAAAAAAAGACTATGGCTCGAGGACCAATGAGGGGGTTTCTTTCACTTTTCAATCACTTTTAGTCGTGCCCGGGATTAGGAGAGGGCTCTTGACTCTCTCTTTCACGCGGAACCAAGAGTGCTTGTCAGCAACTCGAGGGAGAAAAGGAAGAGAATAATACGTGAGTCCAGGGTTATCGTGTTTAATTGGATTAGATGGTGTCGTGTTGAAGTCCAGAGCATGACAAACAAGAGACAGAGACGGCGAGACGACGGAGGATAAACAGGCTACACCCTTCTCCAAATTAAACACCCAATCAGAGAGACGCGATTACTAAAAACCTGCACCTTTGCTTTTGAATTTAGATTTAGGACGCACGTGTGACTATAACTGAGCTCAGACGTAGTTTGTCCGGTTGCCCCCTCTATATAAAGACGAAGTGCAGCAGTCTGAGAGCTGCGATTCTTCGGAGGTTTGTGTTGTTGGCTGTGTGCTGCGCTCATCTGTGCGTCACGCAGCGGCAGCAATAACAAGGTGCGCGCAGCTGTGTGTGCAGGTGCGCGGCCTCCACCTGCTCGACTGCACTGAGAGGGGGAGGGGGGAGGAAAGAGGGAGGGAGGGAGGGAGGGAGGGAGGCGGAGATCAAAAGCTGCAGCTTTCGATTGTGCAGGGGAAAAACCAACGCGCAAAGAAGGACGAGGCTTTTAAAGACCCGCACAAATGACAGGTTGGAAGTTTGTACTCGAAGAAAAACTGCCGTTATATTTACGGTCTGGGAATATTTGAACTTTGAACTTAAGCTGACAACAAGAACTTGTTTTCCACCAGTGAGCAGCTGCACCACAGAAATTGCAAAAAAACAAAAACTAAACATAATTAGCGCAATTTTTATTTCAAAGATCGTGTATTAATAACAAAAATAAAAAGGTAAAAGGGACAGGTGCCACTGTGGATATGCACAAATGCACAAGTAGAATTTCATGTACTGTCTGCAAGAGTGCGCGAGAAAGACGCCTCTCCGCGCACTGTCAGGTGAGAGTTATGGCCTCATCCATCGCCTGTTTGCCCGCTGACTTGCTCCTTTTATGAGCCACCGTTTCTTCTCCTCTCCCCCGCCCTCACCCCGTCCCTGTCAGTCACGTAAACTTCCCACCGGTCTGTCCTGTCTGCTGCGTTCAGGGACAACACACACACACAGAGAGAGAGAGAGACATGTCTCCAGTTAATCTGTGACAGGCACTTGCACTAAAAACACTCTGCGCACTAACGCGAATAAAACACGGGAGTTCTGTCTGTTAGAAATACAAATAAAAAAAAATAAATAAACTTTATCTGCAGTCAGGTTGAAAAGGTGCCAGGTCTGACGACAGATGGACACTTGGGAGTCTTAAAAAAGTTGCAGAGTCTCATTACCATGTCACCCCCCACCCCCACCCCCACCGACACCCTTCCGTCCCTCAGTCCTGCCAACGCGCAGACAAAGCGGCCGGGTCTTTTAGTGGTCTCCGCCGGGGCCGGTGGGTCTTTTGATCTGGGCCCGTTAAGGAGAGGACAGTCTGGGGAGGGGAGGTGGGAGTCAGGAGGGAAGGTAGTTTTAAAAAAAAAAAAAAAAAAAAAACGTATACTCGCCCTTGAAAAAAAAAAAAAAAAAAACAGAATCTGAAGGAGACGTGTTTAAAGTCTAATCTAGTCATTTGCGTAATTGTCGTTCTCTCATATTAACACTGCTGGTGAAAAACAAACGAAAAACGGATCTTCCAGCTCAACTCTGCAAGAAGAACAAGAAGACGGAGAGCCTTCGTGTAGAGGCCTGAATAAGTTAAGTGCATGGGTTAAAGTGAATAATAAATAGTTGTCCATCACCTGCAGGACAGGACTGAGAGGGACTGCAGCTCTAAAGCCACAAGACAAAGCATGTCCACCTGCACGGGGATGTGGATCAACTGTGCACATTTGACCTGCACTGGTTAAAAAATAGTTCATCAAATATGTTTCATCCTCAAACAAAGAAATGTGTGCATGTCAGACACTGCACAAGAAAAAAGGACTTGTGTCATGATATAAAGAAAAAAAAAAAACAAGAGCTCCTGATTCATGCCACTCAGCCCTGTCCCCCTCAGTCCGCCTTTTATTTTGCAGACGGAGACACTGCAGACAAAAGGTCTCCTCAAATGAAGTTAGTAATGGTCCACATGTGCCAGATCACTCATGCAGCACAGACAGGCCGCGCTGAATTTCATATCATGCAAACGATTAAAGAGAGAGAGAGGGAGGGAGAGAAAAAGAGAGAGAGAGAGAGAGAATAAAGAAGCGGACATGCGTCTGTCAGCGGTGAAGCAATAAAAAGCATGTGAGTTGAAAAGGATTCGCTATAATTTCAGAGGAATTAATTCAAAATTATGGATCGAACTGGGTTCATAATGAGAAATAGAATTGCATAACAATAGCAGATAAATACACGTGTGCAGCCACGAAGGCTTTAATTTATTAAAGCACATTTAGTTCAGCTTTTTTGCAGATGGTTTATGGTTTTAAATGAATACACATTTTATGCTTTTATTTCACTCTAAAATTATAAGTTTAGAAAAAGATGCAATTAGTTGCTGGATTTTCTTTTCGTATTTCTTTTTGAAATTTTAACTGCTGCATGTTTACATGAGAAATAAAGTAAAACGAATTCTTTCCTTTCATTTGTAATTTTTTTTCATTGTTATTTTTAGAGAAATAAATTCAAAGGAATGAAGCATTGTGTTGTGAGTGTGATATTTTCGATATTTCCCTAAATAATAAGTTATTACAGGCTGGTTGTTGTACTCTCTCTCGGGGGTTAGCACCATAATGTAGCCTCCCTGAAAACGTCCTCGTTTATTTCAACTGCATTCCTAAATATTGAAACAGAGTTAATTAGCTTCAACTAAATGTTTTATGTTGATCAGCTTCCGCAGCACTTCTGCTAATAGCTTTACACTTCTCAAACTGTGCTGCAGCTCCAATAACGAGGTGCATTATTGCTCCGGAATTATCTTTTTTTCCCTCCTTTGCTGCAATTAGTTTGTCATATATTGTCATTAGAAGTCTATTAAAACATCAAGTCATTATTTGGGGAGGAGGGTGGGGGGGGATCCCCGGGCGGGTGGAATTAGAATAAAACCATCTCTGCCACGCGGGTCCCATTTAGATTAATGGAAAAATATGTAAAACATTTCGTTTTAATTTTCCTCTGACGGTGTTTTGCATACATGCATTTTCCCCGCCTGCGCGTGTCCCTCATAATTTATGAAAGCAATCTCGACCAGCACATTAGCGGGCTATGAAGTAACTGCTCGCAGCCTAATTGATTCCCGTCACAATTTTCGTGAGGTTATAATCGTGTTAATTGTAATTTACTCTCTCAGGGAATAAAACCGAAGAGATGTGTTTAAATAAAGGCGCCGGGCGGACTGGGAAGATTATATCAGTTCCACACATAATAGAAATGTCATGTAGAATTACACAGCGGAGGCAGACAGGGATGCATTCCTCTAATCTACAGAGATGTCATCGAAATCTTCCCCTCCTCTCGCTGTCTCTCTCCCTCTCTTTTTAAACTCCCAGATGTTTCTGAAGTGCTGCAGAGGAAGAAAAAGAAACCAGCTCCGAATAAAGAGCAGAGTTTGTTTCACCTTTACACAGAGAGGAGGAGGAAGAGGGGGAGGAGGGAGGGAAGGAGGGAGGGAGGAGTGGAAATACAAAACAGCAGAAAGATTATTGGTCTGAACAAAAATAAAAGAGGCAGAGACAACGCACGTGGCTGATTTGAACACCTACAGGATGTTGTGTTCTCTTCAAATCTAAACTGGACAAATGATTTCCTGATCATCCTTATTTTCTCTCTCTCTCTCTGCCTCTGCAGGACGCCCTGAGCTGCTTCCTCTGCTTTCAGATCCTTGCTTCCTGTTTGTGGGGGGACACCTGTTGGTGCAGAGCAGCTTGGAAAAGCCAAGTTGTCCCCATCAGACTCATCTCCGTCCCCAGTGTGGTCACCCGGGGAGCCTGTGTTCAGCCCCGAGCTGGATTCTGAGGAGACGTGGGGTCTGAGAGGGATTTTGTTTTCCTTTCATGTGACTTGATAAACATTTCAGGGGTCAAATGTTTTGTAATTATGATCAACTCAATGCCTAATAGATGCTTTAATACAAATATATTTGTTTCAGAATAGATCAAAGCCACGTTTTAATTGTTTGAGCAAACACAACATGAATCTGCCAGGATTTAAAATTACTCACACAGGAACTGAAACTTGTCCACTCATTTCAGGTCACAACAACATGAAGCCACATGACAACATAATTAAATAAAAAAGGCCACAGTTAAAGTTCAACCAAAACCCTTAGTTTCATTTAATGTCAAACCAAAAAACAGTATATATGATGATTTATAAGTTATTACCATTTAAACATCCAGAACAAGCCGAGAGCAAAAGAAATATTTTACCATTCAAGTCTGACAGTGGCTCCACCCAAAATAACACCACACACACACACACAAACGCAGCGGCACCGGGGCATAGATTTGGCAAAAATCAAACAAAAGCCGAAATTGTGACAGAAAAAAAGTGAGGCGTCTGTGAGAGACGTATGTGGCCTAATGCCAGAAAGACAGCTTACTGGTCTGGGGTTTGGATGGTTGCAGGAGTGGTTTCGATTCTTTTTGTTTGTCTGGCCTGGCCTGGCACAGATCACAGTCCTGCCCCAGACACAATAGATCATACAGTAGGAGAGGGAGAGAGAGAGAGAGAGAGAGAGAGAGAGAGAGAGAGAGAGATGAGTGGATGAGGTGGGTAAGGGGAGGTATGGTGCCTTTCATTACCATGGTCACCAATGGCACTATTAACCATTCAACACCCCCCCAATTATCCTCCCATCCACAGTCAAGAGAGACAAAGCCTCGGTCCTGGTCTGCTGGAGCAACATGGCCACTAATCTGTCTCACTCCAACATCACACCCACCTCTCTGTCTCTGGAAGTCACATGTGCGCGGCTGCACGGAGCCTCGTTGCACTTCTGATGATGACAAAACAACAGACTAATGCAGCGGCTCGTTTCCCGTAATCACAGTCTCCAAAATGAACCGCGGGTAAACAGGTGAACTGGCAGAGAAGCTGCAAATCCAAGTAGAACTTTGTGTGTGTGTGTGTGTGTGTGTGTGTGTTAAATAAGAGGCCGGGTGAAGAATACCGCCGCAGCATGTGTATGTATGCAGTGTTTATTTTTCATGCAGGTCATGGTGAGTCTGACGCCGCACGCCATCTCCATCAAGACCACAGGCTCGCTGCTTCCACAGAGCGAGCTGCATGTCTTTACCAAGGAGACTGACACAAAAAAGCTAAATCGTGAGTTAACACACTTCCATCCACGGCTCTTTTTTGGGTTTTTTTTTTTTTCTTCAGCGAGCAGGACTTTGATGTTTGTGAGTTAGGCCCTGGGCGGGGGGGCTGAGGCCCGACTGGAAGACTGGGGCCCAATGAATAGATCAACAACAGTGGCTTGTTGTGTTTGTTTACCCTTTCGCCCAGCTGCCCGGACCATGGAGATGCAAGTGCATTCATCATGACTTAGAAGGGATGGAAGGCACAGGCGCGCATACACACACACACTAATACATAGGAGAGTGTCTTGATGGTGCTCACACAGCCAAGAAAGTGCCTTCACATGGACAATAATCTTTAACGCTTGGTTTCCAAAGGTGCTTCTGTTGGTGCTCACTTCATGCAGAGCTTAGATTCATGAATACATTTCAGCGAGTAGAGTCATAAAGTAAATAGACCTCGGCACAAGAAGTGAAACTTCACTGCGGCTCCCATAGCAAACAAATGAATTGAAGTGGATATATTTGCACAAACATTCCCAACCGGACGTCAGGCAACAAAGTTTAAAAATGCTACTGTGTTCCAGTCCCCTTTGACCTCTGCGGTCCTCGCTCTACTGGTGTGTGTGGTTCCTCCCGCTTTTGGTCCCATCCCAATTCCTGAGTTATTTCTCCGGCACCGCAGTGGAGAGGGTTACGATGTTCTGCGCCTGCTTCAGCGAGGGCATGTCAATCATGCTGCCGCGGAAGGTGAACGCACCCTGAACAGGTTTGCAACCAGGACCAAGAGCAGAGAGAGAAATGTTAGAGGCTAGACACTCACAATATTCTCAGATGAAGGAGATCGCTGGATGAAAATACACAGCCACAAAAATCAGAATTCAAATTTTGATTTGGAGGATTTGTCATCACGTTTCTGAATTTCACACTTTTTCCCCATTATCTAAAAACTATGAGACAAGAATTCATTAAAAGGAAGCGGGAGAAGAAATGTTTGAATTATGACATATTGTGGAATAAAATACTTTTTCCAGACATTGGGTCAGGAGTGAATATTTGTCTTTTTTCTCAACTCGGAAATACAGTCAATAGCTGGAGGTGAGAATTATGAAAAGCAAGCACCTGTCGTGCTGTAAGACAAAGAGACTGACCCTGCTCACTGTTCAAGCCATTACACACACACACACACACACAGACACACACGCACGCACGCCACGGCAGAGGGATGGGTAGGATATGAATCCCTCGGGCGATGCTTAGTAGGAGCAGCCCTGGCAGGGAGAGAGGTGTGGGCAGATTGCGTATTACCTCAGCAGATAGCCCACAGAGCTCAACACATAGGATCCAACCATGCACTAAATTAGGAACAATAATATTGTACACTTAATTTGCTCAAACCCCCTCCCCCCATCTCCTGTGATGTGTCTGAGAGTCACCCAGGGGTGTACAGTATTCTCTGGGACTGCAGAGGTGTGTGAGGACACACAAAGGACCGGGCTGAGTCCCACAACAGGGAGAGAGAGCGACAGGACAGAACACACAACCGGCACAAACGCGCTCTAATGCTGCAGGTGCACATCTGAGAAATCCAGAGGAATGCACTGCTCTGTATTAAACGGACAATTAAATTGTGTGTAGTCTATCTTGAAATTACTAGAAAATCCAGTAAGCAAGAACATACGCAGCAAAATCGAGTGACTTTTTGACTTGTCAAAGTCAAATTATAAAACCACTTTTCAAGTCAAGTATGATGATCTGTAACGTTTTTCCTTCTCCTGGGTACTTAAGGTCAAAATATTAAAATATATAAGAATAAATCTGTTTTTTTTTTATTTCTAAAATTGTGTGATGTTCTACTTTTGGCAAATATGATAATTTTACCTTGCCCTCCTTTTGATGTTGGTCAAAAGCAGTGATGAGCTCTTTGGCCCACTGGACCCTCTCCTGACTGGGGGAGAACTCCTCCTGTACAGCCTGGATCTGCCCCGGGTGGATCACCTGCTTCCCTGCACACACAAACACACAACGGGAAATTTAGATTTGAATAAATGGAGAGTTTGCACCATTGTAATGTGTTGCATCAAAGAAAAAATGAAACATGTGAGAACTGGGATGGATTTCTGCTCAGAGGGTGAAGACCACGCACAGAGAACGGAGGCAGAGGTTGAACTGAATCAGAGAAGGAGGTAAAACGAAACCAAACAACATACAAATCATGTTTATGTCAAAAATGAAGAAAATTGACTGTAAACCTAAAATTTTATATCACATATAAACTCCATAAATTCAGGATATAAATATATTTCAATAGCTTTCGGTCCAGAAATGACATCTTGTCTGAAACTGAAGTCCAACGTGGAGTTAAGGCTCTGAAACAATCTCAGCCCCCTCCTCCCCTTCTGCTCCCGCTCCCTCTCAGTTAAATGTGGGCGAACGCCGCAGACATAATCCCATGTACATTTGCAGATCAAACTTGTAGTGATAAGTTAAGGTTATGAAATGTCTGGTGAGAACGACGGCTCAGCGGCAGCCAGCAGGAACTCGACACTTTAGGGCTTAGCACTGTCGCCGACAACAAATCCTTCAAGGTGGCTAAGCAGGCGGGCGACGCGGGCGAAACGGAAAGAAAAAAAAAAATTGCCAGGGAGATGGGAGGAGAAGAGGAGAGGTGAGGAGGGGAGAAGAGGAGGAGAAGATGAGGGGAGGCGAGACAAGAGAGGAAAGGGGAGGAGAAAATCCAGTCCCTTCATCCAGCTCCGTTCACCCCAGTTAACCTCAGAAAAACACACGCTGCAGTTGCACAATCAGCACGCTGCAGGTAAATGCTTCAACAAGTTTGTGATTAAATGTAACTCAGGTTCAGAGCGCTCAGGCTGCGAGGCACACACAAGCTGATCCAAACGGCGAGATGAGAAAAGCCACGCAGAAAAATACATGACGGTAATCGTCTCCTGTCAGGTAACAGTGAAGGTGAACGAAACAGACGTAGACGTCACACGTCATCGCAGAGCCTCAGGAAAAAAAAAAAAAAAAAAGAGAACCCAAGCCATTCTTTGACATTCAGGTAAGGTTCTGACAAAGACAGTGTCACTGAGCCAGGTTTGTCGTGTGGAAGCGAACAGGTTCAGACGGTGCATTTGTGAATGAGTGCCTTGTTGCTGCTGGAAACAGACAAAGGTAAAATGGTTCTAATGTCTCAAAACAACGTCCCAGAGTGAGTTACCGAAGCAGCATAAGATACTGAATAACAATGAAGGAGAAATCTAGTTTCTTTTATTGGCCTGTGATTAAACAGCACGACAAACGCCACACAGCGAGCCATTACTGCCAAGTCCAATTTTAGGGAGGAATCCCTGACGCGAACCAAAAGGTGACGATTTGTTTGAGCAAGTTATTTTGGCTGGAACTGGCCGCGAACAGCATCGTCATCATCATCATCACCTGACACCGGTCGCCTTGTCGAAAAGAGAGGCAGCTCCAGTCACGGCATCAGAGAGGTTAGTGTGATATACGTGTTCAATTATTTAGTATGGCCCGCGAAGGATGTTATAAAAATTGAAACGGCCCTTGATGGGGAAAAAGGTTGGCCCCCTGCTGTCCCTGCACATTTTCTGTTGAACAAACAGCCTAAGGACTCCCCAGGGCCACAGTGTGTGTGTGTGCGCGCGCATCTCCTTGTTTGCAGAATTTAAATGACATCGATATTGAAATATTTCTCCAACGTTTCCATATGCAAACTCTTTCACTGCAATAAACTGAGTCTGTTTTCTGCATCCTGAGATGAATGATGCAAGAGGAGTGTTTATTCTCTCCTTTGCCACCTGTTTTATTGTGTGTTTGTGTGTGTGCAGGAGAATGACTGAGAGCAGAGACACAGACAGGGTGATTCAGGTGCCCTCAGTCACAACCCATTGGTTTTCTTGAAATGCATCACTCATGCCCTCCAGCCAATCCTGGCCTGCCATGTGGTGCAGGCATCTCATTGGAGGACAGCTATTTAGCAAAGTGCTCTCAGGCGAATGATAGGCAGGGTCCCGGGGACGGTGAGTGAAACGCACTCCCTGAAAACAGGATTTGGTCAAACTATCTTAAATTTGCGGCAGGATATAAAAAGATATTTACTAGGATCATTAAGTACAAAGTGAAAGGTAATTATAAAATGAATTTGCAGCACTATTAAATATTAAAAAATACTCCTTCATGGATTAGATGTCAAGGTTATCTCTGGGCGCCTTTGCACCATCTTGTGAACCACTAAGAGACACCAGGTTTTTGTGGGCTCTGAACTCTGCGCTAATGGGTAGTATATGCGGCTTAGGCAGTGCCAAGGTCAATTACTGCACAGGTAGAAGCTTTTGGCTGCACCTTATTATTGCTTAAGCACACTCAGGCCAGTAATAGCTACCAAGATTATACAGTACAGAGTGCCTATGGCTTGTAAGCCACTTATCCAGAGCTTTGGCACTCTCCATATCAAATCTGACCACTTAGTTGTTTTTACACCGTTATTGTGCGTGGACACGTTGTGCTTTCTTCAGTGAATCTCTGTTTACACAAATCCTTCTGTTGGTTTTCATATTAAGAGAATAGAATAATTTATGTCAACTATTTGTATTCATTTTGTTTTGAGGTTGACTTTCATTGAGTAAATATTTCATTAGAGTGCTGAGTCATGACGTAAACACACACTCAAAATCAGTGTGTGTATGACACGGCAAGAAGCTGAGATGATGTGATGATATTGAGCGCAGGTTCATATAGTTGTGTGTGTGTATGTGTGTGTGTGTGTCCGGAGCAGTGCAACGACTACCTACTTTTATTCCATCTCCATGTGAAACCTGACTAATGTTTAACATTGTGTCTTCTGTTTATCCCACAACCAATCTAACAACACAATAACAAAACAGTGAAGTGTAGTTATTTTCCTGGTTTGA
This sequence comes from Pseudorhombus dupliciocellatus, assembly GCA_016785235.1. NCBI lineage: Eukaryota > Metazoa > Chordata > Actinopteri > Pleuronectiformes > Paralichthyidae > Pseudorhombus > Pseudorhombus dupliciocellatus. Next base: position 2,191,980 of record JAFBJW010000311.1, on the reverse strand, counting down.
CTCCCCTGGAAATACTGAATTAATCATTTTTCAAGGGATGAAAATATCAGAACAAACGCATCTCATTTACTGAATGAAAAACCGTCGGGAACAGCTGTCCGGCTGTCTGTGGTCTGCTCCATGCAGTCTGCAGGGCAGATACACACATGCACGCACATGCACATTCTTAAAGCGTTGCATGGCAACAGAGACACAGAGTGCCACCACATTGCGCTAATAGCTCCCTGTAATCATACTTGTATGCAAGTACACAAAAGCAGGTGACCCGAGTTCACAGTACAGACAGAAAACAATTCACGACAAGAAACCAGAGAAATGTTAGACAAGCAGAATCGCTTCAGCATCAACAGAAGCACTGTTAAAAGCAAAGACAGGCGACCTCTTTAAAAGCCACAAACCATGGGCAATAAAAGTCTGAACAGCAATATGGGGAGAACCAACTCTGCTGTTAGTGTCACAAAGTTGTCTTTGGAAGAAAATGCAGCACAGAAATAAACAGAATGATGTGAAGCAGGGGGACGTTTACCTGTGAAGCCCATGAGAGCCCCCTCTCTGGCCTGCTGCCTCAGCCCCTCCGCATCTTTGTAGTCGATGTAGACCAGGTCGATGGCCTGTAGCCCAAATGCCTTGGCGGTCACCACCACCTTCTGTCTGGCATAAAGGAGCTCCTTGGCATCCTTCGTCCGCGTGGCACCTCAAGGGAAAGTGGGAGAAACACTGGATAATGTCAAAAATGTAATGCATAGACTAAGCCTGAAAAATAGTGACTCTGAAATGTGACCATAAATGCACAATATATTTGGAGGGATTTCAGATACTAAACCAGAACAAAGTTGTTTAATCCCAAATCCTTGTTTAATCCTGAACAAGTTTGCTGTTTAATCCCTAATGAGTTTGTTCCATTATCAATTGAGTTAAACTGACTGCGTCTTAACTTTAAAAACAGATAATGAAGTAAACACAGCTGTTGTGTTCAGACTCTGGAGGAGGAACAGCTACCTATGCTGGCACAGAAGTCATCAGAGCCAAACACCACGCCGTCATGGTGGAGACCAGCGCTGGGAGCAAGTCGACGGATTTCCTCACACACCGCCTGGAGAGAGCATATGAATATTAGCATAATACAGGCCCACTAAAGTGACACAGATGCAAAAAGGAGGGGATGGGGGGGGGGTGTTGGACATCGTTGCATAAATACTGCAGAGAAAACCTAATTATGCTCCAATATTCCTACAGTGGTTGAAACAGCCTGGTTTCCATGTTTGCTTTGCAGGCACAGAAGCATTCAACATGTACTTCATCACACTCAATTGTCTCTAACAAATACCCCAATAAGTACATATCTGTCAAATGCATTACCCTCACCAGCTATCTCTCCATGGAGATTGATTAATAATAGTGCACTAAATATACCATCTGCAGGCACGTACGACACACATACATGTAGGAGACCAACCCACTGAGAAAATATGCCTCTGGGGTCTTAGCCTTCTTAAGACACTGTATTAGGGTTAGGAATGGATTATTTTATTATTTCATAATATTTTGTGCAAAAGCATGAATACAAATGTATGGTTTAAGACTCCACATTTGCTTTTTGCGCTTCAAAAGACGCTGAAATAAATCTGAGCTATATTGAAGAATAAACGAACGACCACAATCACTTATAAATAATGGCCTTTAACTGAAATCTGGAATGTCACCGTCTGCGGTGCAGAGTGTGAAACAATAAAAACACGTCTCCTTCTTTTGTTGGCCTCCAAATTAATTTTGCCTCTAGCTGTGCCACAGTGATTTTTTTTTACTTTTTTTTTATTCTCCGTGCTTGTAACCTGGGGTTCAGTCTGGGCAAAGATACAGGGTGTTCTCAAGAAAGCACACAGAGGCACCCCCTGTCATCAAAACACACAGGCACACACTCACAAGCACAAACACAGCCACAGAATTAGAGTGGGGAGCTAAAAGACAAATCAAAAGACGGACGGACAGCTTGTTTCTCCCCAAATGCCCAAAACCATGCCCTTTTTCCCCATGTAGCTGAAGGTCGCGCTGCACTGTAACAGGAGCTGCTTTGATGCTTGCCAAAATATCATTAAGAACTTTTCCACTATGATGATATTAAAACAGCACTAATTAAAAAATGTCAGCATGTCTGGAAAGGGATAGAGACAGATACACACACACACACACACACGCACACACACACACACACACAGAGAGAGAGGAAACAAAAGAGGCTCATTTTGAGAGACTGTCCGAAAGCTTTGAATGCTTTTCATTTTGGACACGTGGAGTGCTCCGCTCACCGTCGCCGCCTTTAATCTGAAGTGAACAATGGAGGAACAAGCAAAACATCTTATGCAGGCAGTTTTTGGGGGAGAGTTGTTTGTAATTTACCTTAAAATTGAGCAGGCCCACAGCGGTTTCCACAAAGGTGACCAGGCGAATGGGTTCTGTCAGCGCCTGTCCTTTCAAGTTGTGCTGAAACCTGTCAACAAACTTAACACACAAGGACAGTCTCACGCACAGCTCATTAACAACACCCACTGTTTCTGCGAATGGAAAACAATAAACCCCCCCAAATAATCACAATGAATTAATCTGCTCTCCCGACTTTGTGAAATTATAGTCATCACGTTGATCACAGGCTTTGGTGCTCGTCTAGATTTACTGTGGCATTGTGAAAAACAGCCCCACACTTGTGATCAGCTTGGGTCCATTTGTGAGGCTGTTGACACTGTTCTTCAAGAAAACATGATGTGTTGGCACTGCAAACTGAGAGACTCTTTCAAGGTGAATTTAAAACCCCAAGAAAACAAAAAAATATTTAGCCATAGCGATGGTAAATGATGTGACACAGCCTTCAAAATCCACTGCGGGGTAAGTCAGACGTCTGAGTGAAAAGGGAAATCTTATTGTTCAAAAACTTGCTTTTGATACGAATCCTGACACCTTTATTACCCACACTGCTCCCATCGCAGTCCTTATTCCGAGACACCACCGCGAGGGTTCAAATGGCAGAAAAAGCAAGCACAGGAGAGCGGCAACAAAAGCCAAGGAAATGAAATATTTTACATTATCACCAGGGTTTCCCCTGTCGTCTGAAGTCTTCTGCTCTACCTTCTCTCAGAGGCTCTGCTCAACTACAGCATGTGTTCCCCTGAGAGCGTGTGCACACATGTAAATGCACGAACCAGCGCACACACACACACACACACACACACACACACATTAAAGCCAAGAAGAAACACAAAAAATAAGGGGGAGAAGAAACAAGATTTGGGATGTCTCTGAGTGTGTTGTACTCGCACATTATTCTGTTTTACGTCCCCCCCCCCCCCATTCTGTTTTACGCCCCCCCCCCCCCCCTCCACCCCCCATGGCAGGGAAGAGGGAGACCGGAGCAACAATCAGAGTGTGATGTGACACTTTGCTGAGGCCTTTATTCTGCACGACTCCTGCTAATATGCAAGCTCACCTAAGTAGGCCTTTAAAACCAAGTTCAATTCTTTGAAGACCAAAGCATTCCAATTTTTTCCAACAGACCAGTTCACAGCTAGCCCTGGACTGCCAGTGGGGTAGCCCAAATTCCTAAATCTATCATCTGGAAACACACAAAAGCCCCCTCCGTCAGATATTTCCTTTCAAAGCCAGTCCCGGAAAAAAAGAGGAGTTATAAAAAAAAGCTCAGAGTAGAAATGTCTAACTCCATGTGCCCGCTTCCTCTCCTTTCTCTCGCCCCCTCTTTGACACACAAGGAAAAAGACAGATATAAATAACCTCAGGTACAGCTCGGCTATTTTCCTCAACGAGGAGCCAAATAACCCCCGTGCTCGCACTCACCACTCTTGTTCTCGAAACTGAAAGAGTGGGCCTCCATTGAAGGATTTCAAAAAATAGGGGCAATTTTAATCATCTCTCCATTCAATCTCAGTTGGATAAATCATATCTGGGAGATTTGCATAAATACAAACCATCAAAGACTTTTCATCTTCAAAGAGGTTTTCAAGACCCAATAGGCTTTGTACTGTAATCATCTGAGGTCACAACCCTGTGGGAGCAAGGCTGCTATGGCAACATAAAAACTAACGCTGGGGGCTTAGTATAATACCGCCCCCCCCCCCCTTCTCCTTCGCAAACACGGGAAAGGGTGGGAGCGGGGTTCCGAGAAGGAGTGTGAAAAGGGAGTGTAGATAAACCTATTTCTGCGACAGAGGAAACTAGGTAGATATGGCCCATTGTTGGGGAAACCTAGCCGCTATTACACACAGAGATTACCACTGCTATGCGCCGCGCCGCGCAAAGTCACAAACCCCAACAAGGTTGCGGCGGCGGGCCAAGTGGGCTGTTTGGATTGGGCTGAAGGGAAAACAAATGACAGCTCAATGCGGCACCACGGACGAGAAATCCTCCGAGCCCCTTTGATTACATGTTTCTGTCCCTCTGCTGTATTCTCCCATTCAGCTATTATACACTTGGAGGGCCTGATTTGCGCCACATAAGAGCTAGGAAAGTCCTCCATCATTGTTCTTCTGGAGCATACAGCAACCATTAGCCGCCAATGGCTCTCAAATGTAGGACCCTTTAATTTGTTATTCACTGGTGAATTGAAAAAAGAAAAGGAGAAATAACACCTCTTCTTGCCATTCAAAGCCACGCTACAAACAAGCCCTCTGACAATTTCACCACCCAATCATGAAAGGAGAAGGAGGGAGAGATGGAGCTGGAGAAAGGACGCTATAGTGGGACAAGTTTCAATTAATTTTCTTCAAAAGGGGGCCAGATTAAATGTTTCCGGCCTGCTGAAGTGTTCATTTCACAGAGGGGAAGCGGAGAAAGGGATGAGGGGAGGGGACAGGAGGAGGAGTAGAGGAGGAGGAGCAGGACAGGGTGCGATTCTTTTTGGTCCCAGTGCACACCAAATAGTGTGGTGGGCAAAGAATGCACATGGCTCCGAATCTGTGTGAGAATTGTCCCCAGACAAAGGAGGGAGTTACGCCTGTTATAGCCCAATAAGGCCTGTCAGTCACACAAGGGCAGGGGGAGAGGAGGAAGGCAGAGCTAAAGATTTCCACACAAAGGGAAACAAGCAAGTCCATCTTTCAGTGACAAATCAGTCTGGAGGTTCCTGCGCTAATATCAATAAAAAGAGAGGAAAATAAACAAGTGAGGGATTTACTGCACCGCCTTACAAGAATGGGGAAAAACTCATGTTTACAGTGCTGACACGTGAATACACAAACAGACACAGCTAAACCTGTGTGTGTGTGTGTGTGTGTGTGTGTGTGTGGGAGGGGGCACTGATAAGATTAAACGAGCAAACATGAAAGAATTGGGGTTCAGTCCAGAGCTGCAAACTTGACTTTGTTTGAAGGGAACACATGCACCTGCTAATGCAGAAACACACTGTAAATCGCAAGTGAAAACAGATTTACAGTGCATGTGAAGGCATTTTCTCCTGGAGGGGAAATGCACTTTATGATACTTTCAATAAACTCTAAATGTTTCTCGGCACAACGCGCGGGTGTTATTACCCACGTTTAAAACGCTGGGTTTGTTCTCGGCACTTGTTTTCTTGTGTAATATTTTGCGCAGAACAAAATGCGTTTTTTTTAAGTGAGGAAGAGGAGGAACGTTTGAGCTCAGGGGAAGAATTAGCGAACACCTGTCAGCAATTACACGTGGAAGAAAGAAAGGGCAGCAGGAAATAGACGCGTTCTAATTAAAACCACTAGTTAAAAACTTCCTGCTTCTGCAGCCAATGCCGTGTTTGACTGCATATAATTCACACACAGTCGGAACCAAAACTCTGACACCACATATCCTTCATATTTAATTATAATTATTCTGTCTTTGCTGTTATACACGTTTAATTCTGTTTTTTTTTTTTTAAATCAGAAAAAAACAGAATTCAGGGAGAAACCGTAAAAGAAGGCAGACACCAACATAGTTCCTCCTGGTGAGTGAACCATATGGAGCTGATCAGAAAGGCCCGCATTAATGATGTCACTGTCTCCTGACCTTTCGGGACCTGACATCCGTACAGCGCCCCTTTATAGAGGGCCAGAGGGATGGCTGAGCCCAGACAAGTACCTCTTAACTGTGGCACAGGCCCATTTAAGTATTAACAAATTGCAAATATTGATTAACAAGGACAAAAGAAAATAGGAGGAATATCAGAGAAGAATCATTTTTTTAAAAAAAGTGTGATTAAAAACCACTGATATCTACACCCTCAGTAACTGAGAAGACAGATTTTGCAAAATGTGTTTTGCAGTCGTGATGCATTTGATGTAATGGATGCTTGCAGCACATTTATACCGATTACACCGACTTTGAAGATGAAAATAAATCCACAGCCACATGCGTGACACTGTACACGTTTGTCTCCAGCAGGTTCTCCTGTGGGTTCAGCAGAAGGCACCTTTCGTGTTGTTGCAGAAAGCTCTCGGGCTTCTGCAGCTAATCTGAAGAAATGTCATCCATTTCTTGAGCTGTAGCCAAGAAAAACACTCTGTCCGTCCCAGAGTCCTGCCACAGGGATCGATTCCCACTTTTACTGGGAAATGGAAAAGCTTGTTATGATTGCTTTGAAGATTCCCGTGGTGTCCTCTTACTCCACAAGTTTGTGTAGGAGCACCACTGTGTTGCTTTAGAAGACACCCAGAGGCGAAAGAGACTCTAAGAGAGCTATTTTTTTTAAGTTTTCCTTTCACATGTATATTGTTTAGTTTTTTTTGTTGTTGGTTTGTGTGGTGCATTTAAATTAGTGGAAGTGGTCAAAATGAGTGACTTACCCATTGTACCTCCTGGGTGTCCTCCACTTTTGGTAACATGATGGCAGGAGGGAGAACCTCACCCTGCAGAATGACATGCAGGTCAGCTTCAGCTAAGCCACTGGACACCGAGTTCACCCTCACACATTTCTCTGTCCGCCCCAGATTCAGTTCCACCAACATCCTGGGGATGGTCTCTCTGGCCTCGGTCTGCAGTAAAACAGAAATCATGGGGATTTAATGAGATGCATCTTGACAGATGAGTCAGTTTGAAAACTAACACAGATGCTCATTCATTCAAAAGATGTAAAATACTCTTTGAAAGCAAGTGTAGGTTGTGCCAGAGGGAGTGACGACTAAAATCAGCAAAATATAACGCTTGTTAAGGACAAACGTACTATCATGAGAGGGGCTAAACTGCTGATCAGGCCTCGCTGAAGGCCAGCAGTCATCACAATATAAATAAACAGTTAAAACCAGGCGAGATAGGGCGTTAGCCTTGGCAGAAGTATTTGCTCTCCAAGGGACTCTTCTACTTAAATTTAATGTGTATGCATTTATTTATTTTTTTTTACTTACTTCGGCCTTTAGTCTGTTGAGAACCTGTCACTTTCTGTTAAATCAATCACATCATAAAAATAAAGTAGATACAGACAATCGATAGGGAATCAAGTGCAAGATAATGGAATCAAGATCAAATATTTATAAATTAAAATAAATATATGTGATCTCCCTTGACATTCCACACAAATAATGACACAAACCAACAAAACAGAGGCTGCTGGGAAAGAAGAAAAAAAAAAATCAAAGGGAAGCCTATAGCCCCAACTTCTATCAGTAACACAGTAGCACACGCCTCTTTATTTAAACCAGATGCTGGGCAGCAGGAATGGAGAGAAGACGGATGAAATGTGACGAGAGGTCCAGCTAGCGAGAAGAGAGAGGTGCTCAGGAAAAATGTGGTCCGAGTTAAGCAGCATGAGGAAATGGTAGCTTATGAGTTGTCAGGTCTGATCACAGGCTGGAGCCTTTGAGTCCGTGTGTGTGTTTGGAGATGCTCAGATTGGAAATTAGATTTCTCTCCTTCAGCTATAGAACGAACAGAAAATATCTTGAAGGAAATTCTGCTCAAAGTGTCCATGTTGCATGCTCCGTAAAATGAAAAAGGGATGGCTAGAAGTGGGCCTAAAAGTCTACTTATATTCAAATTATACACACTCATACATTTATAAAGATTTTTTAAACTCACTTAATTACAATTTAAAAGAAAATACAAACTTCCAGGATACACGCCTGCTCATTAGTAGAACAATAAGTTTGTGTGTGTGTGTGTTTGAGACAAGGAGAGTTAAACTGCAGACAGATATAACATGGACAGCCCATACATCACCATCTCTTGTAAAAACTGAAACCGGCCCTGGTCCGGTTGTATTAGATCTTATGGGGACCCTCGCCAGGGTCACAGAACAGCCTCTGAGACAAACCAGCCCTTGCTCTGATCTCCTGGTATGCAGAACTGTACTTGATATTACAAACACCCCTTCAGTATCAATAAAATATGGTATCACAGTACATATCAAAGATTTGCTGGGATTTAATAGGGGTCATGAGCCGGTTGGGCTGCTGTGTGTCATCTACGTCTCCCTCTTCCCTCCTCGACTCAGACAAGAGGGATTGTCACAGCGCATGATGAGTGCACTGTGATCTTTGACTGGTACTCAAGTTTTTCCCAAAAAACTCTCTGTTGCTCTCTATTACTGTCGCTCTCATAAGCCGAGACAGACCCGTGACTGTATCTCGGTAACTTAAAACGGAGGGAGCGATTTACGCAGCCATAATTCACTATTCATAAACCTGCTACTAGGCGGATAATATTCCGCCTGTCCCTCGGCAGGTCATGGTGAGCGGAGAAAATTGAGATGAGGCTCCTTCGTGTAGCAGGAGTCACATTGATCCCTGACCAAACTAAGTTAACAGTGAGCCGCATGATCAAAAGGAATGGTTTATAAAATTCACAGATAGTCTGGAGATCGCCGAGTCTCTGGCTCTGTAACCAGAGACGCTTTTTTCATTCTACAATTCTATCTCTGAAACCATGACACCAGGAATGGCTATGGAGATGGCCGGGTCACTGTGCACTACTCTTTCTTTTATCTCTCCATCCAGCCATAGTGAGAGAGATTATTCAAGACACCTTGACCCCTACGGGCTCCGCTACTCCAAGCTTGAATAAAGCCCTTTGAAAAAACGATATTTTACATTAATGGACAGCCATCCAACAAGTTGCTTCAAAGCTCCCTCCCCAATCACATGGTGTCCCACGGAGCGCTCGCCCCGACGTCAGCTCCATCTCCTCTTTGATTTCCTCCATCATCCTCATCATTAGAAGCTGACACACAGGCAGGCAGGTGGGCGAGCAGTCGGCCAAGCCGGCGCGGCTGTTGAACGCATAGATGCACACGTGAAGCTTTTCAAGTGCAGAGAGGCTGACCTTCCAGGAGAGCGAGGGCAGCTCCTTAACACACAGCCTGAGTCTGGACGCTCAGGATCCTACAGAGTGCTGTGTATGCGTTACCCAGCATGGCTGCAGGCCTGCAGACACCACATCAGACTGGAGCTCCCAAACCAATGTGTGTGCAGGCCACGGCGGCACCACCTTCCTCTCTAGCATCGGACCACGGACGCCCCGGCCCCACGGACACGCTGCGTGAAACAAGCAACATCGCCTCCAGAGAGAGACTGAGGGGAGACGCACTCTGTCTATTAATCCAATTCAGATTAGACTTTCCTGCAGTAGCAGTTACGGCTCATTTTATACAGAAATCCCACGACATCGCCATTAAGAAGACCCCTCCTCACGCTGCCTTTGCTCGTTACCTTTGCCAGGTTTTCACCCCTGTCCTTTGGTTTGTTTGTTGGGTGGTTGGTTTGACAGCAGGACAAAGGAGGAGACTCCTACAGACTTTCAAAAACTTGTTGGAAAGATAGATCCCTTTCAATGTTACCCATCCAATTTCATCTTTTTTCATCATTGCAAGAGGCAATCTTCAAAGCCTTTTGTCCCACTGGTTTCTCAGGTAATAATTAATGGATCTTGATGAACTGATATCTCTGAGTGTGCACAAGGAGACAGAGTTGTGTCAGAGGTACGAGCACTTCAGAGTGATACACTGCATTTTGTACTGACCAAGATGGCATTTTGCAACCTCCTGTGTGATTTAAAACAGCATGCCAGTGTGAGGTGCATCACAGCAGCAGCTGGGTCGGCCCCATCATTATTCTGACTCCAACTTTAAATCGACATTAATTGAGATGTGTACATTTACATACAGTTGCAGCTTGTTTATGTACGTTGCATTTTTTTTTTACAAATGTATGTCTGTGTGTGTATGTTACATAGTAGAATTGAGCTTAGTTGTTTTTCCATGTTTTCTGTTACCTTTTGAGAGCTGGCGTGCTCCCTGCTGTGCAACTTGTGGTGCCACTTACAATAAGCCACTGACTGTCGCAGGCAAAGGCTGCCTGCCTGAAGTGTGACAGTGCATCTGTCTTTGTCAGTGTGTGTATACACATGTGTTTCTAACCCTCCAGTCATATTGACAAGTGACATGCTGCATTCCAGAAAGCTGGATTGCGAGGACGGACTAATTCGGGATTTATGTAGATAACGGAGATGCAGCAGAATGAGATTCAGACGTTCTCTCTGTCAGCTGGGAGCACTCGGTGTTATCCACTTTCCTGTCAAGCCGAGACAACAAGACACAACAACTAACAGGATGGAGGAGGAGAAATTTGGAAACAATGTCGGAACTGAACACCGAGCTGGAAGAAAGCTGGTTTTTACACTTTAATTAGCCATGAAACGATGACATTAGAGCTCTTCACTTTCAGTCCATCACAAGCTGTACTGCCATGAATTTCCGGAGATACATGTCCAAGTCTTTTTCCACTTTGTAGGGAAACTGGAGGAGATAATGCTCATCATTCAGCATTAAGATAAAACTTTATTGATCCACACCAGGGGAAATTCAGTTGTTACAGCAGCAGGCAGGTCAGAATGAGGTAGACAAGAGAATAGAGTTTTTGCAATGGCAATAGAATAAAAATAAAATAGAAAATGCATTTGCTTGAATCGCCGAGTGGTCGCAATACTAAAGTGGGTCTTCTAATCATCAGGTAAATTGCAAATAAATAAAACTACTGCTTTGCCATTTACTTCCCCTCATGCACCAACATCTGCTCCAGCCCCCTCTTCCTCCTCCCTTTCTTTCATTTTTCCCTCTCCTCGTCAGCTTCTCCATCATCACTCCTATTCCTAGGGTTAGTATCCAAGTGTCGGGTGTGTTGCACAGCCCACGTAGCACAGAGCAGTGCGGGCTGCTGCTGTGCCAGTAAAAACACAAGAGTGTAACTGGATAATGAGAGCGGGAGAGGGGACCTCTCTGTTCTCTATGTCTCAGCACTTTCTGATCCCTCGCTTGGCCACAGTCCTCACCCTTAACCTATGGTATCTGGAGCTGCTGCAAGAATGCGTGTGTTTCGAAAGGCAATCACAAGACCCGAGAAGGCAGAAATTATAGTCTGTGCAATCTGAGACTACTGTTAGACCTAAAAAAGACACATGAGACATGATTCTTAGAGCTTTCACTGCTTTGAAATCCCTGCAGTCTCTGTTCTACAGCAGCGAACGCTAATCATCACACTGTCATCGTCCTCCTGTGGGCCCTGGCCTCTCATTGGCCCAAGGCCCCATCCCAAAGGACTCTAATCCATACCTCACACTTATTCAAAAATAACAATTTGAAATTCATTATGGTCTGACTATTAGCACCTTTGTCATTCCCACCTGGAAGATGGCATTCAAGGTTTAGCCAAAGCAAACTCCAGCAAACAAAAACTGTTCCCCAATTGACTGGCTTTATTATCTGTGACAACTAATGGTGGCTGCGAAGGCCAACGTTGCTGCTGCTGCTGCTGCATGACAAAAGTTCAAGAGTTCTTGCTTTAAACACGCCCACACACATCCAGTGTGACAGACGGCTGAGTTGGGAATGGAAGGTCTTTCTGATCTGACTGGAACAGGGTCTATTTTCTGGCTGAGCAGCTTACATCCCATTTGTGAGTCTTGGCAGCCTGACTGGGAGTTTCTCTCAAGTCTCCAGGGTCCTCCGAGGTGTTGAGCCCACGCACACACACACACATATATAGGGCTGTAAATACATGCACATACTGACACACACTAAATACAAATGTTCAGTATTCATAATTCAACTGGCTATCATTATTTCCCTGGAGTTCATTCTGTCAAGAGTTTAGTCATTTGAATCCACTTAAATGTAGAGCAGATCTTTCAGTGTCCTCTGAAATAACACCGCGAACACTGAGCTGAGGTCATGTATCAGTTGACAGTTGGCTGCATAATTTATGTTAAGTTGAAAATCTCCGGTGTCAGACATAGTTCATGCATGGACCGCGGCTCATACATCGACCGGCTACATCCTCAAGTTAATAGACCGTAATAATATAATTCACTCTACAATAGGTTCTCTATTCTTCCCTCAGAGCAATCAGACAGGTATATCTGTGGAGGGTGTAAGGGGGGACAGCAACAAGGAAAGAGTGAGGTTAGACTCGCGGAGGGCATTTTTATCAGTGCACAAGTGGAAAAGTTAAAAACTGAGATTTTGGCGCAATCATTTTTTTCCTCCAAAACAAGTTGAAGAAGATGAGACATGGTTCCTGTACTTTACAATATCCAGTGCAACACCGCTACATTAAATACTGCATTTGTGACATTTTTAAGGTTCATTTTCTACAGAAGTAAGTAACAAATACGCAACTGTTTTGTTGATATATAAATGGGGGAACCTGTCTGCCTGTATTTCGATTTTCCCAACAACCGCTCATCTGATTGACTTCAAACTTGGCAGGTGTATTGCTGTGCACCGCCAACAAATCAATCTGCAATCTCTCCGCTTATCTCTGTAATGCTTCCTAAGACAAACCATCAAAGAAAGTAATTTTCCACAAATTGCATCAACAAACACATCGAGAAATCAACTGCTTCAGTGGTTGAATCATACTAATACTCTCATACATCTGAAATAAATACAGAGGGAGGTATCAGGCTTCCACATGCGCCTACTCGATGTCTCTCCGAATAAAGACTATGTTAGATTGTTTTTATGATGGGATGAATAAATGATGAATTTATCTATATTTAACACAATGGAGTTCTCTGGATCTGTGAAGTACAGACAGTGAACCCAGGAAACTGGTGTGTCATACTTGAGTGATGCACAGTGGGCTGTCAACTGTAACAAGTTGTGTATGTGTGTGTGTGTGTGTGCATGCTGTCTTATGTGCGGACGTCTGTGTATGCGTCTATGTGCGCACGTTTTAAGTGTGTGTGTGTGTGTGTGTGTGTGTGCATGTTTGTGTTCTGCATGTCTTGTGTGCTTGTGTGCATTTGCAGGCGCGTGCTGGTGTGCAAAAGGTGCTCCCCGTCGCGTCGGCCGCTCCACCATGCCATCTGGAGAGGAAATCGAGTGTGAAGTACAGTATAGTTTGGGACCAAGCTCCGTGGCAGTGGCGCAGCAGTTAGTTCATTAGTTCCAAACTTCCAGGGATTAGGAGAGAATCTCTATGGCAGGGAGGCAGGGGGGAGTCAGGGAGGATGGAGGGACCCATGTGGGGAAAAGAGAGAGCAAGAGAGACAGAAACACCAGGAGGAATACTGGACCATAGGGCACTAAGAGACAGAGAGAGAACATGAGAGAGAGAGATAAACAATCTTAACCCTGAAGACCCCGGAGGGGAGTGACGAGTGAGCGAGGGACAGTGAAAGAACGAGGCGGCAAGAGAGAGAGGAGGAGAGAGGACAGGTGTAGCCGTCAGTTCCGCTCTGGGGTTTCAACCTGCCCTCCCTCTTCCTCCACCCTACTGATCATACAGATATGATGATATGTGTAAGAGTGTTAGAGCAGTCAGCCTTGTCTACCCTCTCCTCTCTCCTCCCCCATCTCTCCCCTCTGGGTCCGCGGTGACAGTTAGCGAGCTCTGGGTGGCTGCTACCCTTTACTCCCTTTCTTATCTCCCTGCCTCTAGAGCAGCCAGCACTACTGCCAAGACTGAACGCGGACATTTTTTGGAGTCAAAGCGGCATGCAATTAAAGCGGGCACTCCCCGATTTTAATTTAAACAGGAGGGGGTGGGCTGACCTTCACTGCGTACCTTTTTGTCATGAATATCCTTCCCTGTTTTAAGGTGAAGGTGAGAGATAATGAAAAGAATACATTAGTGAACACATTACAGGAAGGTGGTTTGGGGCAGTAGCCCTACTTAAGGCCTAACCCATTGTTTCCTTAACCAAAACACTGGGGTTACAGTGGCATTCAGTGAGCTTTGTCTACTCCAATTCTATCCTCATGCATAAGACATGAATTGAGGGTTCTTTATTGAGGCCTGGCATGCCGTGACAAACACACAGTGACGAATATGTTGTCATAGTGAATATAATTGCAGCCACTGTATGAATTATAGAAATTGTCACAATTGGACGTTTTCTCTGCATCTGATGGTGATAATCTCACAGGATGTATGCATTGATCTCACTTATGCCTTTCACCATGTGGATCACCGTGTCCTTTCAGAGAAACATCATGCTGTTAGCATTGCAACGTGCATTGTCGTTTAGTCTGTATCTTGAAATGAAGGACCTGTTATGCGCGCAATATCCTTAACTGGCATCACTTCAGGGATTTTATGATGTAAATTCTCATTGAAGGAATAAAACTGTTTCCACACGTTCATCGTTTTAGCCAAATGATGGCCATCTCTTGTCTCGTGTCTCTTTCCCTCTGCCCAATAAAACCCTGTCTGCACAGTTTACACTGTGTCTACAGGCGGGGCAGTAAAAGTTGTTCAGTAGCAGTACAGCGTCTGTATTCCAACACTGACTGCAGCCATTGCGAAGAGCCAAGTACACAATCACTGCATCCAAAATTTTATAAAATAAATACATCTTATGAATATGCTTTTAGTCAAGGTCAAATGTCCAACTCAAATGCCCAGCTGATGCACCTCTAATGACGCTTTCATACCTCATAATCTCTTTCTAAAATTCACCTGAATTCATGGTGCATGACTACAAATATAAAATGTTTTCTCAATTAGACCCTCTTAAAGTGGACTCTTTAATGCCCAAAGAACGGCCACTCAAACTTGTTGCAACACAACATTCAACAAAACAATTGCCAAAACGAGTACTTTCCAAATGTATTAAATGTGACAAAAATGTAATTAATATAAGGAAAATGCTGCCAAATATCATAGCAGTATTTTCAGTCATACACAGAGAGTACTGCTTATCCAACACCAGAAAGTATCGTCTTAGGGGAAGGTTTAACTACACAACAACCCCCATGGATTTCCATTTGCCACAGCGGAGGAAGAAGCTGAGAGTGTGGGAGTGAAGAAAGGATGCTGGTAGGAAAGGAGCATTTTGTTATTGAGTAAATAATGTTTTTTTTTTATATTACACAGTATGACCAAGCAAACACATAATGGGTAAGAGGATTTTGGCACATTGGGTTGACTATGGAGTAAATGAATGGCCCAAATCAGCTCTGATGCCATTTTCGGCACCCTGTAGTAACAAAGCAGCTCACAGAGAAAATTACAGCATTATTACTGTGAATTTATTGGTATTTTTGTAGGTATAGCTATTTTGATTACTTGTGTAATTGGGTGGTATAAGGCAACAGCCAACTAATGGAAATGATTTGGATTTTCTTTCTTTACTTATGATACAGCATAGACAGCCTGAAAACGGATCCCATTAGTGGCAATATTTGTATTTTTTGTATAACTAGCAATAGTTTAGATTGGTTTGATGAACAATGGTGGATTGGAGGAGATAAAGATATGAACCTGTCACATGCTGACAGCTTGAGGAGCGTCTGAACTCTCCTGGTGCCTGAATGGCTGCTTCAGTGCTGCATTCCTCTCCACATTCCCTCTCTTAAGATGTAATAATGACAGAAGCTCTGACTTCCACCAACTCCATCGAGGGGTCACGGTTTTCAGCCTGTCAGTCACCCAGGGCATCATCTTATTGTCTTTGTCCACTACAGGAACAGCCTCGGGCCATTTCAATCATCTTTATTATCATGACTTAAAAACCTTTGTTAGTTAACTTTTACCCAGGCCCCTTCTTTATCCCACTCACCAATCACAATTTCATGGGCAGTTCAGGAGGACCAATGGGGAGGTCGTGTGGGCGGGAGGAGAATGCTTTTAACCTGCTGCATCTGGTGCTTTCCCGCTGCTCGCCCAGTGGGACGTGGTCACCTTGTTTTAAAGAACTCTGATAGGGGGGGAACCACTGCCTTTATGCCATGATAATGGGGTGAAATGTGCTTGTTTTAAACATGTCACTTAGGTAGTTTTCCTTTCAGTGATTAAGACCAAGCACCTGTCCGAAGGAGGGAGATGGAATTATAATCATTCAGGAACGCACAGCTGCCTGTGTGTTTGTGTGCACTCCTTCCTGATTTGTTCAAGCTAAGCTGCTTCTCCCCGATACGCGTGCGTCTGAGTATTTGTGTACCTTTTTGCTGAGGGCTACACCATCCTCACAGTCCAGGACGACACAGTCGACATCCAACGAGGCCAGCTTCCTCAATTTTCGCTCATCATTGCCGGGGCAGTAGAGAACCGCCCTGCGGGGTACGTAGCGCAGCGAGGAGCCTGCAGAGTGATGGTGATGACGCCATGATTCGGGATAGAGCTGCCAGGATGCTGGCAGGAGCCAACCTCTCGCCCTTAAAAAACACATATATACATATAAATACACACGTGTTTGTTTGACCACACAAATATACACAACACTGTCAGGGGTAAGAATGAAGTACATATTTAAGTGCATACATAAGTCATGAGTATGCTTAGTATTAACATTAAGGGCAACGAAAAATTAAAGGTTATTGCTGCATTCATCTTCATAATATCCACAGCGTATGTGAAGATCCAGCATCGGAGGCCACATCCTCCAGCCTTGAGAGAAAGTCTGGAAACGTTTCATTTTGGGAGTTCTGTTTGCCCTTCAGCTATTCATTGAAGTGGATGAGAGACGTTGACCTGTGCTTTGAGAACAAACTCAACCAAACACTGAGCCACTCATATGCTAATGTAGCCACACTGCAGAATATCTAGGCAGGACAGAAAGTGAATGGGGTGGGGTGGGGGGAGGGGGGTGTCAGTGTTGACTGGGGCTGACTCAACAAAAAAAAAAAAAAAAGAGTTATACTTAATTTAAGGCCAAATTACAAACCTTGGATACTTTGGATGAAAACATTCTTAAAAGAAAACTTTACTTTCAGACCAAATGAATTAAATGCATCAATAAAAGATGTTTTATACCAAACACTGAGCCACTCATATGCTAATGTAGCCACACTGCAGAATATCTAGGCAGGACAGAAAGTGAATGGGGTGGGGTGGGGGGAGGGGGGTGTCAGTGTTGACTGGGGCTGACTCAACAAAAAAAAAAAAAAGAGTTATACTTAATTTAAGGCCAAATTACAAACCTTGGATACTTTGGATGAAAACATTCTTAAAAGAAAACTTTACTTTCAGACATTTCCCAAATGAATTAAATGCATCAATAAAAGATGTTTTATTGAGTTGGATTTCAAAATATGTTCCTATCTTTCAGTCTCACAGAAACAAATTACTTCAAGTAAAGCCTTGTCAATTTTAGGAAGTGATTGCACAGAATATTTTATTTAAATAGTAAACTCATGAATAAACCTGTTGAACCTTCTGAACTAAAATCTCAATACAGATATAGAGGACATAAATTTGACATTTATATCTTAATATTGTGTGTATACAGGCTCCTCAAAATCTAAATGTTCTAAATTCTGAGAACATCATGCAACATACAACACTCATTTCTAACACAGCATTTGCACAATATCACACACACAGACAAATAAAGTTGAGTTATGTATCAGCCTCCATCCACACATGTGTACATCAACATCTCAATGATTTGTGTCATCAATGTGGCTTCTGAAACAACTGGCCCTGATAAGTGGTCAAATGCTCAGGGATCACCTTTAAGTAATTACAGCGAGAGATGTCGATCAACAATACTGAACCAAAAAAAGAGAAGGGGGGGGGGGGTTCTTCTGTCACAATAGGGGACGCATTATGCTCTCTTCTTGTCTGTTGCTTTCAAATAGAAGCTAAAGTCACTTCAATAGCCACTTAATCCTGTCAACTACGCTTCCACATGCCCTCCAGTCTAAGGCCTAATCTAGACTGAGATGTTGCAGTTGCAAGCAGCCAGTTCAAACCGATCCAGCCTGCTTCTTCCAGCAATGTAGTGATTCCAGGCACATGTGAGTCAGGGACTGTATTCATGAAAGGCTTGGGGGCCATACTAAGTGGCCACTTAAAAGGAAAATATTATAATATAAAGGAGGTACAAAAAGATGGTGAGAGTAATTTAAGGGTGGCTTTCATTAAGAAGGAGAAAAACTGAACCGGGGAGAGAGTGGTACCTTGATGTTGGCTATAGGCAGCACACGAGAACCAGAGGTCAATTACAAAAGGCCAATATCAGCATTTCTCTCCTTTGACTCCTCCGCTCTGCCTCATCATTTTAAAAGGCATGATCTAAAAGTTAACTGAGCAGTAAAGAAGAAATAAGGCAGGTCACATTTATGTTCATGAAAATAATAATAGAGGGGCAACAATGTGGGATAAACAGTGTGCTTTACTTTACAATAAATTAACATCGTAATGTATGACATTTGTGGGAAGTCAGTAAGAAGAAACAACCAATATTCTCAAACTAAAAACCTCCACATACTAAAATTCTGCAGTATCCCACCCTGTGGGGTTGATAGATGATAGTGTGATTAAGAGTCCCTAAAGCACCATTTGGCCAATTTTACAAATTTCTGTCCCTCTTTTTATTTTATTTTTCTTAACTTGACAGGTTATGACAACACAGGGATGTGTGGGCATTTTAGCAGCTGTAAAGTGGTGGGACCGAGCCACAGTGACAATGTTTACTGGTCTGAGATCAGAGGGAAGCGTGTGTTAGTGGGTTTATATGTTGCAGGACGGGGATGGTTCTCATTAGTGAAGACGAGGCAGCAGACCCAGGCTGAACGGCACAGAGAGGAAGAGGACGAGAGTAGGGGAGTGGAATGTGGTTAGAGGGTGGTGAGCTCTGCGTTGGACCAGACATGGATTTTCCCTGAGCCCTATTGAGTGTCAATTCAAACACAACAGTGATGTTATCATGAACAATCACAATTATTGTCCAATTCCCTTCGTTCACAGTCAGTGTCTGTAGAGCTCAGCTACAATAAATCTACCGCTTGAACTTCACATACAATTTGATGTGAACCACAACGAAGACTGATGTGACCATTTGCAAAAATTCAGCTTGTCCAAGAAATTGATGGAATGACAGAAAGATTCTTGAATTCACAACACACAGATCCTTCAGCAAACAAACAGGGTGAAAGCGTAACTTTCAAGGCGGAGGCATATGTTAGTTATAATTTCAAACAGGAAGCGTTCTGCAGTTGAATTTCCTGAAATTTGTGTAACATTATCATATTGCCACTATATTTTGTATATTTTTGTATTATTATTAGTACCTTTGGACTGAGCTATGGAATGTGCTCACAAAACAAACTAAATGCTAAATACTACCACAGCAGCATACAATATATTAAGTTTGGATAAATAATTAATTTGACATAAGGTGGCTTACTGTGGACAGGGAGTAAATATTGTACAACAAATAGCCTGTAATAATTGCTTCATTATCATGACGTGACGATCACTATTTCCTGTGACTCCACTGGCTTCTACCTGGCAGCATAATAGCCTAATTCAGGGGGTAATATTCATCCTACCACATGAATTACTGGCGATAACCAGAGAGCCACTCGAAAACAGGCCCTGGCGACAACCTCCCTCTCAATATGTAGATTTCCACAATTATCTCCAACATGGTGGTGCAGGCACAAGCTGTGTCTAAAATGCACAAAATTAAAGATCTGTGTTTGTGCCCCATGATAATCAGCTACTCCTTAACATGCAAACTACATTCGGAGGTCTGCGGTGCTCAAGATTCCAGATTAAATTTGCTGAAAATAAAGATGAATAAAGAGTAGGTGGGAAATCGATATTGTTGAAGCATTGACAGGTCCTTTGTCTGCGGAAAGCTGTCCGCGGGTGGGAAATAAAATGGTCAAGAAGTCATTAATATTTACCTAGCCTCATGTCCACCTGCCTGTCTGACACTCTTTTTTGTTTTTCCGAATGAAAGAGAGCTGAAGCATTCCCCACACATGGTCTTCCTCACAGCATGATGCTGTATGTGTATGTTTTGCTTTGCTTTTTTTCCCCCCTCACTGCCTCAGGTCTGAGGACACAATTGGATGGCAGAAAAATCCTGAAAAATTAAGCAGAGACACCTAAGACAGGGAAAGGAAAGAATCAAACACTTGTCTTCTTCTCTTTCTCTTCTCTGCCCCCTGCTTTCATTGCATGCCCTCCAGCAAAGTAGAGCTTGGGATGCACACTCCATTCCCCTGTAGATTAGATCAGGAGGGGGCTGTAGACTTTACTGGTTTGCTGGTCTCTCTTTTAGAGGGAGGTGCAGGACAGACAATAGCATATTTTGTTGATGATGGCTGCACAAAGGCACCAGTCAAACAACTTATTCAGGGTTGAGAAGTAAACAGCACTTATAATGCCGCATGCGTACCTTCACTTTCACAAAAAAACGCAATAAGGAATCATGATTGACGACATTTCACTAAATTTAGATGTTTTCTCCTGCTACTTCCTCAGATTACAGCACCACTGCCCCAGCATCCTCTGTGTCACTATAAGGGCAGATTTCAGTGATGTTGCGTGTCTGCCAGTCAACAAAACCTCTTACTCATCCTCCTATCCATGTCTCCTCCTCTTTTCTGGTCTCATTAGTTTGGCTTTTATGCCTTAATCTACACAATGAGGATGAAGTCATGGCGGTTATCTTCAGCAGCCAATGTCTTTCTACCTGTAATCCTTCCCAAAGTCCCCGGCTCACAAATCGGCACACAATGCCTTTATGCAAGACCTCTGCCGTAATGCCCATTGATGACTGCAGACTTCTTTTCTTTTTTTTTTTGTTCCCTCATGCCTCAGCATTAAAACCATTTAAATCCCACTCCTCTTTAGAAGAACAGAGATGTCTCTATCCCAGTCTCAAGACAGGGAAATGTCAGATTGCAAAAAGACCCGAGTCCACAAGCTGAGTTTGGAGATGGTCAGTTATTACTCCAGATCGATAAAGTCATTCAATTCATTGCTGATCATGATTAATAGTATTAATTAATTAATTATAAATACATAGATTCAACAATTATATTTTGCATGAGGTCACTGAAAATGAATTTATCTTTGAAAGTTAATTGAGAGGGGAACTCAAAAAGGTCAAAAAAGTTGCTCCATTCGAGGAGGGCATAAGGGGGTTAGCTTTTAACTTAGCATTTTTATTGACTCTGGCAAAACAAAATGAGCGGGCTCTGTAGGATTGTGCACTCTGCATTGGCCATTCAGGGCTTCAGAGCCCCATTGTAGTACTTTGAAGAGAATGAAAGGAAACCCCACTGGTGGAAATGCAGTGGAACAGCCCCACAACAGGCCACAACTGTTCCCTTATGCATGAAAGGCAGGGACATAAAAGACAAGATGGACTTCTGAGGTAGGGCCAAAAACAAAGGCAACAAAAGTGCTGATCACGAGGGGATGACACGACTCGTCTTGGCAGAAGGAGCAGGGAGAAAAAGGGCAGGAGACAATAGCACTCCCAGCCAAATGACATGTTGAAGAATTGAAAAATCCACACAAGAAGTGTCTTCTCAATTCACTAAACCTACAAGAGCTGGGTGACTGTCGGCTGGACCCTGGTCAGCCTGAGGGGGGTCCGACAATAACAGCCCACAGCTTTTCTCTCTCTCTCTTAACTTTCATTCCAAAATCGTTCTCCGTTTTGGCAAACAACTTGGCAAGGGCAAAGATGGACTGGGGTGATGGCTTTAGTCCGCATACACCAAACCAAATCAAAGCATAGTGGGTTCCGCTCCCGCAGCTTCCGTTTTGATCTGTTGGCTGTCTGCATGTCTGATCTGTTTCTGTTTGTGGACTAAGCACAATTATGCTACTGCATAACCTCCATGGAAACAGTCAGACGAACAAAAACATGTTTTTGCTCGTTGAAAAAAAGCATCTTTGTTTCCAGTGACAGAGTGAATTTGAGGCAACGTTTCAAAAGTCATACAGAAAAACATTTTGTTAACAAGAACACTTCCTGCCGATTTCCACCCTGTTGGCTTTGAGGCTGGGAACGAGCGCATTTCTTATTTCCTGTCCTAGATAGATGAGGAAGCGCGCACACAGCTATATTTGCATGACTGCATGTGCGTAATATCGTTACTCCATCATTAGTTTTAATTCAGAATGTATCTATCCATGCACCCTGGGGATAAATTGGTGTAAAAAAAGGCACCGATTTTAAGCAATCAGCTTTAAATTAGTATATAATTATTCCTCATAAAAATGTAATGCAATGTATTAAGTGAGAATTATCCTTCCTTGTGAATTAAAACCTTCACATACCTTTAAAGTAAGGGCTAGTACTAGTTGATAAGTCACATGCTCACCCATGCACTCCACAGGTAAAGGGCCTCCTCCTCGATAGCCTGAGGCCTGTCCCACAATTCTTCACACATACCCACAGGCCCTTTAACTGGCCATCACTCTGTCTGATTAATGGATCGATGTGGTAATTGATTAGTGAAGAGGAGGTGGGGGAATGAGAACATAGGTCAAACGTCAATAATGTCCCCCCGACAAAAGGTGGAAGACGTAAAATGTACCAGTGATAGCCTCCAGCCAGACCTCCACCCATCAAAGCCCTGGCAGGACTTACATAAAGGCCCCAGCCCATTCTCTTGCTCGCCCTGCCCTCCCTCCCCAATGCTCCTTTTCTCTTGGTAATGCTGTCTGTTAAAGTGACAGGAACCATTCTGGGAGCTGCTTGTCAGCTCACCTTCATAAAACAAGCCGTAAAGCAGCAAATAACAGGCTTATATGGCTTCATTATACCGGCGATGCAGGATCACAGCTCAAGGCTGGGGGTGAGTGGGGGTGGTGCTGGTAGCGGAGAGGCGGGGAGAATGTTGGCAGGACAGCCTGGTTCTCGTGATGGTTTGTTGTCCCAGCGGCTGTCACCATGTCCATGTTTGCTCAGGATAGAGGACCACTTGACCCCCATCAACTCTGTATTCGCCAAAGTCCCAATGCAGGACAAACAAAGAGGTGTGTGACTCCCTATGAAGATGCGGTCACAGTTGAGTCTAATGAAACTTCATTAACTTTGGTATCCTGCCACACACTTTGTTAGATCAACATTGTCTAGTCTGCGATACTTAACAAAAGGCTAGACTTCAAACAATCATCCAAGAAATTTCACCCGTAATCAGGAACAAACCATGATTGTGTATCTGAAAGCCAAAAAAAAAAAAAAAAAAAAAAAAAAACTGAGGAGAACAGGGCCAGATGGAGCATACATCTGCGATAGTAAACCTTTGGCCACGGCAGCACCGGACGTGAGAAAGATTCTCATTTATTTCATGCAAATATCTTTGGGCCATTTCACAACCTGACAGTGGGGGTTGCAAGGTGGTCATTATCTCAGGTTGTGTCTCCAAAACATTTCCCCTGTTTTTCAGAGTCAGCCACGGGTTCCTGGCAAAGACGTCTGCAGCAGCAGCAGCAGCAGCAGCAGCATCAAGGTGCTCCCCCCAGTCCAAGGCAAACAAAGGTCCCTATTCCTCAAATACACCTCATGATGTTGCCCCACAGATGTGTTTCAAAGGGAAATTCAGATTCTTCCCAGGGTAACAGCTTAAACGTCCTTTTCAAAGAGCAACATCACTGCATAAATACATGATGTGTGATTATTATCATATATACAAAATGACTAAGGCTCCATTAGGGTTCAAAGCTTCAACAAGAACTATAAATAGGCTGCTGACATTAGCAAGTCAAATATGCAGCATAATGCTTGCTGAACATCTGGTAGTCAAGCTTACACTATGTTCACCAGAGTAACTGTCCCTTTATGTGCTTATCTGCCATGTGCCCAGTCCCAGTTGTGTTGAGATCAGTCACTTATCTCTTTAGCAAGGCTCTGAGGCAGCAGTACAAGCGCCATCGCTGTGATCATTGTATAGTTAATTGTCACCTCCATCAACATTAGCACTCTCTAACATGCTTACCAGAGGGGGAAAAAGGGGGGAACTGACTGCACACTCTATTCTGAAGCTGACACTTGTTCTCTGAGGGGCGGTGTCAGGATTACAGTGTGCAGGAGAAAAGAGGCGGAGGGGAGGTGGGGAGCGTTCCCTACAACTCATGTCACCGGGTCTCTCTGTAATGGCAGCAAAGGGAGAAAAAGAGAAGGAAAAGAGACAGGGTGCCAGGAAGGATTGATGGGTGTTTACTTTTTTCAAGCAGTCTCTCAAGCAGTGACAGCGCAAAGAGACCAGCATTCACTGGGACTACGCTGCTTTCACAGTTTGTCATGGGCCGACTGAGCACCCCACACACATTAAGAACTCCAGCCATACAGTGACATGAACACACACAAGTTACATCACTGATTTAAGCCTATTCGGCTATATAAACGCCACATCAAATCAAAGAATCAAAGAACAAAGGTCTGGAAGGGTTCAGTGCAAAGACAGTGACTCACACAAAATGCGTTACACACATTTGGCAAAAGGCCAAATGGATTTAAATGTGTTGCCACCAAACCATATGGAACAACACATCTGAGCCTAATCTAACAAACACTCCAGCACGCACCCATACATATTCTGGCCTGCACACAGACGCACACATCAAGACTGTAAAACAGCATTGCCATCTTGAGCCCTCTGGATCACCGGGGGCCATCTGACACTGCGGAGCCTAGAATGCATTAAGACGGGCAAGGTGGCAGCACTCTCCATCTCGGCTAGCACAGTTACATAACCCTCCATGATATGAATGCATTAACAGTATTAGTTGTGCAGGTGAGAACACTTCTCTTCAGTGTGTATGCATGCTACCACCTCACATTTGTTTAAATGCTATTGTTGCTGCAGGATGTCAAACCAACTTCAGTTAAGGCGTAGCAACATGCTGACTGTCCACTTTAACAGAAAAAAGGATTTTTATTTTTATTTTTTGAATACATCCACTCTGCTAAGATCTGGAGTTGAAACAGGGGAGATGACATTAAGTTGACCCCGCAGGTTTTAAGGGTCATCTCATGGGGGGTGAAGATTAATGAAGGGGGGGCTGTGAAAGAATAGTGTGTGTGGTTGTTTGAGTTGAAACAAGAGAGAATGGAAATGCATGGTTAAAGTGCCAGAAAATGGTCACATAACATACGTGGGACAATATGATGGGGAGTGCCTGGAAGCCCCCTGGATATGGATGAGACTGGAACATTAGATCAGTCGGTTATATCAGACTATTAGGATATCTGGCCAACGGTGTGATATGCACTGTGTCTGGTCTGTTGCCCCCACTCGAACACCCATCCGGGCCCAGACACAGACATGCCCCTGTGCCCCTCCTCAGACCGCAGAAAAAGTCTGACAGATGGGTGGACTGGAAAGATCCACTCAGGAGACGAAAACATACTAAGGCACTGTCTGTCCACTGTTTGGATTTGGAAGAAAACTACAACGAGAGCAAAACAGGACGGAGAAAAAAGGGACATCTGTGACATTTGTCTTATTTCCTCTCTTGTGGGACATGATGTGTCACGAGCGGGCAGAGTCTTTTGGATCATATTCCATTTAATTAATGAACCCCACACACAAACAATATTCACACTCCAGCTCATACCTCCTCACCACTTCCCTGTAAGTTGTCTGTGCCCCCAAGTGGTTGAATATCAAAACTGCATCTGATTTACAAACGTATCCGTTAAAAACTTGTGAAACAACTACACCTCAGTAGACATGGTCACATGAAACTCTCTTATTTACTGTAAAATGTACTTTTAAACTTCAGCCTCGACCCTTTAGCAGCATAATATGATAGAACAAATTCTGAGAACGCGTGATTTAAAACAAGGGGGGGGGACTTAAAAACTGGTTCAAAGTCCTTGTGAGATAAAAACATATACATCACATGCAGATAAACAATACATATTTTTTACAATTGAATTACACTTCTGATATCCTGTTGGTTACCAATAATGAGTTTGAGGTCCCATATAAGTGAGTTTGTGAGTTTGACCCAGCCCCATTGTGAACAGAGGTTCGCCTGAAGGCACAACAATCAACTTTATTCATTAGTGTTTTACAAGATGACAGAAAACAAATATCACAAATAATCACTATCCTTGTCTTTAGAGATTTCAATCTCTTTTTAGCAATTGCTCGTTGTAAATACCATCTAAACAATCCAAAAGAAAACATATGAAAACCACGCTATGTCTGAGTTTGTAAGAGAACAGTATGAGTTATAAAAGCAGGAATTTCAAATAATAAAACTGATGCACCCTGTAGTGTTTTAATGACAGACGCTTCATTCTTTTAACCAACAGGGATGCCTTTTGCCCTCGACTTCTGCCCAGCCCCAAGCCTTTAATTAAGACTGGCTTAAGCCCGATTGATCCTGACACACCAGGAAGTTTCTTGAATATCTGACCATGGAAGTATTATATAGGCCACAACCCCCATAGCAGCCGGCAGCTCCGTCCCACATGCCACATAAAAAGGTCTGTCAGCTGAAAGCCCATGGGACCTTGGATGATTGAGTTATACCTAAACATTGTGCAAATTCTGGGTTGTCATTTGTCAATGTAAATTATAGGGATTTAGTCTATACTATATGTTTGCCCTTACTTTGGAAATATTAAGTTGGTTTCAAACCTCATGTCAAACTTGCTCCATGACTAAAACCATCTATACAAGCCAGACTGGACCAGACGTTCCACAGTAGGAAGGTATTACTAGGTAGGTCATAGAGTTTTGTTGTATTTCAAATGAAACAATCTTCACAGTTAAAACTGCATGTTACTTGACTATGTACAAAACCTCACACAGAGTTTCAGGCAGTGGAGAATATGTATTTAAGAAAATAATGGTATATGAAAAATGTAAAGGAGGAGGGAAATCAACAGAGTGTCCGAGCCCTGTGCTGCAGGTGTTGTGTACCACATGGGGACAACTCTTGTGTTGGCTTTCACTGTAAACAAAGCCACAGGCTTTTGGAGTAAACCAGGTATTTGATCATGTAACACAATGGTTCACATACAGAAAACATAGCCTAATTTTTTATTTTAGCTGAAGAAAATTGTGTAAAATCCAGATTGGGAGTTGCTTCCTTTAAACATCTGATTTCAGGAAGTTGCAAAAAAAAAAAAAAAGAAAAAAAGTTGAATTAATACAAAATACAGACAAACCTGACTCTTCACTGCCTGGCAGGTTTTACATGACAACCTGAAGGCCTTGAACATGTCCAAGGAAAGAAGTGAGTTTCTGAATCTGAAAGGAGAGTAGTTTAATTCTCTGACCTGCTGGAGGAGAAATCCTGCCAACCAGCCAAGCGTTAACTGCAAGAGTGCACAAAATAGAAAGGCAACATTTGTATGATTTACACATTTATTGAAACCATGCAGACTGGGGCCAGATAATGTGTCTTTGTGGATATCCAGTTTCAAATAAAAGTTAAAAAAGGACTTTTAACCTGCATAGTATGGAAAACATTTGGGGAAAAGAGAAAATATTTATGAGAAGATTTAGCAAATTGTGTATGTTTGTGCATACACCATCCTTTGCATATACTATCCTATCAAAGAGTACAGTAAGAGACTCTACACAAGCAGCTGATAACGCAGAACTATTGATGGTGTTTTTGATGGATAGTACATCCAAAAATACAAAACAGCCATGTGGTGGAAAGTGACAGGGAAAGTGCAGGACCCTAGCTTGGCCTATATTGGGTGTGGTGAACTGGGGCTAGCTTGGCCTATATTGGGTGTGGTGGGGGGGGGGGGGGGGGGGGCGGCCAACGAGTGCCCCTTCCTTCCTTTTCTGGGAGGATCATGGAAATTCATCTCAGTGACACATTTTCAACTTGTCTGGCAAAAACTCAATTCAGGAGCAGCCTGAAATAATAACAAAAAACCCTCAATATACCCTGACCCGTCTGTCAGTGGAGCATTCTGAGGGCAACTAAACAACAAACCAATGTACGTGACAGAAATGCACCAGGCTTTTAAAAGCTAAGGTTCAACCTGCATCTCTTCACATCACTACCAGCATTGATTCAGCGAACACAACATCAAGAAAATGTTATTGAAATTCCAGCCACGCCTTAGCCCTACAGAAGCACAGCCAATACTTGAGTGAGGTGCGTTTGTGCAGAGTCCAGCTGAATGGGTGGGGTATACTCACCCACTGATCTGAGCATTAGCATTTACGCTATTCTCAGTCATGAACACAAATGCTATGTCAAGGTCAAAAGTCAGAAGTACAGTCAAACTGGCCCTTTGCTGAAATGCAGATAGCAACAGCTACAGGAAGTCATTAAGAAAGTTCCATTTGGAGTTAGTCAAAGGTTTCCTGAACAGAATGCCTGATGGGTGTTGGCGAGCCGTAGGTGGAAATGTCTGCTGATTGACACAAGGGCATGATGGTTGATATTCTGTAGACCGTTTTCACTTTCTGATGTTTTCAAAATGTTCATATGGAACTTTTTTTTAAAAAACAATGATCCTGAATCAAAAAATATGCCCAGAAACCATTGACGAGAGCAGTACAAAAAATGGTGGCTGAGTTATCTCTCTCTCTCTGTTTCAGCTGCAGGCCACTTGCATTGTCTCTCTGTGGAGGGCCTGTAGTAAAGCTGGACTTCAAAAGAGTCCTTATCGCTGTCACGTTTTCTCAGAAGAGGACGTGGTAATGGAGAACGGATGCACAGGCTTACACTAGGTTAGACCAACATGAGGAGAGGAGTGAAGAAATGCTTTGAATGTTGCCTTGTAAAGGGAAGAGCTCCTGTACAGGCCTCCTGACCTCCCCACTCCACTTCCTTCCCCGAGAAGTTAAGGAATGCTGTGTCAGGATTTATAAAAAGAGCCGTGCATTTTTCCTTTCCCCCCCAAGTAAATTCTTAAGTGACGCTTAAAGTATAATGTCGGGAATGTTCTCTGATCACAAAAATGATTAATCAAATTAAGAAGCATAGCAACATCCGGCTAAAAGTGGTCATTGTAACAAGGCCAATATTGTGCAGATATGGAAATTACGGTGAGAATTGTTACGCAATACAATTTAAAGGGTCCTTTGTAAATGCCTCTCGATATTTTTGTGTAATTTTTAAGCATTTATTCTGATAATAAAGTCAGTTGAAATTACAGGTTGACAAAACATTTTCCAGATCTTATTTGGTGTTAGAGGAGGTAACATCCCCAAACAAAGCATTAATGCTAATAGAAAAGGCTGTGACTGACTTTGTTATGTCCCCTTTGAAAACAAAATATATTTCAGCACTACACATTTTAGACGACGGAACACTATATACAAATATCATTAAATAAGACATTTATATTAGCAATTCATTTATATATTTCATTTTATCTTTGCCATGGCTAACCTAGACTAACACAAGGACCAAACTTTGACTGAGGCTTCATCCTGTATTTTCCAATTATCACCTTTTAAAGGCCAGCTGGGTGCATACCACACCATCAGGGGGCAATTCCATTTGCATTGCTCTGAGACAAAGTCATGTCCAAGTACTTTCATGCTAAAGTTCATAGCAGACTCAGGTCTCAGATAACACTTTAACTTAAAAAGTCAGAACTATACACCTTCAGCCAGAGGAATTCTTCAGAAATCGTAAGAAAACCAAGTTTTGATTGTAGTTGATGGAGAAGATTCCCAAGCTGAGGTGAGAAGTTTGTTTTATCGACACTGCAAAGAGTTCGCCAGACTTTCTCATTTGAGGCTGATCGATGTGACCGTCCTTTGAGTGCTCGCTCTGTTTACAGTTTCAGCTCATTATGCAGATTTTATTCTTCTTTTTCATTAACTCGATTTTAAGCAGCTCTAGGAATATATTACATCTATTTCATTTAGGTCAATTTTGTTTGCCCATTGAAATTCCCCACAATCAAAGGGCATTGAAATGACCATTGCACGTGTGTGTGTGTGTGTGTGCGCGCGTGCGTGTCATTTGGGGTTGGGTGGGGTGGTGTAACTGTTCCATTTACTTTGCACATTAATGAGCACTGGTTCTCTGCCTGCCTTTAGGCTCTCCTTCTTAATGCTGGAGCTGTTCACTAGTGTAAACCTGTGTTTGATTTCTCCTCTCCTCCCGCTCTCGGACTGCATATAGCAGCATTTAGCTGTGAATTAATTTTCATGTTTGGATATACCCTGCTGAGGTGTGATGTCGGTGGGGCATAATCAAAATCTGCAACACTACATATGGGTAGATAGGCCTTGTGGGTATTTTCACAGCGCAGATCTGTAGCGGGGCGGGGGGAATTAAAAGCAGAGCGAGAGGTCAACGGCCAACAGAGAAAACAGAAGTCAGCAATAGGACAATGGGACATTTAACACAAAAGAATAAATCTGTTGTCTTCCAGAGGAGTACGGGGCAGGGGACACCTTTTGCTGTGTGTCGTGCAGCTGCGTGTGTGTGTGTGATAATGCGCATGTCTATGGCCAAGGGACAAGACACGCACCCACAGCCACAGCTCAAACACCAGCAGCCCTTAACATGGTGTGTCTAATGCTCCTATTTAGTGTTTGGGGTGCAGCGGCGCGTGGCCTGAGGTTTCTGGGAGGGGAGCGTCGATAGCACCTAGCCTGACAGCTGTGCCCCAAACTGGAGACAAAAGCCTGAGGAAGTACCGCATCATCGAAGACGGGACTAAAAGGCATGGCATTTTGCTTGTGGTCTAGCCTATCCTGCCATCTGACTCCATGCACGGCCCACTCTTCATGGAGGATGTAGCCAGATAGCAAACAGTATAAGGGACATGTGGTACATTGAGATCAAAAGCAGAAACATAAACTACTAATTCATAACAGCCTTAATTTTAAACAACCCAAAATACAGAAAGAACGTAGGCAACCTTTTGTGCTGCATTCTTTTCAATGGAGTTTATTTGTAATCCTTTGATAGGTGGGAGTCTCTTTGTCAAATCGGTGCACATCAAAGATAAGACAACTTCTCATGCTGCTTGTGTTTGTGTGTCTGTGTGTGTGTGTGTATGCGTGTGTGTGTGTGTGTGTGTGTGTTCCAGTATTTAACGTCCCAGCAAGCCATGATTTTAATCTATTGATTTAATAAGCTGCAGGCTGTTGGATAAATAAAATGTACTTGTTATAGGTAGACAACATACCTCCAGTCCAAAAACTTTTACTCCAACTGATGCATTTTTCAAAAGCAAATTATCTGTCGACTTTCTATGAAAAAAAAATTCAAGTTTGGAAAGAACCAAGGTGAAATATAAATATAATCTGCAAGCATTTAGCGCCCAGGGTCAATTTCATCAACACAAACTCTTTATTAACATACTCAGAGGCGCCTCTGTATTCAGGGGCCTGGCTAATGGAAGCAAAAGAGATAATAATCACTTGTTTGTTGCCACATCAGCTGTTACGTGATAATTAGGCCTAGGTGAGAATTTTAACAGTTTGAAAAGCTTTCTTTGATGTGAACACATGTTCCCACGTGGATGAATCCTGCTTTAATTATTATTTAAAATTAAAGGCCAATCAAAACCGCAAAACTGGATCTATTTTTCGCCAATACACACTTTCCCTGCGCTGTTGAATAAAAACAAATATAACATGAATAAGTGCATAGTACACCCAAATGCAGATTATCCCTTATAATATTACAGTGTACATATAAAAATAAAAGACCAAAGTCTGATCCTCACAATTTCTCCTGTTTCATTGACCGTGTGCTTCACTTTAGTCACGTTAGAGAGACAGATGAAACAAAATGTGAACTGCACACTCACAAAAGGGTGGTGCAGACAATTCCTGGCATCCATATCAATGACTATTCTTGTTATAATGTGGAAAACTAAATATTTACAATTACATCCTGACAGAAAAATAGGAAAACTATCCGTGCCTAGCATCATGGAACTTCCTTTACTATGCCCCTGTGTCCTCACACACACAAGAACACACAGAAATACACGTCTGGGGATAGAAATGGCTCAGTGGCGTGTGTGTGTGTTTTGGGAACGTGCTGAGGTTTCCATCCGTGAGTACAACGGCATCAAAACTAAATGCATTAAATGGTGGACATTGTGTGATGAGCCTGTGTGGGATTCTGTGGACAGCATTTTATCTCCATCACAAAAAAGATGTCAGAATATTTTTTTCCATGAGGGGCTCAGCCCGTCTGAATTCCCTGTTAATCATGTCGCTGTGATGGTGGGGGATTAAAAGCCAGTTGATCGAGATTACTGGGTGACTCGTTAGTAACTTCCAAAGATAAAGGAGAACTCATTATACACCTCCAGATGCCAGTTCATTAGGTACACTTGAATAATCTTGCCTAAGGTAATCAATGTATGTATAACGTATAACTACAATTCACACATAGCATTGAACTGCAAATACAAAGGGGATACTAGTGATGGCGTAATGTCAACCTAGCAGTCACATGGCATGGTGACAATGTAAAGAGTGCATACTTCCACCAAGTCTTAAATCCAATATCACCAATATAAAGAAAAAATTTGCCCATTTTGTTCCAGTGATGGATTCTTTTCAAAGGAATTCCATGGAAATCAGTTGATGCTAAATAACTAACAAACACTGTGAGAACATAATCTCCTTGACAGAGGTAAAAAGTACAATTGTTTAATGCGATTTCAAGTGATTAAATTAACAGACCACAGGCAGTGGTCTTGGCAGCACTGAGCTCTTGAGAAAAGATGCAATGCACTGTAAGTCATTCTAATGGACTAATGTTACGTAACCGAGAAAGCATTTCCTCAATGAAACACAAGAAAAGTTCATCTGATCTCATCAAGTCCTCCCCTGCTTCTTTCTCACCCTTTATTTTCCTCTTCATGTCGAGACTCGCACACACCACCAAGTAAGTTTGTAAAAACACTATTCATTCTCTCTAACTCATGTAGCTGCATTAGGAAAATAAATGACTCTCAATTATCGCTCTGGACAGCTGGGAAAATGCTAACCCCGTTCATGTTCTCAGTTTTGCTCTGCAATGTTATTACATAGTTGCAAAAAGCAGACTTGTCTATAGTGAGAGTTGCTGTGTCCTTAGACGGCATTAGTGCAGGCTTTATCTTGTTGTGCCAGACAGTTCAGTAGTAAGCACCCTGGCAAAGGCCCTCGTAGTAAACTCTGATGGAACTGCACAGCAGAGTCGCAGCGTTGCAGCCGTCCTGGCAGGGAGATATGGGTCATTCTAGGCTGTCCTCTCGCTCACCCCATCGCCAGAGCCCAAAACCTGATGAGATTAGCCGGCCAGCCAGGCGCTCAGTGGTGGCAAAACACAAACACCACTGATTACGTGAACATTAAAGTCAGATCCCCTCACACTTCAGCTCGGATTCCCTTGTGCAGGGTCACAAGCGGGTTAGTGTAATGACTGCGCCGCAGCTCCCGACTTATATGGCAGTACTACCTCCATCCCTGGCACACGCCGCGGACCCTGACAGATAGTAAACAAACACACAAGTATCACTGTGATTAGAGCTGACGTCATCGGAGACACGCGCTATGAGTGAATGGGACATGGATACAGCTGGCATCCTGCAATCCTCCCAACAGCTTTCAAGTGAGAAAATTTGTCAACTTGGCCCATTCATTGTTGACGTGACCGAAATGTGACACGAAACAGGCTGATGTTTCCTTCTAGTGCCTAGTTTCTGTGGTAAGTCAGTGAATGCAGTGGCTCTGCCGCTGCTTTTTGTGTTAAATCACTGCTAGAAATGGGATTAGGCAGTATGGAATGCTGGAGTAATCACTCATTCAGCAGCAGCACGGAGAAAAGGCCTCCTTAAGGGAAAGGGGTGGGTTTTATATAGCAGAGAGCTTTGATTACTGCTCCATCTTAAAACCGCATCCGATGAGTAAAGACGTGCACTGGTCCTCCCCCACATTTACTGGTTGAGTCGCCCTCCTGGGTTCCTGTAAATAAGTGACGTCACAGCTCTTAATGATGCCCAGACTAGACCCTAAAACCAACAGAATACCAGCCCTATCACTTCTAAACATGCACGCTGACTAGTCAGTCAACAAAAAAAAAGTACTTTTTCATATTTTGACCCATTTTACGGTTGGGTTGCTGAGTAGTAAACAGCATCAAGGTATTCTCTTATTCTATGAGGCCAGCTAATTTCAGTCAACATTGTCCTCATCTGTGGTTTAGCACATCTGCCAACAACAGTGAGGAGTACAAAGACAACTTCTCCGGGTTTTCCTCCTGTCCTCTGTGACACAGACTGGTAGTGACAGTTGTTTCCAGTTGCTACATATAAAAAGGGCCCATCATAAAGCCTGGCTAGAGGAAACAGGATAAGCGCTTGAGCCAAGGCAGTAAAAAGCTCTCTGGGAACTTGAAAGCCACACAAATGAAGTCTGCATCTGCCATCTGGAAACAATAAACAAACAAAACCCAGCAGCCAAACAAACAGCACCATAGGCAGAAGGAGAGAGAGAGAGAATGGAGGCAGTGATTGAGAGTGTGAATGAGTGATAGGGAGAGGAGGGTGTCAATGTTACAAACGTGTGCAGCATGCATCATTAGCAGACGCTGATGGGGAGACAGACACGGACACATCCCTTTCTATAAAATCCCCTTTGATGCTAGGGAGATGGGCCCTGCTTTTGAACGTGTGTGGCAGCACTGAAACCTGGTTCTCATGAAGTGCAGTGCTAACAGGAGGCTGCCTGTCTAGCAACTTGTGCCAGTGATGTGATGAGAAGTTATACGCCACTTCCGAATATGGCAAAACACCAAAAGCAATGGAGCCAACTGTTCCCTGCAAGCCCAGACGAAGCATGAATGTGATTTGTCTTCGGTTATAGAGAGAGAGAGAGAGATCACAGACCACAGTTGTTCTGTGTTTCAGTCGAGGGCTGCGTGTTAATTATCAAATTGTTTTGCAAAATACTGGAGTCACTGGATAAATATCTCAACATAATTATATATATTAAAAATTGCAACTATAGGAACAGGAACTGGAATGTCAATCATGACACTGTCACAATTGGATCATATATAAATAACAAAATATACTAAATATTACAAAATGTACAGAGTGACAAATGACCATGGACATTTAGAGTATAAATAATTTGTCTACTTTATTTTTACTTAACTGTTACAACAAAACTACATTTTGCCTTGAATAAATATAATATCCCATATTTTCCTTATGCCAATTTTTCTCACACAGATGAATCATTGTGAGGAAGATGCATAAGACGAAGCTTTCACTGCTTTTGCAATGAGCAACTCAAGCTGCACTCAAAGACCTCATCGCAAGGCGCGCTGTCAACACTGACACCGAGGGGTTCAACTAAGAACTGCAGCCGGGAGGCCACAGCATGGACCCTTGTCCTGTTGTATAGACTGTCCAACCTATAGGTGTACATGCACTGAAAAGCAAAGGGAGGCATACACCCACACACACTTACACAACGACCCACCCACCCACATATCCCCCCCTGCTGCGCTCAGTTAACAAACACTCTGCTATAAAAGCAGGACTCTTACTCATTAGGATGCTG
Organism: Pseudorhombus dupliciocellatus; assembly: GCA_016785235.1. NCBI lineage: Eukaryota > Metazoa > Chordata > Actinopteri > Pleuronectiformes > Paralichthyidae > Pseudorhombus > Pseudorhombus dupliciocellatus. Next base: position 2,156,312 of record JAFBJW010000311.1, on the reverse strand, counting down.
TGTATCAGACAGGAAATACTGGGTAAATTACACCTCATCGCCCTGGAACTAGCCGAGCATCACCATGGCAATGAGCCAACCTCAGAGGCGTGAGAAGACCAAAACGGCAACATAGCAGCCCGAGAAAAAAGGGAGCAGAATAACGTATACCGACTTAGTAACTGGTGAAGATTGACCAATGGCAGTGCTTCAGGTTTCTAAGGTTTAAACTGGACTTACATCTTTATCTATTGATAAAAGGTAAAGAGCTTGTTGGCCTTTTGACAGAGGTGCTGACTACAAACCTGGAAGCAATAACCATCCCTCCCCCAACACACATACACACATCTGACTGCAACCTAATTAATGCTACATAGGCTAAACTGTTCCAGACCAACATACTATTTATTCATTAGAAATTGCAAGTCATTCATATACACTACGTGCTCCAATAATGTTCAAGGAATAGATAACTGCATCATGATTATCGGGATAAGATCGGCGTTGCATAGTTTTTAAGAAAGACTTGCACTGAATAATCACATCACAATTACCATGTGTAAATTTGAGGAGGGGTATTGGACAATACCGCAGCCGAAACCTACAACCGCATCAAAAGTGGCGCACCACGTATTAATCTTCAAAAGGATCACTTCATCACAGCACTGTACAAAAGCAGAAAAGGCAAGTTCCCCACTCTTGTTATCACTAAAAACAGAGGATATTTCCCCAGCTCCTCATTCGATCCGACCACCACGCTCAATCTCCAAACCACACAAACCACCCGTTGGCCAAGTCCACCCCGCGTTTCTAGAACAAAATTCTTTGGTTGCATTGTTCACACATTCCTCCCATGGCCGTGTTTATACAGATGCGATTCCATGTGCGCTCAGGGGTCCTAAGAAGTCCCACTCTGAAGCTGAAGATGTGGCGTTGATCAAAGGCTTCAGAACTAGAGCGCAGACACTTGTTTTGGTTGTTTTTTCTTCTTCTATGGGGATACTGGGTAACATAGCCATCTGTTGGCCGTATGGATTCACCTTGGTCGGCACTGAAAGAAGCGTAGGCCTCTCTCGCTCTCCGCTGCCACCCCACACTGCTCCCTCAGCCACGTTTACTCAGCTGGTCCCCACGCCAGTTAGCGGAGTTTTGTTTTCACACAGCAACATGTGTTAACTTAATGCTCTGTAACAGATTTCAAAGACAAGATTAGCTGGGTCAACAACAGGTAACAGAGCGATTTATTGATTCATTAGATCTAAAAAAAGGCACTGGTGGAGAGATCCAGCGATGGAGTGTTGTCCGGGGTTTGTTTACTTGAACCCACGATGGTCATTCGATCGTCATCTTAACACCAATTTAAAAAGGATTCTTCACGCAAAAAGTAATTCTACTTCTTTACACACTGTTGGGAAACAAAGTGAAAACATCTGAAGAAAGGAAAGAGGATTTTAAAAGAATGAAGAAATCTGATGTGTTTATCAGCTAAAACATAAATTACAGGCTTACATGTGCTTTGAGCAGAGTAACCTTGCCTAATCTAGGCTAATTAGTAATTAATGAGATTCATTAGTAAGAGCCGTGCTTGTTGTTTTGAGCCGGGTGAACTTGCTGAGCAACCCAGTTCTCAGCAATTAAGAATATTTGGGAGGAAAATGCTGCTTTTCACATTTACTGTTTTAATATTTAATGTTTTTTTCACAATTGTTTTAATGTGAAATAAAAGATTTACATACGTATGTAGACAAATTCTCAACTGCTTAATCCAAGTGGAGGAGAGTATCTGCAGACTAAATCTATCTCCTTTGGGTACGTGTGTGTTAAATTCAGTCTATTCCAGTGTGCGTTTATCACAGCAGTGATGATATTACAAAATCTACGTTGTGGCAAAGTGTGATGATGAGGGGGACAAGGGTATAACACCCACCACATTTGCTGTTGTTGTTTGACACCAGCTTGACCAATTATAATGATTGTGATAGACTTTTAAAAGTCAATCAATCAAATTGTATTTCTGTAGCACATAAAAGTGACTCACGTGTTTTTTAACAGCATCAAAAACAAGTGTCCCACAACAAAACGGTCAAACCCACATCTAGAAAAAGAAAAGATAATCCATTCAAATGCTCAGGAAATGTATATGGAGTTTAAGGTTTGTGGTCACAAGCCTGCCCAACCTCCCATGGCCAAAGAATTTGGTTACAGAGTCCTCATGGTTGTTTTTTTTTGCTTGATTGGATTATGGCCACACACCTCAAGCTCGGCTTCCACCGCCAATCAACAAGGAAATGAGGTGTCAACACACTGGTGTTTATTCAACACCCATTTATTTTTCTACCAGTAGCTGAAGACAGTTCGAGGACAGAGGACACCAGATGAGTCAAGGGATTTTCTTGAACGCACTAATTTCTACTAACAGATTCACAAACAAGAAATCTGGGGTGTGCAAGAGCTAATTACATTCATCTGCTCCGTTTTATTTCATGAAGATACATTACAAGTAAATGCATCTTGTATTATCCCATACTTTTAAATGCAAATTCAGCAATTTGCTCTGAAATAACTAATGGAATTTTAATGACACTAATATTAAAAGTGTTTAAAATTACAACTGTATATTAAAAGATTGCATTATCTTGGTTCTAATCTCTTTTACACCTGAGAAGACGGGGCTTTCAAAATGTCAGGCTGTGCGTCCATATGACCAAGCTAAAGGAACTAGTAATGGGAAGACACCAGGAAGTCTGTAATGCTTCAAGTCAGCATGAAGTGCCATCAAAATAAAATTCTGCACAGTGGCTGCTGCTTTAAAACAACTGGAGCAATTGAAAATCCCCCCTCTCAATTTATGCCAAATGCCACTTTATAAACATTCTAGCTTGGCTGCCAAGTGTCTGCACTGCTTTATGCCCCTTCTCTTAATTGAAAGCGTTATAGGGGTGCATTACACTCGGGGGCTTTATAAGCTGTGCTATAAAGCCCTGGCAGGCCCGGAGAGGGGAAACTGCCCATTAACTTATAAGGTCCAGGCCTTGGCTCTCTTAATTGACAACCTCTAGGCTACTTTCATCACTTGTCGACTTCATAGCGGCAGTCAATGCTTCCTCCAGGATGCTGTTGCATCTTTGACACGAGGGTGTTTGTGACAAAGAGCAGTCTGCCGCCTATGCCAGGGCGAGGGCTCTAGGCTGTCCATAAAACTAGCACACACATTCCTCTTGGAGCTCCAGCCATCTGAGAGCACTGCATTTAACCACTAAGGCTCTGCCTCCCTGAAACAGAAGCCAAAAATAAATATGAATCTTAGTAGAATGGGAGATTGTTTTTATACTACTGTGCTGCAAACAAGAATGCAAAGTACAGATTACAAATTACATGAAAATAAAATTTCACAGGATAGCACAAGAAACAACTTTAATGTTAAGTTAAAACAGGAGAGAATGGTTTTTAAACTATCCAGGCACCACAAGCACAGACACACTCAAACACACCAACAATGGCGTGACAGTCACTTCACACTCTAATTTGGCAGCATTGTCAGCTTTGTGCCTCTGGAAATTCATGCGCCCTGAATTAGAGCCACATGTCACAATGCTGTTGACCAGTACAGACACATAACTTGAATATGAAGCTCTTTCTTACTGCCATTCAGGCTGTTTGAAGTTTCTAATTATACTTCCTGTGAGACTTGCGTGACAATTTACTAAAAGGTAGAAGAGCATGATGCAACATTGACTGTGAACCATCTGTCATTGAATCTCATGACCTAAACCTGCAGAAATGCACAGGAGGCTAATACACGTGCAAGTATTAACAAGGGGAAATCCAACAAGTATGTATTGTAATCACATCCTGTTAGGGACTTAAAAACAGTTTTCTCTAATTATTGTTAAAAGGGAAGCAATAAAACCTACATCCTGACTTATCTCTGAGTCAATCTGACCTTTGCTTCAAGTCTCTTATGTAATGTAATGTTTGTTTTACTAGTTCAGTTAGTTGAATGTTGTTTTTGGTTCAAATCCCATTAATAAGCAACTTCAACATCCTTCAATTTCATTCTATTAAGTGTTTACTCAAATAATATTGAAATATACAGTTCTATATGGTTACTGTAGTCTCACTGATGATAGGAACCATTGTGACTGAATTCTTAGTTTAAATGGATGGGGATGTGAGCAAGAGCAGACAGACAGACAGCAGTGAGCTGAACATGTAGCTGACCTTAGTGGCTAACATGAGGCTACAATGAGGTGTTTCAAAATAAAAGCAATACAATTTCCTAAAACAAACTGACGGATTCATTCATTGTCAATCGCTTTTCCAGTACTGGGTCGCAGGGGGTGCTGGAGCCAATCCCAGAGGCGGGGTACACCCTGGTCAAGTCACAAGTTCACAGCAGGGCTGATGCACAGAGGCCGCCAACCATTCACTTCTAGTGGCAATTTAGATTAATCAATTAACCTGACATGCATCTCTTTGGACTGTGGGAGGAAACCGGAGAACCTGGAGGAAACCCACGCAAGCACGGGGAGAACGTGCAAACTCCATTTAGGCCCTCCAGGCTCTGTCCTGGAATTGAACCCAATACCCTCTTATTGTACACCACCATGCTGCTCAACAAACTGACAATACAAGCAAATAAAATTGATGCAAGTCCTGAAGAGGAACACAAACTTTCTATTGGAAACTAAAGATCTGAAACATGAAAATGATTGTAATGAGTAAAGCAGCCACCATATGGTATCTGGAGTTTCTTGAAATATGAACTCATGCTGTCAGAAAGTAAAAATAAAACACAGCCTGGTGCAGTGTCTTCACGGACTGTTGGCATCACACTGACGTTGCCAGGCAACCAGAATTTCAACAGGAGATGCATTCATTTGTATTTTATTCGTAACAATATAGTTTAATTCAGGAAAAACATGCTATAAAAGGTATCAATGCATGAGTGTAGTGCTGTTTAAGATTATGCCAGGGTGCAAAGGTGCTAAAATATTTTCAATTGAATGTCAAGAGAGAAACATGACTTCCACTTTAACTGAACCTGTCTTATTAATATCATTGTGTTTCTATTACCATTTTGTATCCATCAAACAAATGATTAATTATAACCTCTGTTCATTCAATCTTTGCTAAAAGAAATGTATTCTACACAAAACTATACAAAAGAATGAGAGGGTTTGATCATAGCAGTGTGGTATACATTACAGTGAACAGGCCTGAAGCCTGAGAAGCATTTAATCCAGGTAAAGTAACACAACACAACACAACACAACACAACACAACACAACACAACACAACGATCCAAATTCAACAACATGGCAGGTTATATGTGTTTTCAAACATGTAGCAGTGATTCCACATAAGTATTGGGGCGATATTAAAGCGACTGAATCTGGTTCAGAAACACCGCAGCTTCACTTCAACACATTCTCTGTCTGTCCAGCCATCAAACTACCAAACACAGTGTCACCTCCAGACAATCACAACAAACTAACACATAGGACAGCAGCTGCATGAGCTTCTTCTCCCCAGACAAGAATCAAACCACATTAACCCCCCCGGGGACGGAAGTGAAACCTCGTGACACTTCCTGGGAGTCTTCCTGCCCCAGGGGCGGCACGTCAGGAGAAGCTGAAGCCGCAGAAACGCAAACTTACCTCGGAAGAAGTCGCTCCGTAGCTCTGCTCAAGTGCGCCGCCATATTTGATCCGATGACGCGCCAAAAGAGCAAGCAGCCGATTGGTTGTGTCAGTAGTCCCGCCCGTTCAACTGCGAGTCCTGCGATTGGCCGACACAGGAAAAGGGGGCGGGCTCTGTAGGGCAGGATGAACACATGGGAAAGTAAACAGAAGAAGACGGTGATGATGAGAGGAGAGGAGGAAGAATAGGGAATCCATCCTCTTTAATTTACAACACAGAGGCATTTACTATAAAACATAATTTAAAACAAGCAATCAAAATGATATAACATATAAAATACAGTTGTTAAACATGGGTTACTGGTTGATACTCTGTGCCGTTACTTACATCTTTATAGTTATAATTGTTGTGTCACAGATGGTGTCCTTCTACAGTGACTCCGGTGTCCTTCTGCTCCACGAGACAGAAGGGACAGAGACAGGCTGAGGCTCGCGATGGAAGAGCAACGGGGGGAATCAAAAGGAAAGAGAGAAGAGAGATTTGAGCACCAGGCACGTCACCCCAGGGGCTCCCTCTCGCAGCAGTGGTGAATTACTACCACTACCATCAGCCAGGTCCAAGTGTGGTGCACAAATGACACGCAATATTTGCCGTGATTAAGTCAGCAGGGGATTTGCTCCAAATGTCAGCATTCAGAGGACAGCCATCAGGGTGCGGGTCTATTTAAATGTGCATGTGCTGCTGGACCTGACCGTTCTTTATGAGGTGTTGAGGAGTCAAAGGTATTTGCTGGATGGCTGTGAGGTTAAAAAAAAAAAAAAAAGGAAAAGTCTGTGATGATAATTTGTTGTTCCTGCAACAGTGGGACATTTCCTTTCTTGACATTGACATTATGAAACACATGAAGGCAAATCAAACAAAGGATGTTTTTAATAAATAAATAATTCATTACAACCTTTCCTCCATGTTTTCATTTTTGAATTACTGATAAATGTATACATCAATCTAAGAAGAAAACTGCTTACATCTCCAAGACATGCAACCTTTATTAAAACTTCAAAGGTTCTGACGCACCTATTTGATATTATTTATCATCCTGTCCCTCATTATTGGATATTTTCAGTAGATGTGTTTCCCTCTCTTGTACAAGCTAAAAACATTAAAAACATATCATCATAAGTAAGGGAAACATGACTGATGGAACAAATACATCGTAGTGTGATTGATGCTTCTTCACTTCATTCGTGCTCAGGTGCAAAAACTTGGCATTTTTCAATATAGACTTTACCCCCAAACAAAGGCGGCTTATGTGCACATCCATTTCTACATGGAATAAAAAATTCAATGGAGTCGAAAAATTCCATCCACGGGTTACTTGGAAACTACTTTGTTCCCTCCCCCTTCCGTTCATCGAACACGTTTGTTGTCTACTAATCCAGTTTTGATAGCATTTGGCACACTTTCTTTGGATCACAGCAAGATGCTCAACTTCCATTCTGGTCTCCCCTAGGAACCTCTGAGCCCGAGAAAGCAGCCGACATCAGGTCGCGCCAGAGCAGGGGGGTTTCTCTGTGTCCTCATAAAGCACAGAAAATTATTTTTTGATTCAAGTCGCCCCTTGCCACATGCACACACACACACACACAGATGCACAGGATCATCAGTCTGCCAGTTAATTCCAGATATATGCTGAATATGTGTTTATTCTTGTCAATCTGTTATGTTGTTAAATGTTGCAGTCACCTAATGACCCCCCTGTAAGGCAATAGAATATAAAATATTATGTCAAAGGCAAATGCTTTTTGCCTTTGTCCCCCCCCCCCACCCCGTACTGCCTGATCCAAATGGACAATGCATCACTAGGCCTTGATGCCTCAGAAGTCTGGGTTCATTAAAATCTTGAACGAGTGCCAAAGCTGTAGTCGTAGATAAAAGGAATATGAAAGGATAACGAAATTTATGGATGGCAAGTCACCACCTCACCCTGGCATTTATAATAAACAAATGGTTTCTGTTTCCAATTTAAATTTCTCATTATACTGTGACTTTTGGAAAATGTGTTTTGATTTACCAACATTTTATCTGAAAAACTGTATAATTGATTAGATTTACATGGCTCTGATTTTAATGCCGATCGCCTGCCTTCCTGAGCAGCCCCCACCCGCAGCCCGACCCTCACCCAAAAAAAAGGAGAATGATCTGAACAGCTCCTGAGGCACATTAACATCATATAAAACAAACCTACATATCAAACAAATTTTTTTCTGATAAAATAATTGGCTTTAACCAGCATAGAATCCAATTCATCCCTTTGAAAGAAACTTCTGTGAGGGCACCAAAAAAAAAAAAAAAAAAAAAACTGGTGAGATAGACTTCACAGCTCGAGTGAGATGGACATCAATGCAGTGTGCCAGCAATGGCTATATTAACCCATGGCTAAATCCCATCACACAAATGTCAGAGTATCCGTTATGAAACCATGACATTTAGATCCAAGGTCTCCATTGTGGTTTTAGAGGGAGCTGATGTTTGTCCATTCTTTGCATCCATCAAACTTGCCCACAGTCAACTGCACTCGCAGGAGAAAGGTTAAAGATCACAAGGGTTTATCTCTCTAATTTTGTTGCATAATACATTATGTGAACATGTGTTTTTTTCATGTTGGCGCCTTAATTTACTTTCCCTGAATATGATTATACAATTTATGAAATATTAATAATTCCTTCAAATTGAACACAGTATGAATATTTCTGTAAATAAAAATAATTTGGTGATAATAAAGCAAAATAACTTTGGATATTCTGAAATATTACACTTTTATTTATTCAACTTTAGAATTAAAAATGTGGCCAATAACACGTATTTTTAAATGAATTTTATAAAGAATATAATTACATATCCTCCAGTAGGCTCACCACCCGCAGGAGGTCTCAGGTTACTGGTGCAATGTGATTTGGGTGCAGTCGTGCTACCTCCGCGACCCGGTAACGGATAAGCGGTTGGAAAATGACATGACATAATTACATATATTTTTTTAAACATTTTATGATTATATTTTATCATTATAATCTCTACCATCAAAAGAGTTGTGTGCATCATTTCCTTTTTCGGAGCTCCTCTAATTTGATACTGCTGAGAGATAACAGCATCTGACTAACTCCTTCCGTCCCCTGTATTACCTCCCCAAGCATCACCACAATCACCCCAACGCACCAGGACAGGCCCAATCTGACACATCCCCACCACTCATGAGTCATGTGCAATGAAGAGCAAAATCCACATTCAGGAATTGGACAATGTGTCACGAAGCCCTCATGTTAAGGGTGCAACACCTATGAGCCACTTGGCTGAGGATCACGAGATGTTTAATTATTGCCTCCTTACATTAGCTTGGATTTCCTCCCTCGGGCATTGGTTGTGGGGCTGAGGCTGAGGGGTGGTGGGTGGTGGGGAGGGCGGGGTGCCTGGAGACTGGTGGAGATGGCAAAGAGGAATAGAAACCCTTCATTACCAGACCTCTCTCTCTCGCTCTCTGCTGCACTTTCTCCTACCAATGGCAGTCCACATCAGGAATTACAAATGATATCATGACAATTTTTCACGCTCTTCAATCCAGTGATGTTTTACCGACTCATTTGCTATGATACCTTGTTACGGATCCAGCTGTGAATCAGGGACGTGTCATGGGGCTAGAAGCCCACCGCCTGCTGGGCCTGGCCAATGACCTGGAAGGCAATAGGGGATGCCAGTGCCTGCAGCATGTGCTGCACTGACAAAGCAGCAGGGCACCGTCAAAAACCCTCTCATACAAACTTTGCAGATCACTCCGTTTTTAACAGATGAGTAAGCACTGGTGCTGACTTTTTTTCTCCGCCCTAACACAAGCTGTATGGATTTCTCTTCGCAACTCGGTGTCTCTGGTTGACGTAGAGCAAAAACCCTTGCCTACGAGGGCAGCGGTGCGGTGGTGGATCTGGGGTAGAGGGATGTAGATAGCATGTGGCAGGGTCACTGCGCAGGTTAAGCAACAATTCAGTTGAGTGCCTGTAAAGGAAGTGGAGTATGGTTGGAAACGGCCAGCACACCAGCTAAAGAGGCCACGCAATCCAGATTAAACTTTGGCCTTAGAAATTACAACATCCCTCTAACTGGCTCACTGGAGGATGTTTACAGACTTTGTAGTTATTTGAATTTTCTTTATCTCTTATGCAATATCTGATCTGATACGGAAACATTTCTCCAGGACGATAAGGTGTAATCCAATAAGACAAAGAAGCTTAATCCAATAATTAATTTTTGCATTCTTCAAGAGGAATTTGATGAGGTGAAGGTTGTTTGGGTTTCCAGATGAGAGCCCTCACGCAATCCTGGGCCCCAGTGACTTCTGCATTACTGGAATGATGCGGCTGGGACTGATGGAGCTGAGAGTGTCAGGAGGCATTAACCTTTGCTGCCTGAAGCTGGTGCACAAAACCTGACTGTGCCCCCTGACCCAGTCCACCACCCGGTTACTGACCCGGCAATCATGAGAGACGGAAAGGAGCAGGGCTAGAAAGTGAAGAAAATAAGACAAAGATGAATTTACAACGTGAGTGGCGCAAGGAAGCAAAAGAAGCGAAGACAAACACTGAGCGTCTGAGATTTCTGCATGTTACCCATATCACAGGAAATGGTTTTAAGGGCTTTTTTCCTGTTGGGTTCACTCTGATTCCCCCTCTCTCACTTCATTTAACTGAATTAATGAGCAGGTCCAGCCAGACCTCAGAATATTAACGTCTGTTATTTTGTTGAGGCACCAAGCTTTTATTGTTCAGTGACTGTGGGGAAACTTTTTTTTAATATATAAATAAACATTTTGGTAATATTTGAAGATCAATGAAACATAAAGTTTAGGATGAAAAAAAAAAATCTATGAATCTGAAGTGAGTGGTTTGCTGGATGTGAGTTTATGAATGAACGCTCCCGTAGTGCTCCTCTCAGCACACCGGCGTGGAACAAGCTCAGTGGGACGGTGGCCTCGTAACACCACGCTGGCGGACGGAGGAACACCTCCATCAGAGAGGACGTAAAGCTGTGCACACGCGGTTCACCTCAGGACAGACCTGGTTACAGCACCGTGTCAATGCCGAGCTCCCCCTGTGCACTCTGTCGAATGCACCTCTGTGATGGTACTGCAGACAGTGCTCTTGTAGCACGCCGCGGGCTATCGCATAGGATACAGCATCACAGCAGTAACAGCTGGTTCAAATCCAGCGTTCTTGTTCTAGCGCTGAAGCTCAGTAGCAAGAGTCGTATTTCCATATGTTGCCCATCCCGTCTGATTTATAAAATGATGCGGGTTCATTCATTATTCATATTGGTTGTGGAGTTATTACCATTTCCCCATCAGGCCTGCCTCTGACACCATAAACATTATGAAACCACTGTTCACACGCAGCCGCCGCTGTGAAGAGTGGTCACATTTGACTAGTTGGCATGAGCACTGGAGGCGAGCGCTAGATGCCGTACAAGTGACCCGTGAATTTTTAATACAAGCAAAGCGGGGACAATACAACAAATGACGAAGAAGAAAAACGGCCGAATATTACTGAGGCGTACTCTGTTTAAAACCTAACTCCTGTTATTACTGAGCCTAAACCAGCACAGCAGCCAGGACCCTGGCCTTAATGCAGCCCAGGTACAAAGTGTGCGGTTGCTACATCGACACTCAGCTGGCGATGAGCAGGTTCCACTTGCAGATGTCCTACTTTAATTCTTTTTTTGCGGTGAACATGTGAATTTCACACCACAGCAGACTTAGTGGTGAGCTAATTTCTCACAGGCGTATCGAGGCGTATTCATAACAGATCTCGCCCCTCATCCCCCTCTGCTCCCTCCCCCCCAGCAATGGTCAGCCTGTAAATCCAGGATGTGTTGGCACCTTTATGATATAAATACTCACACACCCTGGGCATAAGAAAGCTGTCAACAGAACATTTGTTTTCCATTTTTCACCACCCAAAGCACTTTCCAGCTGACGGGAGGAAAAAGGAGACAAGGCGTTAAGAACGCACTGCAACACTAACTATTTTGCCCCTTGGTGAATTTGGGTGATTAAACAGATGGGGCCTGAATTTACTGAACGGGATCGTCCGAAATTTCCATTCAACAAGCTCTCACCTCCACACATGTTTGGTTGTGGCTGCCACATGCATATTAAAGAAATAAATGAGTTCACACGTGCTTGGTCACGGATGCGTGCTGACACGTACACGTATCGCCGGTCTCCCCTCACGCCCATTCGTCACCGAACTGTTATCCTGCCTGAAAAACTCTAGTGCATGTCAAGTGAACTGAGAGACAAGGGATGTCAGAGGTGCGTGATTTGACCCACGCATGGAAGTAAGCTGTTATGAACCCTCCCCCCCACAATCCATCGTACCGTAAATAGATCAAAGCACATCTGTTTCTGTGTCCAGCAGCCACACATCTATAATTGCAAACTGGCCTTAATGGCTTAGAGCGACCCGTCAGATGCTAAGCAGTTTGGACACAGGAGATGCTAAAGCATATGAGCGGAGTGCTACCATCCCTAATCACTGGACGGGGAATTCTCTGGAGCCACTGTGGCGGCTGTCTGGTCTCTAGTGGACTGAAATAGATATAACAACTTCAGCCAAGGGACGCAGGCCCCGAGGGGCCAGAGCTGACCACACAGCTGAGATTGAGGAGCAGGGGTTGACCAGTGGTCAATCAGGGATACCACCGGGATCACAGATAGGTGAAAGAGTTGGCTGAAGCCTCGGAGGAATGTTGTGACTGCATTCATTCAAGGGGAACAAGAGAAAGGAGTTTATCGGTGTAGAGACACCTAACCTCGCTTAAGAGGTCCTGTTTTTGGTAAAAGAGAGAAGCCAGAACAGTTAATAGTTTTAAATGAGGTCTCAGAAAGTCCGAGTCGGTCTTGGCTGAATGGAGTTGAGCTCTGAGTGACGAGAGAAGCCTCAACTTGGCCGCTTGTCACAGTGTGACACTGATTCGGCCTAATGAGCGTTGCGCTGTCACCACACATCTGCTTCTCATTCACTTGTAGAATCTGGCAGACTCGGAACCTGCTGGAGTCACTGCAAGATGCTGGAGCTCCAGACACCGCCACCTCACTGCGGCAGCCGCGGTTGGCAGATTACTAGAAACCTAACGACCCAACTTGTTCTCGAATCGCAGAAACAACCACACCAACAAACGAGCACATTGTGAGTCATGACTTGTCGTCCACTTAGGGGGACACAGTGCTGTGGTTGACAAGCAGGAAGGAGAGTTTGAATGACTGAGGAACAACAGGAATCTTCGTTAAGATATATTTTTTCCTGGATAACAAAAACAATATTTGTCCAGTGAGACGTCTTTTCAAACTGCTGTGAATGATTTATTCAAAACAGTTTGAGACATTTATTTGCCTGCAATTCTAAAGCATAACTCCTTATGCAAACAAACATAGATTTAGTTTCAAGTCAATTCCATCAAATGTGTGGAGTAATATGAGCCCAGATTGCTAAATCCTAACTCAAACAACAGCCCGTAGCTTCTTACAGTCGTCTATAATCACAGCTGCCACATTGATTTTGACTCACTCTATATAATTCAATACATGCACCGTTACAGTAATGAAACCGGAGTGTATGAGGTGGATGCGAGATCAGAAGAGACAGGAAGACATTGAGAAAGCCTGTATGTCCTTTAAGGTGATAATGACGATTAGCTCGTGGTGTCTCTGATCCACAGAGGACAGCAGTGCTCCCATCTGTCCTGACTCTTGAGGGCGTCTGTGTGGACCCGAGCAGCTACAAATAAATTCCTTGTGGGCACCCTCCTGGAAAATAGCACAAAGGTTTACTAAACATCATTGTGGCGGTGGCACCAATTATTGTTAATATACATCAAATAGCCGCGGCCGAGTCCAAGAAACAGACTGATCACTCCGATGACGGCAACTGTCAGTCTGCTCCCCAATGGAGAGAGCTGCTGAAATAATTAGTCCATGCCCTGTGAATAAAACAATAATGCAACAGCCGAGTTGACGTTCAAAATATGCACGTCGCCTCAGATGACCTGAAAACCTGCGGCGGCACGGAGCGCCGAACCAGGCCACGTCTTCAAACGCAGCCCGAGTCAGTGGCCGCAGATGAATACAGGCTTTGTTTAAGTGCAGCATGTACATGTCAGGGACGGGCACCAAACACAGCACATGATGGGACGTCTTTTGTTTGACCTTATGTCCAAGAGTTGTGAGATGTGTACGCTGAGTTGTGCATATTCGGTGAAGCCCTGACTAAAAGTTTCTCGACAAAACAAAAGCCACAACGACGTATCAGAGGTCAAAGGTCTGAGTTCGGAGCAGCAGGGATACTATATCGTCAAGCTGCATTTCTCTTCTTTTGAGGGACTGGGAGAGCGATAGCCTTAATTTCAACACACCGCATGACCAAAGGACAGTTTCCCTCCCCGTCGACTTATTTCACAACCTGCAACATCCAAAAATATTCACGCTGCTTCAAAGTTCCTGAACCAGACTAAATGCCCGGCAACCGCAGGGGCGCTGCGCTGACGTCTGACCTCTGGTTCACCTGTGGAGGGGGGGAGGGGGGCCTAGGTTGACCAGACGATTGATAATTACTAGTGCTGTTTTGAATAATGACGCTGATAAACATCATCAAACTGCAACATGTAATTTGTTCTTGAGCTCTGCGTTTTTTTTTTTAATTCTCTGTGGATGGCATTTAAATCAGATTAAAGTGTAAAACTTACACATTATTTAATATAGCAGAGCATTTGACTGTGTTTAATTCTGCAGGAGTGATGTTTCTGAATGTTTAAAACATGGTTTTGTTGAGGTTTTGTTGTGTTGAGGCAAATCCCTGAATTCATCTTTTTCTGTTTGGACCAATTTCTATTCAAATTCTTTTAAAAACAAACACATTTAAATCTTAGAAATCACATCAAAAACATTGCTTTTCATATTTTCAATATCCTTTTTTGTGGCACATTACCATTCAAATGAAGTCATGTCATGTTTAGGTCTTGCATTTCTGTCAAGAAATGGGTGCATCTGAACTTCTTTGAGTTTCTGAAGTCACAACAAAGTTTTTTCTGTCCGCGTTGAAAAATGACGCTCGATCGAACCGCTAAAACTCACCGAACTCGATCTTTAATTGTCCAATCGGAGCTCACCATCTGTGTGTGTGCGATGAGCTCATTACGCTGATGAGTTTATGTACCGTGAGGTTTTCTTAAACGCAGGACAGGGACGGGAGTCACGGCATGGTGACGGGTGTGAAGTCATGGAGAGTTCAAGAGGACACCAGGCCCAGTGAGCCGGTGCGTGTTTTTCACAACCAGCCACGGCAGACAGGGACAGTAATGAGGCGGTGATGAAAAGATGGAGGGTGTAGCCTCGCTTTATGACTCCCGTGACAGTTAAGTTTCTTCACACCAGCCGGCGAAACACCACATCCTCCCTCCATGCCACTGCTCTGGTCTCATACTCATCTCAGCCAGACGAGGCGCGCAGGGTGGAGCCGTGGACTTGCCTCGGCGGAGCAAGGGGGTTTAAAGGTGTTAGCTGAAAAACAACAAGTAGCTCATCGCTAATAAAGGTGACAAGCGTGAAGCAAAGTGTGAACGGAGAGTGTTCACGCGAGCCCGGTGGAGCAAGGGACAGGCCGAGAGCAGGGGCAGGCGGCGGCTGAGGCATGGTGGGGGGAGATGGTGATGATGAGAACAGACACGAGCCACATGAGGCCCCCTGACAATGCAGGAGTCCCCCCGCGGTATCTCCAGCAGACACACACACACACACACACACACACACACAGAGACTATTTCAATCTTATGACACTGATTTGTTTTAAAAATGTTTAAAGTAAAAATGTAACACCTAAACAATCAAATGTTCCTGGAAAAAAAGAGAAACGGTGAAATATTTTTGGTTAGATTATTTTCTGTATCACTGCTGGATTTGATTCTGTTTATGATTTGTAGTCATTGCACACCCTCTAGTGGTCTTATGTTTTTTAACAGGTTACACCGAGAGCTGTCTGTGTGACATTTAGAATCATATTATATATCATCTGAAATACTACTTCCATATTACTTATGTGTATTAACATTGTAATAGTTCACTTCTCTTATTTTGCTATTTCTATTGGCACCAGTTCTTTATTTACGCCGCACTCTATACATCTTGGAATATGATATGGGATTAAAATATAAAGCACATGGGTTATTTCTTGAATCCCTTCAAAAAAACTATGTGGTAATCTGTCTGTTTCATAACCCTCACCAAAAGAAAAAAAAATCTATTACTATAAGGTCAAATATTGCTGCTACTAAAACCTCAAATCTATCCGGCAGAGTTGGCCTCATGAACCTGACTTAAATCTAAACGGTGTGGGGGAAGTTTCATACACAATTCATTTTGGCAGCGAGGCAACATCTCAAATTTGTTGAGGCACTATTTGTGGAGCCACGCTGGCTCGTCCACACATGTTGTGGACACCAGAAGTCATTCTCAGTTTGCCTCACCAACACACCGCCGGGCAGCCCCCTGCGCCACGAGGGTGCCTTTAAAACGATATGCCTTCTGGGGTGTTGTTTTATGGGCTGCGGTTGCACCAGTGAAGATTGTATAATTCTCTTCAAATCAGTTTGCCCCCCTCGCACCCTCCCTGCTCACAACCCCCCACCCCACCCCCCCTTTTTAGCCCACCCCTGACTCAACAACCAGAAAAAGGTCACATTTCTGAGAAGTGACTTCCATGCATGTTCCATGCTGGGTCGTCACTTTCAATTTCCTAAGACCTTTCATGTCACACAACCATCAACCTAGAAAACTACAAACACACTACTACACACAGCCACGTGCATCATGCCACCTCCACTGGTCTGATACACAAACTGAAATACAAGTCTGTAAAGATATCTCTCCTTTATATTTCGACTTTTTCCAGCAGAATCAGACCCACAGATTAAAGACGTAGAGGAGGGCATGCATGAGCAGAAGTGATCATCTCCTTCTTTTCATGTACCCCCAAGCTCCTGCAGTATTTGACACCAGCGGACCCCCCCGGGACACCCAGTGAGCGCTCGACAAACAACTGTCTTTTCCGTTTCCAGCGCACGCCCGGACGGTACGAGATGTTTAACTCCGTGCACAAAATTAATGGAGCATGAAATGCAGGCCTGAAGTGCAGCAGGCTCCTAACCTGCAGGTGACACTGTCTCCATGAAGGCCTTATTGTGACCCGGGAGAGCTGTAGTATAACCACATTTGACTGGTGACAATTAGTGACCTTTTGACTGTCCAGCAGCCATCCATTTCAATTACACCAACCTGGAAGGCTTTGGTGGGCACTCGTGATGAGATACCGCTTCCACAAAACAAACTGCACTGCCGCTGTTCTGTGTTTGTGATGAAACATTTTCATAAAACTTTTTCAGTGATGATAAGAAATAGAAGACAGCATAATTTATTATCCTTAAATGAAATTGTGACAACTGAATTCGTAGCGTAGTTCCTTTACATCATTTGTACAATGAACACATCCTGTGTGTTTCCTGTAACACTTGTTAACATGTCAGAGATAGAGTTCTATATTTAGAGTCTATTTTATAATCTTAATTCAAGGTTCCAATAAATGCACATTGTTCCATCACATTTTCTGCTCCTCTGCATATTTTATTATTATCTGGTAATAATAAAAAAAAAAAACACTCAGGCTGCTGTTTGCAATATGCAAACCAAATTGAGTGTGTGCTTTGTTTGCAGGAGTGAACCTGCAGCGTTTTCCTTCGCCAGCTTGCGCTGCCAGATTTTAACCACCGGGACTTTTTCTCAGAATCTAATGCAACGATCGTTGGTGTTATTTTTGATGGTTGAGGGTTCATATGTAGATGTGACATTCTTCAAACTGCTAGTGATTCATCACACACATCACAGCACCATGACAACTTTCTGTTTTTTTTTCATCAAGTGCCAGCTTCCTCCTTTATCTCCCATCATCAGTTCCACCTCAGGCCTGCCTGCCTTCGCCTCAGCCACGCAGAGCCTGAGAAACCTCAGAGGCAGGAGCGTAATACAAAACCTCAAAGTCTCCAAAACAGGCTGCAGCTTCTTGCACCGAGTTGAGCAACTGCAATGTTCTGTTTCATTAAACTGTCGCTGCTGTGGCATCACTTCATGGACCCTCAGATGTGCCTTGCATCAATGTTCCTGTGAATTCAACCAGTGCAGAAGCAGTTACATGTGAGATCATCATTCATTTGACCTTAATATATGTCAGCGCGTGCTAAAGCAGCAGCACACTAAATGAATCTACGCGATCAGCCTGTTGATAGGCATATTCAATAGCATGCTTTTAAAGAGGAGCTCTCCTATCACATAAATGTCATTTAAAGATGGACTGGGCACCACTGTGCTTAGCCCCAGTATCACACATGGTGAGGCACAAACTCATTTACATGCATTTTCATTTGGTCCATGTCCCATCCACCAACAGGGAGGAGGCTGGATTGCAGAGTCTATAGTAAAGGCTATGATACACTCAGTGAAGAGGTCTTCAATGTTCATGACGAAGATAAAGCAGTGCAAAGAAATGAAGAAAAATCAGAAATGTTCAGCAGGAACAATAAACAGTAAAACCACACTGCATTTCTCAGTTCCTCTGTATTTCATCAATGCTGCGCTACATGTTTCATGCATTGGGGCTGTGTGTTGTGCTAAAACTTCCTGCCTGGCTCAGCGCTTGGCTTCGACATGAGGGTTAGAGCAGGACAACTTGTGTCAGATGTATGATGTCAGAGTGGAGAGGTGGGATTTGAACACTTCTTCAGACTCGGTTTAAGTGTCACTGCTCACTTTCCACCCAGAACACACTGTGGCAGTCAGAGTAAAGGTAAGTATGGTCTGAATCCACCGCTCCGTCCTGCCTGTGATGACTGAGTTACAGTGTGATCCTCTCCTCAGGCTGACAGGTGGGATGGCAGCTGATAACATCACCCAGATCTCTGCCTCCGACTCTCTGAACCGGAGCTGGTGCGATGTGTTTGTGTACCAGAGAGCAGCGGTGGTCCTTTTCCCCATTTTCTACTTGGTGGTTTTCCTGATCAGCGCGTGCGGCAACAGCCTGGTGCTGTACGTGATCTGCCAGAGGAAGCACAAGTTCAACTCCACCTCCGTCTACCTGGTCAACCTCGCGCTGTCCGACACCCTCTTCACTCTGGCGCTGCCGGGCAGAATCACGTACTACATCCGTCACTTTGACTGGCCCTTTGGGGACTTCCTGTGCAGACTGACCACGCTCCTGTACTTTGCAAACACCTACGCAGGTAATATCACTGCAGCATGAGCACTAACCCTAACCCTAACCCTCTCCGAGCATGTTTGGCCTCAGTGATCTTTGGTTTTTATCTGTGAAACCATTCATTTGTTTCCTCCAGGTATTGGTTTCATGACCTGCATCAGCCTGGACAGATATCTGGCCATGGTGCATCCGCACCAGCTGCAGTGTTTGCGGAGCTCCAGGGTGGTCCGCAGGGTCTGCTGCTTGGTCTGGGCCCTGGTTTCCCTGCAGACCGCCCCCCTGCTGTTCCGCAGCATGCTGCGTGAGCACCAGGGCAGAAGGACCTGCATGGAGTACTTCACCTTCGAGGGCTCGCGCTCCACCCCTTATCTCCTGCTCCTGGCCTGTGCCATCTCCTTCTGCTGCCCGCTCGCCATCATCCTGGGCTGCTACGCCAAGATCAACCTGAAGCTGCGGGCGGCGGCCAAGCAGAGCTCCGTGACGGGCCGCTCGAGGAGGAACCACAGGGCCAACACCATCATCCTCCTCATCCTCCTCACCTTCATCACGTGCTTCAGCCCGTACCACCTCAACGTCATGCAGTTCATGCTGAGGAAGATCAACCACCAGCCAGCCTGTGAGGAACTCAGGGCCTTTAAGATGTCCTTACAGGTAGGAACTGGACATTTAACTCGCCCTTCATCAGTCTTCCATCCTCACTCTCTCTCTCTCTTCCTTCAGATGACGGTCTCACTAATGAATGTCAACTGCTGCTTGGACCCAGTCATCTACTTCTTTGCCATTAAGACCTACAAGAATCGGGTGATGAGTCTCTTCAAGGACTATCTGTACACTTCCGCTGCCTCCACAAAAGTGACGGCGGAGAACAGCAGTAGCAACACCTGAACGAAACCACAGCTGGGTTTTGAGGCAATGTGCCTACCCACGGCCGCAGAGGAGACCTTGTCACCTCCGCTACTCTCGTTTTCACGCATCGCAGACGACAGTGGAGCATGTAAATATGTGCACGAGATTAGAAAAGCAGCAATAGAGACGAATCTCTTCCATTTGTTTTGAGGCTTAAGATGTTTGTTTGGGAATAAAATGCATTGTTACACTGTTATCGGCTGCGGTTTTTTTTTGCAGCAAAAAAGTTTTGATGAGCAAAGTTTGAGAAGTAAATCGTGTGTGTGTGTGTGTGTGTGTGTTTATATCCTAACCTTGATCAATATGTTTAGTTTTTTTTCTGTATTCAAACGGTTGTGGTCATTAATGTGGTTCAACAGTAACTTTCACTTCCTTCATATAACGAAGCAAATACGTGAAATTGAATCCAGCAAACTGTGTAATAACAGAATGAGAACACATTGCACATCTACCTTTTTATACCCACATCTGATGTGTGTGGGAGTGCGTTGATAAATACCGATACCACTTCCTCACCCACCTCTCCTGCTCCCTGTCTCTGGCCTCATTCCTCTTGGCTCCTGCACCGTGTGTGTGTGTGTGTGTGTGTGCGCGCGCGTGTGTGTGCTCGAGCAGGTGCAGGTTCTCTGTTTTTAAATTTAACCTCTCTAGTTTCCTGAGTTTCTGGAAATGCTGCCCCGTGATCTTGCAGAAGTAGAAAGTTTTGTGCATAAATAAAGTGCCATGCGGTACATGTTAAACATGGCTGAGTGATTTCTGGTGGGTGTTGATGTGACATCACAAAGACAAATAAACCCAGCGCATCATCTGAATTATTAATTTAAAGTTCCCTGGGTGTCAGGTACAGAGTCAATAAGAGGTGACAACATGAAGCGCTGATGAAATCCACTAGATACTACTACTGCTACTACTACTACTAGCTGAAATGGAACCCTGATTACTTCACGTTAAAGTAAAATAAGTTCTGCCTTAAATTCTTCAATCCTCTCTTCAGTACTGAGTGAACAGAGAACGTTCCTCTGACTGAGCAGGTGCGACCTTGCTGCCATCATGTGACTCAGTGACGTTACGACACGAGTCCCCGTGCTCTCCATGCAGATGCCAACCTTTGAGCCTCGGCAGCAGCAGTACCCTCCTCTGACCAGAGGAGGACGCTGTTCGCATGAGAGGAGGTGGCTGTTTTCATAATGATAACGACAAATTGATGCCATTTCAAATGTGCCCTCTGGCTTTACATTATTTCCAGGAATGAGGACTAAACATATTTCTCAATAAACTTCCTATGGTGTTTTTTAAACAGAACACACGTCAGTGATTACAACACTCCCTCATCAGCCAGTTCCTACTGACCCAGTGTTAGAGGGTCACTGCAGGTCCGTGACCTCTCGTACAGTTACAGAGTGCGTTGGGGTTCACACGCCAACACAATGGACGTACAAATCTATGACATCAAAGGGCAGACACTGATGTGTACAGGCGCTCACATCAGGCACAGCTCATCAAACGCAGCCTCATGTGTACAAGACCTCAAGTGAAAGATTAAGTCGAATCTAAATTTGGCTCTTCTCTGTAATGTTCAATGACACCTGTCACCTGTGCAGTAGAAATCGTTTTAGGACATTTTCTTACACAACATTTTATCTTCTGAAGATAAACAGCAGCCGCAGCAGTTTCCTGTACTTCTGTTGCAATCATATCCTAACCTCTTGCTTAAAAACAACAGAGATTAACTCCTGTTTGCACCACTTCTAATATCAGACTTGAAGCCATGACGTGCAAACAGAGAAAAGCCTGCGTGTGTGTTTTTGACTGGGAGTCCTGCAGCCTACATCATTTCTGTTATTGCTCTCTTTGCCCAGGGTTTGAATTACTGTTTTCATTCTGAGACATTTTCACATGGTAACAATACGGATGAGCAAATCGGGAGATAAATACTAAATGTAAACTCACAAATCAGAACTTGAATACATAAACTGGTGGTACATAGATCGCGATGCATTTTGGTGTCAGCATCGCAGCAGTTTTGCACCCACACAGTGGATACTATTTAATCAGACAATCTAGTTCCTGAACGGTTGCTCTCAAAGCTTGCTTGAGCACAGGATGTGCAAACACAAGTGTCAAACGTTTTACTGACGTTACTTTTTTTTCACAGCCTTCAGCCTTCAGTTCATGATTATATTCTTGATCAAGACTGTGGTCACCGCGCCGTAACAACTGTTGGGCGGACCGGGGGTATTCGGCCCCATTGTCCTCTATGAATAGCCGTGGCACAACACCATGCCTACTGTCTCTCAGCGATGGGTGTGATCAGCCCGTCTGGGGCCCGGTGAGTCAGACCCACAAGGCCAGGCCATGAGGAAGTTACACTGCTTCCTCTGCTTGTTTTCAACAAAGGAAGGTTGAGCTCATAAAGAAAAAGAACCACACTGGATTGATTCTAATTTGGCAGCAACTTCAACGCTGAGAAAAAGATTCCACATTTATTAAACAACTACAGTTTTCTTCTTCTTCGGTTCCGTCTTGAACCTGGAGAAGGCGATGAGTTAATACAGAAGCATATGGTTCCACTGAAAATGAATCTGTTTAATGAGCGTGTAGGTAAATGTTGACAGAGATCTTTCAGCCCTGTGTTGCCACTGTGTATGTTCTGTAACTGGAGACATTCAGAGGTGTGAAAACCACAGAGTGCTCCTTAAAGATGCGTGCGTGTAGCACACCTTCATTTCTTTATATTGATTATTTCTCTCGGGAAATACAACATGAATGAGCTGTGTATGTTCATGCAGCATCAATGTTTGGCGACATCACAACTTGCGTCTTTACCGCGCATCTCTGCAACCACATCTCAAACCCTAACCTGAATTTCATCGCTGATGCGCTCTGAAACTCATTTGGGCCAGAGAAATTGAATAACCCCAGTCGCCAAGGAAACATCTGCTACACACAAAGCATTCCTCAGCATCTCATGCAACACCTTCGTGTTTCGGTTGAAATCTGTCACAACTGCTGCTCTCGTCTTTGTGAAAGTCATTTTGCGCCTGAACCATCACAAAAGAGGTGTTTCTAGAGTCACGGGGAAGTTCCTTGTATTGGCTGTCACTCATCTTGTCCTCGGCTCAGAAACATCTTGAATATTACAGAACATTCAAATGGAGTCTTATAGTCAAAACAGTCTCTTTTTAAAAAAGAGCAAACCGGTGCAGCCACATCCTGCCATGAGGGCACACATGGCACAGCATGTTACATGAAGCAGAGATTTGATTTCGCTGACATAAGAAGCACCTGCCCCGACTCACTCGGCTTCATCAAGCTCAGAAGGATGACAGTTAAAATACATCCATCATTTTAGTGTCACATGGTGTCGGACACTTTCAGATCAGGCGCTATAAAGGTTAAACTAAAAGGTGGAGCAGTAGAGACACAATAGAGGTGGGGGGGAGAGAGAGAGAGAGAGAGAGAGAGAGAGAGAGAGAGAGAGAGAGAGAGAGANNNAGAGAGAGAGAGAGAGAGAGAGAGAGAGAGGGGCAACAACAGGATATTTTGTCACTATGCATACAGCAGATACGGATCTTGATTTCTGTGTCATGCTGTCCTCACTCCGCATGGCACATTAGTGGTGAGTGTCAGGGGAGCTATTATCACTGACATAAACTTTGGTCCATGTTGTCTGGATCCATTTGACTTCAGAAAATCAGCGGACAAGCAGATTCTATCTAAGAGGTGAGTTTGAGTGTGTGCATTTGTGTGTGTGTATGTGTGTGTGTGTGCATGTGTTGAAGGGGACATCTTTTAAATTTAGCCCCTTAGCTTGTGATAGGTTGATGTAGTGGAAGACGTGATCCACTCTACAAACTTCTTGAAACTTAATTTGCAAAAAGAATGGGACATGAAACTATCTCTAATATCTATTTATTATATAATTTAGAAATGTTATCTACTGTAGATTGGAATTAATACATGAGGATTATTTCTTTAAAAGTTCTGGGATAATTTCCAGAATGAAAGCAACGCTTTGAAGTCACCACCCGCACTTTGGAGCAAACCACGTACTCACAGTGGAAAACTAAAAACTAATGTTCATCAGATTCAAACCTCTAATCCTTAAATGTAGTTATGGAACATCTTTTTACTGCGGTGTTGCATGTCTGTCCTGAATTTGCCCGGAAATGTGTTTTCTCTGCTGCACGAGGAGATGGCCGCAGTGGGAGCAGGTTTTAATTTTGGCTCAAACAATGTGACTTTCTGACTGCCAGCCATTCTGAAGCACAGCACCCTGGGGAAGCAGACTTCCTCATTTGCAATGAGTTGTTTTTCAACACGCGGTGTTTTTTTGCAGTTAAAATGTAAGAGTGCGTGTTGCAGCTGCATTCAGAATCCAAGTCAGGCTGCGTGTTATTGTTCACGGACTTCCTCCAACTCACTTTTAAGTTTACAAAAACATCTTTGTCCAGTGGGCGACGTGCTAACGTCTGTTTCATTTATCTTGTATCTTGTCTTTAATCTTACTATGGATTTTGATATTGTGGTAGTCTGTGATAAAACGTCAATTACTAAATTAAAAAGTGAAATATTATAAAGTAAAAAATACTTTATAAAACTTTCATAAAACTTTATTATACTTTATTTCAATTTTTTATTAAAAAAAATCATGGTCTGATTACTGAAATGTTTGAAAATTTGGTCCCTGTCAGGCTTTGCTCCAAAATAGCCACAAGGTGGCACTACACACCACAAAACAACTTCTGTTAAACGGAACACGTACTTATTTATGATAACAACAAAAACAATGATCAGAATAATAATATGAATAATAACAACAATAATGATAATCATAATATGACTAATAAACTATATTATTCAGCACTACAACAAGATGAAAGGTAACTGTAAAGTGTAATAGATTCTTTTATTATGGCTCATAATCATCTACATACTCTTTTTATTTAACTGTCAAACTTAACTCACTTAAACGTCTGTATAATTTGTTTGTAGTTATGTAAAATACAATAACTTCCTTCTTGAAAGTTCTTCACCAAAAGTTCAGAAACAGTTTCATTTCAGCAAACATTGTTTCACTGTGTTTATGTCTGAGTTAGTTTCCTTGAACTTGAGGCTCAAAACTAAACACAAATCATGTGTAAAATCCCCGAAGTTTACCAAAGCAATGACTCATATTTTCATTTCTGCAGCTGCTGGTTCCTGCGACTTCAAAGATGGGTTCGACAGCTGAACCTTTCACCTCCCTGCCTGCCAACAACGGTTCCACCTGCAACACCCTGTACGACCACCGGGACTACGCCAGGGTCTTAATGCCCCTGGTTTACTGCACTATATTCGTCGTGGGCCTGCTTGGGAACTGCCTCGCCCTCCATGTCATCCGTCCCAACATGAAGAAAATGAACTCCACCACCTTGTATTCCCTCAACCTGGTCATGTCTGACATCCTCTTCACCCTCACACTGCCTGTCAGGATCGTTTACTATGCTTTGGGCTTCCACTGGCCTATGGGTGAGGCCATGTGCAAGGTGTCAGGCCTCATCTTCTACATCAACACCTACGCAGGGGTCAATTTCATGACCTGCCTCAGCGTGGACCGCTTCATCGCTGTGGTCCTGCCTCTGAGATTCGGCCGACTCAGGAGGGTCAGCAATGTGCGCTACATCTGCATTGGCGTTTGGGTGCTGGTCCTGGCACAGACCCTCCCTCTCCTCGGCATGCCCATGACCAACCTGGAGCCCAACAACTTCATTACCTGCATGGAATACCCCAACTTTGAGAAGGTCGACCACATTGCCACTGTACTGATTGGAGCTGTCGTCTTGGGTTATGTCATCCCAGTGATCACCATCCTTGTGTGTTACACCGTCTTATGTTCCAAACTCCACTTAACAGCCAAGAACAACCATTTGACAGAAAAGTCTGGACGCAGTCGCAAGGTCATCGGCGTGATCTGCTGCGTGTCCCTGGTGTTCGTCATCTGCTTCACCCCCTATCACATCAACATCCTGCAGTACATGATCCGCAAGCTGGTGTCGAGGCCCGACTGTGCCGACCTCACAGCCTTCCAGGTGTCGCTGCACATCACGGTGTGTCTGATGAACCTCAACTCCTGCCTGGATCCCTTTATCTACTTCTTCGCCTGCAAGGGCTACAAGAGGAAACTGAAGAAGCTGCTGAGGCTGCAGGTCAGCGCGTCCTTCTCCAGCGCGGTGAGGACGTCACCCGAGGGCTCATCGAAAGATATCATCGATGGCAACAAGATACAACTCAACAGTTCCATTATGGGTGCAGGCAGCGAGAAACTCTCAGAGAGGCGGTTAAACAAAATGGAGCAAAGTGAAGCGCTGATGAGCAGGAGTTGAATAAGATGTGAGAAACTTTTATGTCCATTTCAACCAGGTCTGGCACAAACTGATCGCAAACTTGATATGGATGCAGTCGTGTCATCATGGATTCTAAGCAACCAGGAATTCAGCCATATTGGACCAGATTAGTTTACAGAAGCGAGGACCATCAACATCAGCATAAATTGTCTGGTCAGACGAGACAGACCATGGAAATCACCTGAACCGGACATTCATGAATATGTGGGACACTTTAGAAAGCACCCATTCAATATTTACACTCAAACCTCACAACTGATCCATGCTCATTTCATTTCAGGAAGTGAGTCGTTCAAGTGGAAGTGAAATCAGACTCAAAGTCTTTAAGATTCAGTTCAGCACACCGATGTCAATTCTCAGGAAGAACTGTACGTTCATCATCTCACCATCCACACACTCACATGTCCTCGTCGCTCAGCTGCTGTGGAGTTAGCTTACGGACGCTAAAATGGACTCAAACTCCAAATGTCCTCTCCTTCCTTCTTCTCCCAGTTTCTGCTGCAGATCTTGCTAAAACTCGGAATAGGGTCTCCATTGCCCCCTGGTGGCCCCACACAGTATTTTTTAACCAATGTGACAAAGTAAAATGAATGTTCCCCTTGGGTGGCTTCCATCATTTGTCGTGGGAGCTTCTCTTATCACACTGATGCATATTGAAGTGTTCATAAACAAATGTCTCCTGTTTTAACTTCAGGGACATCACCCTGATTACGACACAGAGAGGTCAGTGTGATTAGTTTCAAAGCTTTATTGCTCTTATAACCTGACCTTTCCCTGTCGGCTGCTGTTTACCAGATCTGGGCCATGTAGTAAGTAGTAGTAGTAATAGCAGTACCACCTGTCAATCAAAGGTGGTATTTTTTTCTGCAGTTTGAACCGTATTCACCGCTTTAGGTTCACATCCTGTCCTAAACCACAACACCTTTGCTATAAAAAAGATCCATCGACATAGTGCAGAGACAAGGCCGTCCCATTTTGAAGGCTCCTTTCTTTTCCTACAGGAGGTTCCTTCTAAACAAAAACTATCCCAGGATTCATATGGGCTTCAGTGACAAAACATTTAAAAGCAACAACCTCCTGACATATATAAAGTATAGGGTTTAGACGACTTCACACTGTATTCAGTTTAATATATAAAAAGAGCCAGTATTGTTGATTGACAGATACTTTTGCATCATACTCTTCACTCTCCTCCTCCTCCCCCTTGAAAGTATTAAAATAAATAAAACATTTAAAAATGTGTGAGTGTCATTGTCAGTGTGACAATTCTGAATTCATATCAAACCATTGCTTGCACAGTATACTTTATGTGTTGGGTAGCTTTTTAATGTTTATTATAATAATCAATAAAAACAATAATTTCTACAATATTGCATCCTATGAATGAGTAAACTGAACAATTTAGACTTTTAATGCAACTTGAAAGTGTGTGAGATTTGGGCAAATGTTTAACAACAGAATAGTAGGATCATAATATCACAGAATTATATGCAGATATCGATCGATGGCTCCCAAAACAAGAATGGTTATTGTAGTATTGACTATCGACCTCCAGAGGGCAGTGTAAAGCAAGATAATGAGTTCATGGGAAAGGGAAATAAAAACGTCTTTGACAGACATCAAGCTCCTTATCTCAAAAGTGACACAACAAATAAGCAACTTCTCCTTTTCTGCAAAGTTATCAACGTCTGTTTGACTTTAGACAAAATAAAAAAACAAACAAAACAAAAACAACCCAGGGAAGAAAGCAGAAGTCTAAATTCACCCATGCTGTCTTATATAATCCTCTCAACACATATTGTATATCATAACTATGGTTTACAGGCTATTATTCATCATGGAGCGTTGAACTCACTGAGGCAACCACATGACAAGTAACAAGGAGATGAAACATCACAGACTGTTGTCATAACAACATATTGCAATGAGCACAAAGTACCATCTGCTGTGAGATTTTTAAGACACATCGAGAGGATGAGCCGGTAGATAATTATTTCCCTGGAAGAAGAATCCAACTGGATGAGCGGCGCTGGTGTGAACTGTTGTGAAATCACAGGGGTATAAATAACGGCGCGATCACGCAGAGAGGTGTCAGAACAAATGGCAAATCTGATTCACCTGCACAAAATAGACGTAACCTTTAATGGAGGTCAGTCAGAGAGTGGCGAGCCGCCACGGGAAAGTACGCAATTCGTGGGAATGTATGACATACTTCCTGTTTTTGTTTGTTCAGTAATGGGCGAGAGAACCTGCGGTTCAGAGATCAGGGCGAAGACGTTTGGACTTGCACAATACTCTTTGAGCCAAACGTCCTAATTCACACCATAACCAGCTCTCACACACACACACACACACACATTAATCACACGTGTTCATCTGTATTCCATCCAGGTCCAGACTGACCTTGAGCGTTTCACCTGAGGTATGCGCTTTGCATCCATTAAGTCGACGTGGTGTAAAACCATCTCACAGCATCAGCGTGAAGTGTCTATTACCACCATCTTATTTCCTGTTTATATGGCAACTGCCTCAACATCCTGTTTTTAATTACTTCTCTCCAGCAGCAGATGCTTCTCACAGCAACCTGCTGTGGATTACTCCCCTGAGAACTAATGTGCTGTGACAGACCCCACTTTTCCAATCAATAACTCGCCCTAAATCTGCCATCTCTCTGCCTGCCAAACACACTCCCACTTCTAATGGCACATCATTTTCTTTAAGGGGGTGTAATTGCAGACTGTGGAAAGCTGTAGCCCTTTGTGTTCCAGCTATGTAGCTACTGTAAAGGAATCTCAAGTACAGAAGCCACTGCAGCCGACAGCCGACGCAGGAAGTGTTGGGGGCTTTCACACTCTCGCCACTGTTTCCATCACATTGCCCTTTAGAGAAATGAGCAGTCACTTCCCGTTTTTGGTGCCGTTAGAGCAAAGTGCTCAGATAAATCGCAGAGCGGCTTCTCGAACCTGTTGTTGAAAGTCTGACGAGGTGTGTGTTTGATTCCCATGGTAAGTTCTCTCTTTTATTGTCGAGGGAAGGCATGTCCGTGTGACCTTAACTTGTAGGGGAAAAACGATGTAGGAAGTTTTAACGCTATTCACTACCTGAGTGTGTTGATGCTGTGCTTTTGTACAAACGGCTGTAAATCGCCTCGCTGGTTTTATTCCACAGATTTGAAGAAATAGTTTTGCCTAATCTTAATTTCACATTCACACACTCGTAATTAATCAACAAAAAAAAAAAAAAAAAAAAAAATCCACAAAAACTCAAATCACCAATGAAAAGGATCCGAATAATCTAATAAGATCAGCCTCTCTTTCACCAGACATCTATTTTTAACTGTGAACCACAGAAATCACGTGATTTCTCATCAAGACGAGGCAACACATTCAAAGATCTCACTTCCACATATGTTACAGTGGCTCTGATCGTTTTTATGTAACATACATACTTATATTTGATCGTTCTATTTCATTTTTAAGTTGGTCTCCGTCCTCCCATGTTCCACTTTTAAAGATCAAAGTATTTACCGTACTGTTCAAACACAGAAATGCCTCTGTTGGTTATTTCCACGGCAGTGTGTGTTGTAGAACCCCAATTATTTATCATATTGGTTTATTGGTTTAATACCAATATTTCTTTTTTCAAACTTTCAGGTTTCGTTTGGACACGTAAGGAAACATTTCCACATCATGTTCTAAAGAAAGTTACAATAGCCCTTCTCTTCGGGTTAGTTGAAATATATTTTAGAGAAAAGATTTCATCGATGAAGTTAAACATCTTTAACCTTTCGAAGCAGTATCTTTAAAGAAGATCAATTAAAAACCGTGATCATTTGCGATGAACTATGACAATCGTCTTTCTGCTAACTTGAAGTTTCAGGATGCGGATGTGGATCTGAACCAGTCCAACATCCAACATGTCTGTGGAGTCCAGTACTGAGAGGCCACAGCAGGGGCCGGCGGAGTACCGGCTGGCCAGTGTGATCTTCTACTCCTTCGTCTTCGTCATCGGAGTCATCGTCAATATCACAGCTCTGTGGGTTTTCTCTCTCAGCACCAAGAGGAGGAACTCGGTCACGGTGTACATGATAAACGTGGCGATGGTGGACCTCTCCTTCATCCTGCTGCTTCCCTTCAGGATGATCTACCTCTACCTGGACTACTGGCCCTTCGGCGATATCTTCTGCCGGGTTATTGCCGCGCTCAACATTTTCTATCCCTGCATGGCTCTCTGGCTGTTTGCTCTGATCAGCGCTGACCGCTACATGGCCATCATCCAGCCGAAGCACGCCAAGGAGCTAAGGAATGTCCCCAAGGCCGTGGTGGCGTGTTTGGGGCTGTGGCTCATGACTTTGGGCAGCACCGCCCCCCTGCTCTTCTCCGAGCAGGACCCCGATCGCATCTCCAACTTCACCACCTGCGTCAAGGTGCAGGACATCATCTTCTTGCGCCGCGACAATGCCATCAACTTTGTGCGACTCGTCTTCTTCTTCCTGGTCCCCATTTGTATCATGATCGGCTCCTACATCGTCATCGTGGACAACCTGATCCACGGCCGCACCTCGAAACTCAAACCTAAAGTGAAGCAGAAGTCCATCCGCATCATCATCACGCTCATAATCCAGGTGCTGGTCTGTTTCGTGCCTTTCCACGTGTGCCTCGTGCTGCGTTTGATGGAGAACGGCCAAGATGGCGGCTTCAGCACGTGGGCGGTGTTCACCACTTTCCTGATGAACATGAGCACGGTGCTGGACATCATTCTCTTCTACATCGTCTCCAAGCAGTTCCAAGACCGCGTGATCAGCGTCATCCTGTACAGGAACTATCTGCGGAGCGTGCGGCGGAAGAGCCGGCACACGCGATCGGCGAGCAACGTGACCAGTGCGATGATGTGAACCTGCGTGGATTCCTCAGCAGCGCGCAGCTCTGCGTGTACCGCCAAATATACTTCATTATTCAAAGGATTAAAACTTGCAATTAATTTTCCAAGGTGTAATTTACACTCACAGTATGAGAGTGCTGCTGTTGTGGCAAAAACATCTGTGTTCGGAGCTGATTGACTCACCCAGGAGACTTGGGATGTTTTTTTGTGCTGCTCTGCTCCGGCAGACACAGCGTCGGAGTCTGTGGCTCAGGTGTAACGAACGCAGGCGAAAATAAAGCTGGTGATCGTTTAGGAGAGAGCCGACAGTGTCTCTGCATTCGGTTTGATTCTGTAAATAGATTCTAAAACCCTCCTCGCTGTGTCACCTCACAGCCAGCGTGGCTCTGACAGCCTCCACAGCCCGGAAACAACGGTGGGCTCTTCGTGGTTGCACTTCTGGTTTGCTCTGTACGACATATTTCAATCATCGCCTCCTTTGCACCTCAGCGTTGCATCATGACGGAGTCAATTTAACATATAAAATCTATAATTAGACCCCCCCCCCACACACACACACACGTTTAAGGTTGCTGAGAATTTATTGGCCAGGTGATGGCAGCATGGCACAGCGAGATCCCATGGATCTGCCAGAGCAGGTTAGAGGAGGAAAGTGCTGGATTCTTCTGTTCTGTGCAGTCACTTCCTCCTCTTTGGTTTCTGCATAGTATTATTATTATTATTATTATTATGTCTCAGATGCTTCGCGAGAGCAAATCTTCTTCTTGAAGTGTATCAGCGCCCCTCCGCTGAGACTGAAGTGAGTTTGTGGTGCATTGCGAATCGTATTGATTCGATGTTAAATGATTCAGTCACTTGAAGTGCATTTACAGTAACATCCTCAAGAGATGTCAGCAAGGTTATTCGCTAGATTTAGAGCAACGTCCACCTGAGGAGAGAAAACTCTTTCCTGCACAACGGTTAGAGTTAGAGGCAAGTGACCGCTTTATTACGCTTGTCTGTGAGTTTACGCCTCACCTCGCCGACTTATAATGACCCGGGGAAGAGTGGTGGCCATTTTGAACCTGTCTGGACCAGGATTTTTTTTTTTTTTTTACTACTCATAAAAAAAGTGAACAAACAGGTCTCTGTTTCCGCCGCGAAAAATAAAGTCACGTTCGAATGTGACGCCTCTGATAGGCGTCACGCACAGAGGTTGCCTGAGCTCAGAATTGATTCGGTGTTGCCAATTGCTAAAATAATCAAGTTAGTGTGTCTGTCACAGCAACAGAGTCCTAACTGGATTAGACAGTGAGTCAGTGTAGCTGAGTGACTACGAAGTGTCTCATACAATTAGGCAGCCTCCGTGTCTGCACTGTTACCACGTCTGCCGTGGCAAGTTTCGGATCGGTTATCGTACAACTGAAAACACCGTGTCACACCGAGCTGCTGCTTAAAGTGATTCTGGTTTGATTCATGTTTAATTCTCTTTACCAGCAGTTAAAGTCCCGCAGCGGTAAAGGGAGAGTCCATATGGTTCCTGATTGGTTCGCACGATGTTCATATGCAAGAAATGACCGGGGCTTACAGAGGAGGTAGTTTTACACCGTGTTTAACAGGACGAGTCCGATGTTTCCGTCTCACATGGAATTCTGGGAAGTGCAGTTCATCACGCGATGATAGCTTTATTGGTTGGCGGACTCCGAGTGGATTGATAACCGAGGGGTCAAGGGTCAAATGAAACATCAGAGGGTCATCTATCCGTCCCACCTGTTAGGCATCAAAGGAAAAGCAGCCGCGCCGCTCACAGCAACTGGCATTTAAAACAATTACGTTTCCTGTCAAGTCCCTGTGATGAATTATCCGGAAGCTTTACCAGCTGTAATTCTAAATCTTCCCAACAAGTGCCTTTGTTGTAGAGAAATTAATGAAAACAAGATTGTCTTTCATAGGAGCTGATCTAACAGCGCGGCAGCCAGCTGCTCTTCTTTGGGAATAAAAACAGTCAGCATTAAGCACAGCTCAGACAAACTACTTTCTCTCTCTTTTTTTTTTTTTTTTTCCTCCCCTACCACTCGTGTGGAAAACAAATCAGGCGGCGAGCGCAGTGGCCATCTGTTTTGTTATTTGATATGTGTGAATACATGTTGTAATGACTTTGTTTGTGAATCACTCTGCGCGGCAGAACACACGAGAGCTCTCGAAGTGCTGGAGTGTTCAAAGCTAATCATATAATTGGACACAATAGTCGATGACAAATGGAGACGCTCAGAGCCAGCCAGCTGGGGAAGTGAATATGTAATCATTGTAAAATCATATCATTTTTGCATATTTGAAGACAGCTTAATAGAGTTCGCGTGTCAGAACAGTATCAAATCATGATGACAGTGTGTCGCTGGGTTTGCTTCTCTGATTTGTTGGACTATTACTTTCCTATTAAACACATTTGTTTTTCTATGATATCATATAACACAAATATGTTTATATAAATATATAGACGCTATATTCTCTGTGTGTGCCAATGGCCACGTGTATCATTTATCAAACAGCACCACAGCGAAATCTGAAATGGTTCGCCACAAGTAAAATATAAATAGTTAAAATCAATAGTTACAGACCGAACGGCGGAAACGGTAAAAGTTGTAGATAAATGGTTTGAAATCGTTACCCAGTGAATAAATGGCTGAAACAGTTAATTAAAAGTGATTAAGAATTAATGGTCGATGGTTAATGGTATTAAAAAAAACAAATTAATGGTTGAATGAAACGTCTCTGCCTCATCAAGGTGGAGGGGGCCCCTCATCAAGGTGGAGGGGGGGGGGGGGGGGGGGATGGTAGGAATGCAAACAGACCTAAACACTGACAGATAAACACTGTGCGCAAAAAAATAATTTGTGGCATTATTCATGATATCATTTATAGTTGCCTTAGTTTGTTTGTTTGTCAGTAGGATAACACAAAAACTACTAAAAGGATTCTCACGATAATGAGTTCAGGGGACTGGGTTGTGGACTTTCCTGAAGGCCGATCTAGTTTCGAGTTTCAAGAGTACAAATACTTGACGCTTGATGCGCTCTGTTACGCGCGACATCTGTTGCGCCTCTGTCTGTCCTGGGAGAGAGGGAGCCCTCACTTGCGACTCTCAGGTTTCTGGAGTTTTATATTTGGAGGTTGAGGTTTACAGGCGGAGGATGTCGCACCTTGTTAAGCTCTGAGAGGAAAATTGTGAATATGGGCAAAACATATAAAGTTAGATCGACTGAGTGAAATGATTCCAGTTTGAAATGAAACGAAATTAAGATAATTAGCGATGGGTCAGCGGAGGGATCCCAGTGAAGCTGGTCTCAAGTCCAAACCGCGCGCTGGAAGCTCGTCCCCCTGCCCCTTTACTACACCTTCAGTCTTCATGTTGTTCCAATTAGAGCGCACGAAGAGATGAAAGCGAGGCCATAATGTTATATAGATACTGTACACATCCAGCCTCGCCTGGGCCTCTTTGTCTACTGTACGGCATTAGCAACGAGCAGCTGCCTGCGTTTACATCATTTAGCGTTCCTCTCTGGGCACTTTTAAATACGCCGAATCTCTCCCCTGGTAAACTTTACAATAGGATGTTGAAGGATACTCCTGGACTGCCATAGGAAATGAGAGGCACATGTGTGTGCATGTAGCGGCGGGCTCCCCCCCGTGATGCTGAGCTTTAGGGCTGCACAACGAGACTAATGGGTTCCTTTCGCGGACACAACGAGGCAAAGCACATGTGCTATTGTTCGTGTCTGCGGTAGATGCGCGGCGGTATCTTATATGTCGCGGTCTGGGCCGCGCGCGGTGTCCCCTCCGCGCAGCCAAGCTAGCTTCACAAAGGTATAATCTGCTCCTCTGGCGGTGGCCGTCTACTCCTGCGTTGTCTTTTGTCTCCATTAAAAGGAGATAATCTACTGCGAGAGATTCAAACGCGACTAAACTGACTCCAATTGACCGCGCAGTTAGCGGAGAGCAGGAGAAGAAGAGGAAATGTATGGCCTTGATTACAGCTGTGTGTCTATTTTAGCAGATTGTTCTGTTGCCGATTGGCGCGCACAGTCAACCGCCATTAGCGCGTATAAATAATGTAGGACCCTCATCTCCCTCTCTGTGTTTTTATTTCCAGCTCTCTTACTCAGCTAAGTGGCTGCATGGAAACCTTGGCCTCCTCCTCCCTGTCGGGGGTTCTCCATAGATTAATGTAAGATTTATTTTTTTCAGACTGTAAAGCAAGCATGCTGTGGATAAGTGTTCCCACTCGATGCATGTGGGGATGTTTTTAATTGTATCATGTGAAGTGGCCGAGGAGCTCCGCTGGGGACTGTGTCAGGTTGTGTTAATATTTAATCCGCTCCCACTTTAGTTTCCTCATGATCCGCGGGATCCGAAGTGCGGCGTTAGGAAAGCAACGTTACGAGACAGATAAAGAGACACGAGTAAAGACATCGTAGCTCCAGGCCGCTGTCTCGTTCAGGATGCGGCGCTGCGAAGACACGATCTGGTGAGATTCCACTCTCGCCTCTCTCGTCTCGTCTCTGCCGAGGCCCAGTGCGCCCGGACAGTGAGATATTTTGCAGCGCCAAATTTAATGTAAGACTGGATATTAGGAGCGAAGACACAGAGTTAACCTGCGTCTGGGTGAGAGACGGGGAGGGGAAGAGCGAGCGAGGGCTTCCACTTCCTCTGTGTGCACGTCACGTCTCCTCTCCCTGAGCTCAATTACAGGATTGATACTCGGAGAGGAAACTTCATCATGTCGTACAGATGTCTTCACTGGGAGGAAGAGGGAGACGAGGCTTCCTGTCATTTAACGTGACATGGCCGGCGTTCATTCAGAATAAACAAAATGGGGAAACAGTCGGACTTTGCTTTTTCATTACGGCCTAATAATTAACGTGGAGCGCGGCGGGGTTCCGCCCTGACAGGGATGGGCCAGAGGTGGTCACGCCTGTTGGACACCAAATTTTAACAATTGTGCTGAGTGAATGAATCCAAACAATGACTTGTAAACAATAATACTGTTTCAGTGAGCCACTCAGCTCCATCACAGTAAACATTCTTTACAACCCAGACAGCTTCATAAAGCGCTGCAGGCATCACTGGGCACAGCCGTCATTAGTCAGTGCCTGCGTGTAAATGTGAATAAAAAGCACAGCGCCGGTGATGCTGCGCAGACGCCGGCCCGCATCCACTCCACAGTGTTTCATTTCAAACGTGACACAGGCAGTGAACACACTCCACAACAATGGCCATGTTTTGCTTTAATTTGATTAGGTTTTGTCTCAGCAAATGCCAAGTCCTGTTTTGCCTCAAGAACATATCTCTTAATCACGTTCCATCCAGGCTGTGTCTTTCATCTAAATCTCACAGCCATGGCTCACACCCAACTTTATTTCGCTGAAAGGTAAAGAAAAAAAAAAAAAAAAAAAAAAAAAAAGCACGCGCGCACACACACACACACACACGCACACATACAACAAGGGAATACAATGACAAAAGCCCAGCTCTCATCTCTGTCACATAAAGTGATGTTTTGTATTTAGGTGTGTGCAGCAGAGGTGTGTGTGTGTGTGTGTGTATGTGTGTGTGTCTGTCTGCAGGGCTCAGATCCATGTTGTTTGGTTTGCTTCTCCATTAAGAGAGCTGTAAAGGAGAGGGAACAGATGGCTGCTGGCCCGCTCTGTCCTGCATCCTCTCACAACTGCCACACTTCCTGTGCGTCCATTAATCTTCTCTCACTACTCCTGCAGCACAACTTTATTAAAACAACTCAGGAGAGAGCGAACAACAAGCCCGCGCAGCTGTCAGGAGCCAAAGACAGAGCCATTCGTCCACAGAAGAACAGCCTCGGATTTCGCGTCGCATCTGTAAA
Source organism: Pseudorhombus dupliciocellatus (assembly GCA_016785235.1). Taxonomy (NCBI): domain Eukaryota; kingdom Metazoa; phylum Chordata; class Actinopteri; order Pleuronectiformes; family Paralichthyidae; genus Pseudorhombus; species Pseudorhombus dupliciocellatus. Next base: position 2,119,305 of record JAFBJW010000311.1, on the reverse strand, counting down.
ACAGCCCGAGAAGGATACGCTCGGCTTTGAAGCGAGGCTCAGGCAGAGCGCTCGCTGCAGCCCAGACGCAATAAATGCTCATTAGGACGCAGCTGGAGCTGCTGTTTGTGCACAGTTCATAGGTAGAGTTTGTCAAACACGTGAGGCTCTAGATCTCAGCCTGGCCCAGACTACTGTTGCCTCAGAACATGTGGAAACGCTGTGTAACAGAACGGCCTGGCCTGCGTGAAGCCTTCCAGCACAAACTCCCTCATAAAAGATAAACCAGAGAATCCGTTAAAGAAGCTGCTGAGGCGACCGAATTCAAACTAAAACAAGCTCTGTCCACACAGAGCAGGTCTGAAAACACATATCACATGACCATGAATGACTGGGCACATGTGCACTGGTGAAAACAGGAAGCAGTCGGTTGCTAAAATAAAAGCACGTCCCCCGTCTATGTAAAACAGTTCACTGTAAAACGCATCAGCTGCACAACCGCTGTAACGGAAGACAACAGGGTCAACGAATGGAAATGTTCAAGTGAGACGGCCCGACATCTCTACGATCACTGATTTTAATCTGAAATTAATTAATTGGTCAAATTTGTGATTGTTCGTCCAAATGAGTGAACAAAGAGAATCAAAGGAAGACCTGCTACTTGATAAAGGCAGAGATAAATACCCGATGTTGCTGATGCTTCAGCAGCAGGACGTGCGCTGTCCGGCCTGATTGCTCTCACAGGAGGAAATCTATTGCTATTTAGGAGGCTTTTGCAAATTTACATGTGGCGCGCCTTAGTGACAAATATTCTGAGGACGTGGCTCCATTTGGCCCTCTGCTCTGTGTCCATAGCAGTCAGCGGGTAAATTGAAAAATCAATTCCAATTTAAATTATTGGAATAAAGAACTCCAGGAGCCCGAGATAAAAAAAAAAAAGGAAAAAAAAAAAAAACCTTCTTCTTCTTCTAGATCCGCTTTAATTGGAAAGTCATTTCTTCAGGGTATTCTAATGGTTCTGAGGGAAGATTGCAAAATAAAGTTGATGAGCTGAAGGGAGGGGTGGGTGGGTGGGGGGGGTGCGGTTAATAGCGCACGCTTGTGTTTGCGCGCGTGTGTGTTTGCCTGACCCTGTGTGTTTCCTCTGCTCTGCCACACTGTGCTCGTTCCTCCCCTCCCTCATGACAGAGGCGCCAAATGAAGACTAATCCAGCGGGCTCACACACACTCAGACACACACTCCCTCACGCCTGTGGTCACTCGTCTCATCCATCTGCTATCTGGGGGAGTGTCGGGGGGGCTCCCGGGTCAAACTAAATTAACCATCCCTCGCTCACAATTGTAAAAATGTAATTGACTTAATATAACCAACCCTGGTGATTTGGATACTCCGGCTGTGAGTCATTTTGCGAGAGCTTACAGACGCCACCTCAGACGAGAAGCAGCTTCAAAGGCGAACGCTGCTGCGACGGATCAAGCTTCAACTGAGCAGTGAGGGCGAGAGCAAACAAATTAAAGGACAATAGCATTATTGTAGATGTTATAAAGATCGCATTCATTCTTCTGCTTTTAAAATTAAACAGCTATGACCACAGTTTGTATTAAGACGGTGGACGACGGTTTCCCTGAGGACGGGGTGGAGACCCAAACTGGAGCTAAAAGACAAATAACACTGGACTTTGATTCATCCGTTGGCCAGAAACAGAAATGTCGCTCTGTTCTTCTTAACTGCCCCGATGATGTCACACCCTACCCTACTTACCCCCCATTAAAATCCACTCCCTGTACAGCTGGCGGGGAACGTAGCGGAACATTTAGCAGATTAAAAGCTCAGAAACCCCCTCAGGAAGCGATAGAGATCAAAACTGGAGCTTAAAGTATGAATAAATATTGAAGGTTTTGCCTCATCATGTGTCCAAAGACACAACTGTGGTCCTCCCTGTTTCTGTCTGACATGTAAATAACAACCTGCCCCCAAGTGGCCACATCACGGCTAAATAGGAACCAAAAAATATGCCAGAATGTAATTTAAACAATGTCATTTCATCACAGAACATTATGACAAATCTGTATTTATAGATAGATGTGAATTCCCTGCTGCCCAGCCCCCATGCATGTGTTTCTGCACAGACCCTTATCACCTCCACCTTCCCTGCTGCTTCACTATTATCACCTTAGTGTCGAGAGTGTAAGCTCTGAATCGGCCCGGCGCCTCCCACCGGGATCAGCATCACCAGCATATACCGGCATTAAATAAAAACTAATAATCACTTTCAGGGTCTTTCTTGTATCGCATCACCAGCGTCGCTCAGTCAACACAATCAATCCACCTCTCTGTGGGCTGCGCTCGCCGCCGCCGGATGGCAGACCTTTCTGAGCTGCCCCGTTGACATTAAAGCAACACTGTGCCGAGACATTTCCATTCAAGAAACTTGTTGACATAGTTATCAGACATCAAAGAGGCTTGTGTCATTTTGAAAAGGCCTCGCACGAGTAATGGAGATGTTAAAGGGCGTGTTGGCCCCAAATATCACAAAAGGATGAGAGGATATGAACACGCTTTGACTGAGACACTGAAAGAGAGAACATGATGGGGAAAAAAAAGAGAGAAAACACTGAGATCCATTCTCTGGAGAGAAAGAGTGTGAGGAGGGGGGGGGGGGGGGGGGGGGGGGGGGGGGGGGGGGGGGGGGGGGGGGGGGGGGGGATCGCTCAGCTCCATTTCCGCCTAAGAAGCGCAAAGTTAAAAGGTGGCCCCTGTACAAATGAAACTCAATTTCACGCCACATTATCCCTCCCTGTTCTCTTTCCTGGCTTTCATTTTCATTAAGACCAGAGACAATCATAAATTAATAATTACTGCCGAATGTCTAAGCGCAGGCCGCAGTCCTGCAGCCCGCCCCTCGCCGCTGTGGTCTTCCATGTTCACGCTTGCAAAATGTTAATTTAGGTAATGTGGCCTGGCCCTTGTCAGATAAAACTGTTTTGTAGTTTCGCTAATACATAATGGTCTATCTGATTAGGTGACATTAGTCCTATCTTTCAGACTATCAGCCGGCACCTTCCTAATGTCTCTCTGCAGACGCAGGGCACCGCGGACTTATCAAGACACACGCAGAATTACCGCGCTGCACTAAATGGCCGCTGCCCGGTCGTGGCGACGAGCAGGGAATTAGCAGGGTCGGGGTTAACACTGCAGTCGGCGCGATGCTGTCGTATAAATACGACTTGTGAAACTTTTCAGAGTGTGGGAAAGAAAAACTAGAGAAGCAGCGTCAGGAGGACTTCTCCTCAGCTGGTCGAGCGAAAGCAGAACGACAACAAATACGACAACGTGACATTAGGCGAAGAGGGAAAGAGGACACGGGATCATGCGGAATAATCACATCTGGATGATGTCTCCATGAGCGCATCTCCACGTCATGCCAAGTGAATAAAGCACACGGCTGCTGACGCCCTGAATATGCGATCAGCGCTGCACTTTCCACACCGCAGCCGAGTGAAATGCAACAACACAGCTATAATGCACATTTGGTATTTAAAGTCTTTGTGCCTCATGGTCATATTTGTACTGAATTGAATTTATTACAAAATGTGCAGTGATATGAAACACGTAGCTGCAGGGGCCTCTCCTCTCGGATGCCGGCGCAGGAAATGGCATCAGATAGAGAAATAAACAGGATATCTGAGTAATGGCTGTGAACGCCGCGCGTCTCGCGAGCTCATTGGTGCCGAGAAAGAGGAGGAACGATTGAGTCATTAAACGGATAGAGTGGACACGATGTCAGGGTTTCTCTCGCTCCAGACTGAGCTGGAGTCCGAGGAGGAGCAGCGACAGGCGGAGCGAGCGTGAACCCGTTGGCGTGATTGATCGCCCACTGTGTCATATTGTTCTTTCAAGGTTGATTGAAACTTTAACCTAATTTTCTTAATACAAAGAAGAGAACGCATGAAACATTTCAGGCCCTGTAGTTTTTTTTTTTTTTTTTTTTCTTCTTACAATGCAGCATTGAATTATGCAGCAATCAGTCAATTATTCATCTCCGTGGCTGCGTTAGGGCCGTGCTTTAAAAAGCATGCAGAATGGGAATGGGCCGAGCTGCTGTGTCAACACATTTCCCTCAGAATTGCTTACTAGAGAAATTTGTGTCTGAATGTCGATTTCATATTTTATATGTGTTTCCAGAGCTGTACCTGTTACTGCTGCTCTGAAATGATCCGTGCTCACGACTACTGTTCATTCAGAGCAGCAATGAAACACGGAACTCTACAACATTCAGGCCAAAAGAAGAAGTGTGGATTCATGAGCGCCAAAATAAAAGACAATGGTACATTTGAAAAAGAAGAACGTAAAAGACTGAACTCCCCCAAAGCGCGGGTGTGTTTTTTTCCCAATGTACAATCATTCATCACACTTATAGTTTGACCAGTTGTGCACAATACAACTAGTCAGTCTATTGGTGGTTTTTTACTTGATAGTGATATATAGTGAATTAGTGTCTCACACTTTAAAGTACACATTAAATACATTGAGCTTGGTCATACATTCATTTACTCCCCCCACCGCACATGGATGAGCCAATGAATTCAGACACACACGCACTGAAGGACAAACTCACACAACGTTCTCCTTTCAGGACATACGCCTTTTTTAAAAACTTCAATAGAAATGGAAGAACACTGTGCTCATTTATTTTTGTACAATACAATATACCTGTAATGTTTTTTAAGCGAAATATAAAACTCAGAATTGAGTTAAGAGGGGTGTTAAAATTAAAGGTCTCAATGAAACACACACACTGAAAACACAACAGCTATTTCGGGTTGCGAAGGAAAGCAGTGTTAGTGTTGAGTCAGTTGAATATATATATATATATCCGCATTCAGAAGGAAGTGACTTAGATCTAGAGTAGAGGCGGGGCTTATGGCCGTTACTACAGCCAGCCGGGGGGGGGGTGCGTTGTCCATCTTTAGAAACGGTGTGTAATCGGTGGCTGTACGAGAAATGCCAAAATAAAGCCTGTGCCGTGGACGGAGACGTGTGTTCGAGACCTCAGGCAACATTAACTCACAGTTTATCATCAACATGTTAACTTTTATTTGAATTTGAAATACAATGAAGAGATGATTCGAGAAGCTATATAAGTTATCAGTGACAACAGACCTAGACACTCCATTGAGAACAAAAAGAACAAACACATTGTGAACATGGGACACTCCTCCTCCTCCTCCTCCTCCTCCTCTTCCTCTCCTGATTGTAACACATAACGTCTAAACTGGTTTGCAGTTAAACGACTGACATCAGCTTATGTCTAGAGAATATACACAGGTTTTCAGCATTGAAATTCAGAAGTCTTCAGGGAAAGTAACAAGAAAATCAAAAGGTATCATGAGTTCGTCTTCGCGTCAGGATATCGCCACGCACTCTGGAAAAACAGAAGAGCGCGTCTGCGTCGGTTCGAGTGCTGTGGTTTCTAAATGGCATCGGGGTTGGAAACGTTTGCATCCTGACCGACACGCGATCGCAATTCGTCTGGATATTTTTTTTTCTTTTTTTTTCTGTAAAAGTATCGAGAGGTGCCGACTTTGAGTGCGTCTCATGACAAATGTACAGTAAATTCCAAGAAATATTACCTCTGTTACAAAGATTACAGTACTATCGACAGCAAAAGTCTTCGTTTTTGAAAGTGAAATGTCTGATAGGTATGTTTTTCAAAATCCCGCGGGCTCGAGTGAGTCAACCCTAGTATTTGTTCAGCACAATATAGGATTTATTAAATATCATAATTCCAGGACAAACATTTACATGCCTGCATGCTTTCTCACCAAAATGGCAGCTATAGGAAAGAATGATGGCTCAGAAATAGAACAAAACAAACTGTAGGTTTATATAAATGGTGGTATTGTTTGCCTAATAGCTCTACTGCATACACAATACCTCTTAACGTTATATACACATACCTCATCAGTCCGCTCGGGTTTGACAGAGTGACTTCTTCCTATCATTATCATCCGATCATGTATATACAACAATGGTAAAAAGGAAACTTGATTGTATTGTCATCTAATTTAGAAAACATTAAAATCAAAACATCAGTCTTCTCTTTTGATGAACACGTGGACAGACTTATTTTTCTCCCCCTCCTCCACGTTTTTTAGCTTCTCAAAATTCAATTTGAAATACAAAACAAACCTTTTTTTTTTCCTTTTTTTTCAAATTTTCATTTTCGAAGCTTTCTCGCTGGCTGAGATACAGTATAAAAATCTTCAGTGCTGTGAATTTACGCGTTATTACCAACAGTGTACCACGGGTACATTTTTACTGTGCTCAGTATAATATATGTTATCCTTCACGTTTGGTCAACCCATCAAAACCTGCTTCATCAAACTATTTAGCGTCGGCCTCTCGTCGGCGGCGGAGAGAGAAAAAGACTCCTTATTCTACATTCAGACTCAACCTGCTCCAGCGTTTGGGTGAACACAGCATTTCCTCTGAACCCCTACAAGCAGCGTGACATCTTTCCACTATTAAAATCAGCCTGGATAAAGGCTGTTGAGAATCTTCATGGGTTTTCTTCTCTTTCTTTCTTTCTGTCTGTTTTTTTTCTTTTTTTTTTTTTTTTTGTCATGGAATTTTTTCGTTTCCTCCAGCTGCTCCCGGCCTTATCAGTACATCACGGTGGTTTTCAGGAACAGTCTTCCATCTGCAACAGAGGACACACACACAGGAGCCAGGGATTAGCCAACAGCGAACATCCTGCTGACGAAAACGCAGCATTCAGGATGTGATTGTTGATGAAACGTAACTTTGAAATGTTGCCCCCTGGTCTTTTGATTTCAGCAGCGTTACTGCGGCTTCATAAACCAATTTAAGGATGAGATAAAGTTAGAGACCGTGACAAATATGATTAAATAGCACGTATACGCCCCATTTTCTTACTACACACACAAAAAAAACACTGCGTTATTTAATATTTTCATTCAAAGTTGCTTCAGTGTTGCATTAAAGATCATATCCAGTGCATCAGACAGGACATATAATTACACAGTTACATGCATATTTCATGACCACACAGTGTAAAAGCAGCTGTGATAGGGCTCAGGTCTGTTTAAGACATCTCTACTGATACGCTTGTTCAAACATATTACTGCTCTGACGATGTAGGGGCGCTCTCTAAGTGACATTTCCTGCTTGGAAATAGTGTTTATTGAAAACAGCAGACATTCCTGCGCCGCGTTATCTCCAGACACCTCCAACCTAACGAGCTTTGTCCATTTGCAGTGAAACGCTCTTGTCTGAGTGTTCGCCTGAGCGAGCAGCGCTGCTCCGACGCTGAGCTGGTAAAAGCATCTGTTAGGCGCAGCTCAGGAGCATGTTTGACGTTTATTACCTTCACATTTCCTCCGCCGGAGAAACGCTACAGCCGAGCCTCTAAAGAAGCGCACCTCTCTATGGCAGCGCGCCTAAATAATTCAGCGTTAAAGAGAAACGCACACAAAGACGTTTAGCGGCGAGCAAGTTGTCGGACATGACACAGGCCGCGCAGGACATGGAGGAGGAGACGCTGGAGTCCTGTTCTTGCCGAGGTGTCTGAGGACACACCTGGTTTGACTCTGGGGCAGCTACACACACACACAGAGAAGCAACAGGACTCACATCAACTTTTTGTTGTGCTGCTGAATCTGTGTAATCAATATCTTATCAATCGCTGCTTCTCTCCTGTTTAGCCGGTGGTTTGTGTTTTGTTCAGTGTGGAGACAACAAAGGCTTGGTCACGTCATGAGTGTGTGTATGAGAGAGAGAGGAGGGGCGGGGGTGGTGGAGGGGCTGCACAAACACACAGGCTAATTACCCAGCACTGCCGTGGGTCTCGGAGGCATTGCACTCTGGCTGCCTCCATTCAAGCAGCAACCACTGAGTTCTGTGTAAAAGTCATTACGGCGTGAATGCACGGTGCTATAGCACAGAGCCGACACAGAGACAGAGACAGAGACACACACACACACACACACACACAGTCTCATGCACGCGCCTCTCTGGGCACGAGCAGACAGGACGTCACACGCTCACCTCACAGCCTCCCTGGCCGCCCAGCGTCACAGCAGTTTATGGGCGGCGTTAATGAAAACAGACTCAATCTGATTATTTGAGGGAGGACGACAGTTGTCGAGAGGACGCCGGATGTTTGCAGCGTTTTCCTTCTCACAGACAAAATGGTGGCGAAAGACGATCAGTGGGTGTGATGAGAGGAATCTCCATCTGTTTTCGAATTAGAACGAATGCTGACACGTCCGCGCGCAAATCGAAAAAAAAAAAAAAACGGTGACGTCTTGATACGCCGCGTTTTATGAAAGAGCGCCTCATTAGAAATATGCTCAAACTTTAGTATTTTTATATTCAAATCAAGATGAAAAGTTCATTAAAGAGAATAAATATTTCATTAGATGCTAAATAAAACAAAGGGAATTTTTGGCTTCTCTCAGCATAAAATTCCTTTGAAAGATTAATTAATACATGGAAATTATGCAAATTATGCCCATGCAAATATTTTATGAAGACAATTAAGGGATCCATTAATTACAGCCTTTTTTGCTTCAGTGACATTCATTCATTTAATTTTAATTTCACTTTAACTGTTTTGATGTTTAATCTTGCAACAAAGAACTTTATCTCTGCGCACAGGGTCGTGTAAACTTGCCGAACACATCGAGTGGCAAGCGGCAGGGAACCGGCGGAGATACTGGGGGAAGATATTTGCATGTGCACCGTTGCCAGGCAGTACTGGCGAGGTACAGTCCCAGTAGCTTCGCCTGCCTGTGAAAAGAGCCACGTTCCCACTTGGACCCGATTCAAAACACTGCAAAAGCAATTAATAAACACAGACTGTGTTAATATCGCAGAATTAGAGAAGTGTGACAAAAGACAAATAGAAATAATTAGTTCTCTAAAATTATGCCCTCATTATTATTTTTTTTTTCTCCCCCCACTCTCTCTCTCTATGTTCGCCTCCCTGAGTTTGGAGTTGAGAATATACCCACACATTTCTCTCGGCTTTCATGCGAGTGATAGGCTTGTTTTTTTTCTCGCCCCCCCCCCCGTTTTTTTTCTTCCCCCCCCCCCCCCCCCCCCCCTCCTGCTCGTGTAATTCATCAACATCATTTTTTGCCATTCGAGGTTAATTATACAGCGAGGCTTGCGGAGTCGAGCAGAGGAGACATGGGTGGCAGACAAATGCTTCTCTAATTGAACAAAAACACAAAGTGCAGCGTGTTATTCAGTTTCCTGCTTCATTCTGCTCGTCCAGGCAGCGATCACCGTGATTGAGAGACCCCCGGATAAATGGCGTGCTCCGTGGCTCGCTGTGGCGAGCAGGGATCAAATATCTAAAAACAGCGATTGTGCCTCGCTCCCAGCCCGAACTTTACGTTTCAACAGGACAATGGCTGCAGAGCGTTAACACACTGAACTTCACACAACTGGAGTACAAAGAGCCCAGCTCTTCATCATCTAAGTGGAGGACGCTCTGGTTAAATGTACTAATTTGGTATGAAATAAGGGGCTATAATTACACTGGATCCACAAGTTATCTTTGTGTTGAAATGATGACATATGGATTTCCTTTTTTTGGACATCAAACTGCTCTCAGATCCCTGCAGTGACTGAATGACATTTAATTAGGGAGGAGTCATCATTTCACTAAGTACGTTTTTCTTTCTTTCTTTCTTTTTTTTTTTTTTTTTTTACAAAATCAGTTCAAGTAGACTAATCAAACATTAAAGAATTCCAGGGACCCAACTTATTCTTGCATAAAAAAAATAAAAATAAAAAAGATGAATATTTTCTCTCTCTCTGTCTCTGTCTCGCACTTTTCGCAGCAATTTACACGGAGCATTCTCCTCCCAGATAAATTGGGACCTCTCTCACCGATAAGAAGCGGCGGTGAGCGGACGCGGCCGAGACGTATTAGAGGAAGACGTTGGAGCAATAATGAGGATATTCAACCTCTGCGAGGTGTCGTGGATCTGGGTAAACACAGATAGCAGACAGTCTACCGAGGTTATCACTACAGCGCCCTTCCCCAAACACATACTGCACCCCCAAGGCTAACAAACAAACAAACCATTAAAAATGTACAAGGCTTATTCATAAAATGGATTGATTTGCCCCGTTTATTACTATCAGAGGGGGGATTCCACTGCTTTTTGTGGTTTTATGACTCATTAATGCTTCCTGGGCTGTAAACAAACCTCTTCTTTCTTTCTCTTTCTGCTTCCTTCTTCATTCATTGCATTGTGCATTGTTGTGTGTCTCTGTGTGTGTGTGTGTGTGTGTGTGTGTGTGTTTTGGTCTGGAAATAAAACTATATCTGTTTCCTGAAGGAATGTCAGCCTCTAAAAAAAAAAAGTCAAAAGTAAAAGAGCAATATTATTTCTAGAGAAAACCAATGATCTTGACCCAGTGCTGTGGCCCAGATGGTGAGCTGTGTGCCTGAACAGCAGGCACAGAAACACTAATGTTCATAAACTGAAGCAGGGTGTGTGTGTGTCGGTGTGTGTGAGAGAAGGGAGAGGGGGGGAGACAGAGAGAGAGAGAGAGAGCGAAAGAGAGAGAGATTTATTGTCTCATCTGAGCCCCTGTACCTTGTATTGTCCTTTCAGCATCTGTTCTTCCACTGCTGCGGTCACTCTCCATCTCAGGGGTCAGAGAGTCTGAGAGAAGAGAGGGATCACCGCCGTTAAACATCCCTGACACCCACCTATCACAACGCCCGCTTCACAGCATCGTTCATTCAAAACAAGGCGCTCGCGGCTCCTTCTCACGTGTGAGTGGGACAGAGACAGAGATTATTATCAGTGGTGAAGAAACAAAACCCTCAGATGTGTGATGTTACGCTCTGGAGTAATTATCTCTTGGAAACAGTCAAGCGTGCATTCTATTGTTCGAGTGAATGAAAGATACACATGTGTTGGTGGTTGGAGGAGTCGAAATCTGGACGATGCCGCCATATTTTGGATTTGTCCTGACCTGAATACTTCACACCGTGCTGCTGAACTACAGTAAAATAAGTAGAAATACACGTACAATTACCTGCACCTGCAAAAACTTGATCAGAGCACGTTTGTTATTTGAAAGTAACGTGTGAGATCAAAATCTTTTTCTAGATGAAGTATAATATACTTCACAACCCTGTGCACACTATCCATGAGTACTGTGGTACTCTGTGCACGATACAGCTAAAGGAGACCAGTTGATCGATTATAAGTTAAATCACTTTGTTGGCAGGTATCCTGATCATCCATATGTTTCTCAACCTCTGGCTCCTGCTCCTCACATGCACACATTTGTACAGCTTTTCTCCATTTGATGTAATTTTGAACTAAATATCCTCAGATTTGGTTGATTGCACGATGAGCTGTGAGAACGTGATGAGCACTTTCTTCTCACTGACTGAATACATGTACTGTCAGCAGGTGAATTGGTGATAATTACAAATGCACAAACCAACATTAATGCACTCACAACATTTGTGAATGAATTCTGTTTTTGAGGATCACGCGAACTGAAAATTCATCCCCTGAACAATCAAACTAGCGGAACTTTTCAGTAAGAGAGAGGGAAGGAAATAGCGAGTATCTCACTGTGGAGCATCTGACCGTTGAGTGAGCGCATGCTGTCGGAGGGCGACGGCTGCTTCAGGGTCTGCTCAGCCTGCTCTCTCCTCTTGGATTCATACTCCAGAGCTTCCTGGAGTTTCCTCTTGGCCTTCTTCTCCTTCTTCAGGCGCTTCTGAATGATCGCTGACGTGAGAACAGACCAGAGGTTTAGTGACTGAGGTCCAGGGCAGATTAGAGACGACTGAAGTCTGATTATTGCAGATATAATCACCTTATTAAAAAATATCTATATATACTGATATATATATATATATATATAAAAAAAAACGCTAAATATTTTATCATATATAAAGAGCTTCCCCATAATGGAAAATCATAGCAAATACTGAGTGCGGCTCTGCAAACCGCTGGAGGGAATTAAAGCAAATTGAAAAATTTATTGGGATATTTTTCATGAATTTTTCTCATTAAACATAAACGGCACAGTTAGCGCATGAAGCTGATGCATTTAACATGAGAGCCAGAGTGAGTTTCTCTAAGTGTAATGTGTATTTCCAATTATGTTAACTGACTAATAGAAAGGAAACACGGCGCTAAGCAGATTACGTGCGACCGAAGGAACGGACGCCGGCGACAAGCGCCACAGTTTGAATAACACTGAACATGCAGAGCCGTGTGCAAAAGGCCTTTGAAGTCTGACGTGAACGCACGTTAACGCCTGCCCGCACACACACACACGCACACACACGGCTGCTGGCAGGCTGGATTCGGTGCCAGGCGGTACCTCTGTTCTTCTGCTCCATGGCGAGCTGCTTCTCCAGAGTCTCCCTGAGCTCCCGCTCTCTGAACAGCTCCATCTTCAGCTCCGTCTTCTCCAGCTGCACCTGCTTCTCCTGAGCCCGTGCGTTGTCAATTGCCACTTTGAGCAGGCCCTGTGCACACACACATGAACACACACGCACATGAACACACACGCGCGCAGATGGGAGTGGAGGCTAAGAGAGGGTGATGCGGGCCATTTAAGTACATGAGAGATGCAGTGAGAGTCACAGCGGCTCTTTGTACTGTCCACAGTGGTGGACACTGCTACGCGGCTCTTTTCATTTCCCTCTGTCGCCACTGCCGCTGCTCGTTTCATCCGCCAACACGTTGGCGTCTCTCGGCCGCTCGCACGGGGTTCAAAATCTGTTTGTTGGTTTGTTTGGGAACAAAAACGACTGAATGGATTTCCATGACACTCGGCGGGAGGACGTGGTCTGGGTCTCACAATGAGTTGAGCGCGGATCTGGGGATTTTCTAAACTGTTTTCCACTTCCTTAAACACTTTCTCTGACTTCTCAGAGAATATTTCATGGAGCTTGATGAAAAATAAATCACGCGCAGGGAGCGTGTGAAGCTTGGTGCATGATTGATAGAACTCGAGTGGACTGTCGGGCCTTGGCAGAGGTTTGTGGGACAGAAGATGGGCCAAGAAAGAACCCTTTAAATGTTGGCATGGATCTGAACAAAGGGGCACATTTATCTTTTTCCTTAAGATTGCAAGATGAAGCACTTCTTGACTCAGACAAACACTCATGTAAACACGTGCAAAAAACTAGCTCTAGCAGGTTTTAATAGTGGAAGGGGGCTGTTGAGGTGTCTGCTCAACTATGGGAAGCAAAAGGAAACACAGTTCAGCACCTTCAAATTAAAACTTGAAGTAGATGAAACAGCGCTCGGCCTGTTAAGCCGAGCGCAAAAGGTTTATCTGGTCGAAGTCGGCTTCTTCACACGCCGCCGTGGCTCCTCATATATATTTCCCCCTGATCTCCTTCGACTCCACCGCTGACAACTGTAACTGGATGAGTATAACAACACAGCCTCCCTGTCTCTGTGGTATTCCTCGCGCTGCTCACAGAGCCAGGAATGAATAATATGAATGACAAGTATCTCATCATGTATCAATTACATCACTGCCATTGCAGATAGAGTCCTGACAGCCCCAAACTGAGGGATGTGTGCGCTTTACAGCACCGCCGCCGCTTTCATCACAATTACTCCCCATCCGGGCGCTCTCACATCCAACGCACTGGGCTATATCTTACTAATTGTTGATTCTTTTGACCCCAATTTATTGCGAGTTGCTTTATCTTCATTTTCTGCTTGGTTTCATTTTGTTGATTTCTATATAAATATTCAAGGCAAAGATCATTATCAAAAATGACTCGGCGGAGTGGTGGGAGCTGGTGACGGGTTTACTTCTAATTACCACACGGAGCCAAAGGGAAAGCAGGACTCCGATGCCAGCGGTCCAAGTGCAATGAGAAGGGCAGCAGTGTACACACATCATTACACCCCGACAGAAGGCAAATACATTCGTCTTTCTGACAGAGGGCGTCTGAGACGGAGCCTTTAAGTGGCAATCTTGATATATTTCACTTGAATAAACGTCTGTTAAGTCACTATCTGTCGCCGGATGAGGTAACACAGCGGCGACTGAGCCGATGGCGCGCTGATGAAAACACTGCAACAGTTCTATGTTTGCAGGGAGTAATGGAACCAGACGGAGCTGTTAGAGGACGAGCTGCAGGCGACGGGGCTGCACACCTCCGACATCTCAGCGAGGACGGCGGCTCCTTCCAGCTCCGTCCTGCTGCTCGCAGAAAATCACATCGCAGTCGCATACGGAGGAATGGAAAAGGCCAATTACTGCTCAACTTCTCTGTGAATAGGACGTTTCATCGCCCTCAGAGTTACGTGAGCTGTGGTGATAATCTGCATCTTCTGCTCCCAGTACAAGGATCACAGATCAACAGGGACCGAAGTATTTGAGATTTCTGGTTAATTTTTTCGCTCTGAGGAGATGGTTATATTCAAAATGAAGAATAGGATGTCTGTAAAAGTCCTTTGGTTGAAACGAAATTCATATTCCGTTCTGGGTGATGCTTGGAAATGGAAATGTCCCCACTCTGGTGGGAGGTTCGAACACAATCAAATCTTTCTATCCAGAGGCTGAAGCGAGCAGTTTATTTGTCAGGAGGACTGCGTGAACCCTGCGACTCATCCACTTGACAATACCTGTATGTTTGTGAGTAGAGTCTCTATTGATGACAGACCATCTGGGAAGAGGAAGGGTGACGGGAAGCCAGGAGGTAGAGCCTGCCCGGCCAACGACAACCTCTCGTAGCTGTCTCTCGCTGTCGGGGTGCACATCAGGTTGTCCTCTGCAAAGAAAACAATAGCAATGATAATTCATTTTAAAAAAACAGAAATATTTATACAACTAGGAATGAGAGAAATAGAATTTGTGAGCAGTTTTTGGTTGTGCTGACACATATTGACCCACTGGCACCAACCGGGGGTGTATTGATCTCCAGCAGCCAATCCCTGCCCTTCTCCTTCTTTCAGAAACACGGTGCACAAGCACTTTAGAGATGCCTTTGTACTGGCTCCTCCCAGGACCTAAATGTGGGGTTAAACAATATCATCCAGGACATAAATCCAGCTTCATTTAAGAGACGTCATGTGGACAAAATCAGAAGCAGGCCTGCAGTTTGGACCCCAGAGGCTCGGGCTTCCTTTGTGTACGCACGCACGAGTGCCTGTCAAACCTAAGATGACATCATACTCCATTCATCACCGGCAGAGGGGTAGGGCTCTGCCATCTGCTGTCCAGCCTCCTCTCCGGGCCTCAGAGGAGGGAAGAGGAGCAGGAGATGGAGGGAGGGAGGGAGGGAGGGAGGGGGAGAAAGCAGGAGGCGAGACCCGGCAGAAACAGCCTGGTCAAACTAAAACAGTGTGTCAGACACTGGCGTGTGTTGTCCCATCAGATCCGACACATGTTTTGGTCCAGCGAGCGTTTACACCCAGCCAACAGTTTTGCTCCCATCTTGCGCGGTGACAGTTTATTAAACACATCCAGTGAAAAAAGGTCTCGGCAGGAAGTCTGCGCCATCGGCTGCTTAATTGTTAATTTAATGAAAGACGGGAAAAGTTTTATTTGTAATGTGGAGCCCTGGCTGCGTGGTGTACAGCACCTCTCTGCTCTCATCCACTATTCATTTGTGTTTATGTGGCAGCCTGAGTCTTGTACATACAGCAAGCCGAGCTGAGCAGCCCTGCCTCTCCCTCCCATCAATATTCACCGACGCCAGCCAAGTGCTGGGAACAGCTGGTCTTACATTAATTAGTTTAAAGTATTTATTTCACCCATCCTCAGAGCAGATTGAGCAAAAACATTGGAGATTATTTCAAGCATCTGCAAATGCCCTGGAAACATCTCTGCGCCAAAAGTCGAGCGTTAGGATTCAGAGTTTAGGCTTGTAATTTGGAGAATGTTTTTTTCTCTCCCCCCCCCCCTCTCTCTCTCTGCGAGGGGAAGACGGTGAAATATGCACCGCTGGTCCGTGGAGAGAGTAAACAACCTTTCTCCTTTTTCAGATGGAGTTCACTCCTGTTGATTAATTAGAATGGATGGTTGCCTAATGGATTAAAATTTGTTTATAATTTGACTTCATAAAAATAATGAATTGCCTACTTTTAAGAAGCCACTCCTGTGGTAATTTGTTTTGTTTGGTGCAGTCCTGTCTGCGTTGGGTAGTGGGTGGTGGGTGTCCGGGTGGGGATATGAAACGCACCCCCCCCCGCACAGTGGCAGAGCATGAAAGTCCCATTTTATCACAATAAAAGAACTAATCAAAGATCAAAAGCATTACAGTTGGCTCCAGCTCAGGTTGATATAGATGTATTGCGTGCATTATATGCATGCATCACCCACCTCCAATAAAATCACCATAACAACTAGAGACGTTAGTAGACCTCGGGGAAAGGTCTGCTGTTGGAGCTTTGTAATTGATTTGTACTGTAGGCACTTTGTCCCTTATTTAGTGTTGGCATTAATCATAAATCATTGCTTTAACAAACTCCGGCTTCCCACTCAGCAGGCCTCCCCTGCAACACAATGTTGGATCACACGGAATATTTGATGGCTTTGTTGCAGGGGAAACAACCTGTCATGTTCTGGGAAAAGCAAACAGCATGTTTTGTTCGACAGACTCCAACTACCGTACAGCCCCACTTGTCAGATAACATTTCCACCAGGAGCGGTGCATAAAACGTGGCACTTTCAGGAAAGAAAAAAGGAGCGGGGAGCTAATAAGTGACTAATTCAATCAATATAATCAAAGCGGGCTTAATGAAACTCAAATGTAAATGGTAGCAAACGCGACGTAGATCTGTGGTTTCTGTGCTTCTAATGTTATCCCCCTCCCACTATTTTCTCCCAGTGCCTGGCAGCAAATCCTGGCATGTGTTTGCATGTTTATTTCTCACCATCGCTCCAGAATCATTGACTTCAACTTAATTACAGCGACAGGCGTTGGAGTGATGGGGGCCAGTGGAATGGAGTACTCTGTTTCCAGGTGATATTTCTCCACTAGCAAGGCTGCCAACGGCAGCTGTGACAGCCTCTTGTGCTTACCGTACGGTAAAGGTACAGTTAAGGCCCTGACTATGAAATACTGTGTGGAAAAACACTCGCAGGTCACCCCTGTCACAAATAACATTTCATGCACAACTGTTTCGGCGGATAATAGGAGCCACAAATAAAAATGGGACGCTGTAAATACAATGCATTCTGAATGAAATGCCATAATTTAAAACAAAGTCCCCCCCCCCTCCTCCTCCTCCCCTCCGCGCTCCTCCTCCACCCTGCTCTCAATAGCTGCAGAGGGAGTCCTTGACAGTGTGCTAGCGATGATGAATCACCTATCCAGTTAATTTTCTCACTCCTCATGTGTTGTGCTGCTAAAACAGGGGCCCAGGAATTGACTTGACAAACTATGAATGTAAAAAATATCACTTGGAGGGATCTGGGCTTATCTCCAATTTACATGTTATTAGATTTGTGTTGCAAGCGGCACTTGGACCTAGCAAAGCTGAGGCAAAAAAGATGGGGCACATGATAAGCAGAGATAAAACATGTCTAAAACCCACTTGAAAGCCTTTGAAATATTTGATGGGACGTCGCGGGGAGAGGAGAGAGAGAGAGAGAGAGAGGAGCAGAGGAAACTGGCCTGATTTAAAATGTGACAGACACACATTGCAATCTGTGGTAAATCTAGAAGAAACCTTGGGAAATTTAGCTGCAATCTCTGGATAAATAGCTGTAATTGACCTTGGGAGTTGAAAATGTGCCATATGTTTCTGGTTCCTGTGTTTGAAACTGGGTCCCGCAGGACATTTCAGCAGAGTCCTCACACGAAGGCGGCGCGAGCGGGAGGAAAGGAAGGTACAGAAAGACACACATAGAAACAGAGAGAGAGAGAGAGAGAGAGAGAGAGAGAGAGAGAAGGGGCCGAGGAGGATGCCAGGATGGAGAGATAGATGGCTGAAGACAGAAGATGGATGGACAGATAGGTGAGGCAGACTCTGAGGAGAGAGGAGGCCGGAATAAAATGGGTGTGTGGAGAATGAATGGCTGACAGAGAGGAAGAGAGATAGGAGAGAGGGAAAGAGAGAGGGAGTGCAGAGGTACATTTGGCCAGCCAGTCAGTGTGATATATTGACAGGTGAAGCCTTTGTCCTTGCAAACCTGTGTTCCTCCCAGCAGGAGAACTGAATGCTAAACCCGCCGGTTGTCAGCGCCGCCAACACAAAGCAATGCGCTGCTTCTCACTGCACAATTACATTTGATTTGACCTGCCAGGGCTGCGGGGAAACCAGCCTCCTTCAAATGGAGTGGTTATGACCTCTCGGACAGCCATTAGCAGCTAACGCAGCATTATTCCACCTGCACTTAAAAGCACCGGATTTGGAAAAATCTTGTCAAGGGAAATATCTGTCTTCTGGTACAAATTCAGCAATGCAGAGCTGGGCAAAAAAAAAAAAAGTAGTTGCATGCAATTTGAGCACTTTAAAAAAACATGAGGCAGTCTGGCTTATCTTGCAAATGATGTCTGCACTCTGAGGGCTGTTTGAGGCGAATAAATCCTGCGTTAACCGACTGATACTTTTAAACAGGATGTCATGGGCTTATTTTAATAAATGGGTATATTGTATGTTTCTTGTTTTTTAAATTAAAATCACTGCCCCGTTGTGACAGCGGCTTTTCATGTGATAAGAACATTATTCACGATACCTGGATGAGAAAATTGTACACGATAGTATATAATCAAACTACTGGAGGGTAAGATTGACTCGCAGGCACACTTTCCTCAAAGTAAAAAAAAAAAAAAAAAAAAACCTACTGGAAAAAAGCAGAGAGAACGTGTGTGATGATCCATACAAGACAAATTCCTTTGGAGTGACTCTCGCTTGCATATGTTGCGTGTACGTGTGGGTAATGTTCTGTACACACGCTGCAGAAACACGCGAGCAGATGTATGCAAACAAAAGAAACCTTCGAACACACGCACGGCCCTGACACACACATACACACACACACACACACACACACGCATGGCACATGCACTAATGTGCCCTCATCACATTTAAGCTAATTTCCTTTTCATCACGGCGAGAGGAAAATGAGTGTTTGCCCCATCCCTGCTGGGGGACAAAGTCAAGAGCCCCGGTCGGTTTGGGCTAGATTAACAGGTAACATTTGGCTCCCACTCTCTTATCACAACATGAAAATCAAACCGCATGTTTTCCTCTATCGCTCGCTCTTTCTCCGCTCGCTAATGTTCCCTTCACTTAGAGATGAAATCGCTTGATGCACAAACCCATTTGGAGAGAGGAGAGAAGGTGAGCGGGATAATCAGGCTGGCCACTGGGCCGTGTTTCCTAAATGCTCTCCAAAACATTACTGTGCACAGGCATAAAATTAGCGGCGGGACCTTAAAATGTTGACATTTAGCATGACTTTTTGGAGAGTGACACCCTCATATTTTCTTGCAGGATATCATTAAATTTCAACTGCCCTATGGCTGTGCCTTTCCATTAATAACCAATTCAGTGTGTCACTTCTCCCACTCGCTCACACACTCCCTCTCTTGCCACCTTTTTAAAGTAATGAGTCCATTGCTTTGCCTTAATAAATTGAATCGTATTCTCAAGGCCATATGAAGATAGAGCCACAGATGGACAGGCTGTGTGCAAGGAAATAACCATAAATCCTTTACTGTCAGAGCGGCAGTCTGAGGTGACAAAAGACAATCACAATGCTCAATTGGGATCTTGCTGAGATTAGAACAGACACAGAGAGCGGCTGATTCTCTCCGTGTTAAAACGCTCTTTTCTCCCGGCATGAATAAAGACATTTCTTTTTGCTCAGGCAAAAAAAAAAAAAAAAACGTGCTAATGATTAAAGTGAAGAATATAATCATAAAATACTGACACGTGCTTGTCCATAGTATTCTGCCTTTATATATATATAAACACCACCAGGAGTACAAATTGTCCTTTCTTGTGCACAGATTATTTTATTATGGTTCAAGCAGTTCAAAATATTTAGCTGGAAAAAAAAAAAGCGAGTGAGAGAAAGAGAAATGGAAACGGAGAGAGCAAGAGGCTTGGGACCTGAATCCATGTTGACTTCCATTCAGGAGGAAGATATCTTGTCTTTTTATGCGGCCCATGTCATATTTATTGCATAAAGGTCAGAGTGTTCATTTGTTCAAAGTCAGCGTTTTCCCTCTCTCCTCTCCTCCATGTAATAAATGCAGGGGCTATGTCATTATCGGACCTCTGAGGATTACAGGCTTGGCTGACTGTGATGACTGCATAAAAGCACACAGGACTTTTGTTTCTGCCAGCGCACCTTCAAATGGGCTCTTAAAGTGAACAGTGGCCGAGACAAAATGGCATTTTGTAGAGAGACGATCACAGTTAGGGCACTGCAAACAGAACGGGACGAGGCGGGCGGAGGTTAGAGATCACGCCGCTAAATCCGCGACCTTAGTCTTTTTTTTAACAGATTAACGAGGGGGGTAAGGTTCAGGGTGGAGGGGGGAAAAAAAAAACCAGAGGGAGCGACAGCCGGAGAGACTTCAATAGATTTCTCTAATTCATCTATTGACGATGAGCCCAAACTGTCAGGAGGATAATACTCGGGGAAGGACATTATAGTGAGTCACTTTGAAGGTGTTTGGATTGTCTTTGCATATTGACTCCCGTTGACCAGGTCCACGTATTGACAGACGAATCCCAGAGATTAAATTGGACTCCGCTATTGATGGGGCATTTTGGCTGAATCATTCCCATTTCAGAGGGGGATCATTTGTACTGTATACCCCGCTAATCTCTCTGACCCACTAATCATCCAGCCATTTATTTCCCACTCTTTGTTTAGTTCTCCTTTGTTTGGCATTTATTAATTCATTAGAGCAACTTCTCATGCAGCTTAACTTAGACAGTGACTGGGGAGCCCTGTTTCGGCCCGATAGCAACGTGCGTTGCCGTAAAAAAAAAAAAAAAACGAAAAAACCTGCCACCGAATGCGCGCCCGGCATCACAATACACACGGCAATTACATATTGATAATTAAGCATTCGAACAAACAAACGGAGAGGAAATCCCCCCGTAATCACCGGGTTTTAATGGAACAAGCATTAGCTCGGTGTGGCTGCGACCAGATAGCCCTGCTGTTAGATCATAGCTTCCCCGCGTTTGGCGAGGGGAAGGGACGGGGACGCGCGTCGGTGTCATTGCCTGGCATTGCAATCCTACGGGGAGAGGCTGTGCCGTTCTGCTAACTGCCGAGCGAGGCGTCGACGCAGCCTGGCGCTAATCCAGACTGGATATACTGAGCTGCTTTTAAATGGAGATGAAAGAACAAAAGAGGAAATGGGAAATGTAAACTTTAAAAGGCCTGGCTTAGGAGGAGCACTCACTGCGCGGCTGTCTGGTGCAGCAGCTCCAAAATGGATGCAAATCCATTAGCGGACCCGGTTTCACAGTTATAAAAATACTTAAGGGGTTTTAATAGGAGCAACGTGTTAAACGTGTGGAAATCTGTTTTGATAACATTATTCATAACGCTGCCTTTGCGCCGTGTGAATGAATAACACTTCATTTACAGACGGAAGAAAGCTGGCATGGTATTTCCAGTTAAAGAGATTAATTTTTAAACACCTAATTGACAAGCTGGGGTTAGGCAGGATAAGCAACAGACTATACGGCTGCAGCTGCAAAGTCAAGGTGACTGGAATACTCAGAGAAAGACTTTCAAAACGCAGAATAGAGAGAGGGAGCGAGGGAGAGAGAGAGAGAGAGAGAGCAGAGAGGGAGGGAGTGAAGAGAATTAGTCCTCAAGCACTTTTCCCCCCGCCCCTATTCTTCCTCTCTTTATTAGGAATGATTTACTTTCTCAGTGAAAGGATATAAAAGCTCAAGTATAGCGGCGTAATTATCGCAGAGTGAAAATTTAAAGGTTTGACTCACAATGTCCTCAAGTCAGCGAGCAGACTGCCAGACGATAAGAGTGACTGTGTTCGACACTCGGCAACCAATTGGTTGTGTTTTATGGGCTTTGCCAAGGAAGAGCACACAAACAGCACTCGGCTCCGCAAGTCTGTAAACATGATGGACTGTGGCAAACTACCAGGGCTGGTGTTTACCTTGGCAGAGCCTGGCCCTGGCATGTCGGCAGCATCACTTAATTACTGTTTACATGTAAATATTAAATTATACAAACAACCCCACGGAATGTCTCCCCCCACCCAAAAAAAAAAAAAGAAGAGGTACAGAAACACACACAGCCAGGGTCAACCTTATCTGTCTGCAACAGTTGCCACTGCTAAGATGTGAATTGTTTTGAATCGCAAATTTCCCGCATTGTACATAATCTTCATAATTGTTTAATGCTGTTGTCCAAGGGCGTTTGGGTAAATATGCTGCTGGAATCTGCATAATAGCAGATGCTCAGATATGTAAAGTGCACCTTGTGTTCTCAGGAAGAGCGAGAGAGAGGGAGGGAGGAATTAAAAAAAAAAAAAAAAAGAGAGGAAGGTTATTGTTCCAAACAGATTTATCAGGAGTACGGGGCTGTGATCATTAAGACCACCGTCGTCAGGACCAGTAGATGCCTGCTTTGATAACAGACCTGTTCCCTCAGCGTCCACAGCAGCAGATACGGGAGAGCACCGGTGCCTACTGTGCATCTCTGGTATGGCTGAGTAAAGCACTTGTTCATTTGCAGTGAAGGGTAACATGAAACAGGCCTCAGCTCTTCTGATGGACAGGGAGATTTCACCTTCGCCAGTGAATGATAATGCATTATTAAATTTGCCTCTCTGCTCACTAGATACACTTAGCTGACCACAGCATATTTATCTCCCCATCCGAGGCTCACGTCTTGGCAGGAGAAAGCATTCTGTCACTTTTGAGGCATTTCAAAGATTAAAAAGAACCTCTCTCTTTTCAACGTCCCTAAAAGCATCCCCCCTTTTTCCTCAGTGAAATGTGATTAGCAGGAGATGGTGTCACGCAATGGAACATTCATGAGGGGGAGAACAAATATCCAAATGAACTCCCGTGTCCTCGAGGAATAGCCCCTCTCTGCACCATCAGCAATCTCGCTCACATGGGCTAGGGGGGGAAATTTGATTGATCCTCTATTGAATTATTTTTTTGCACTCTTTCATTTCAACAGGACGCACTGACAAGTTGTTTGATCATAAAGCATTATTGTCTGCCAAGTCACATTTCAGGGTTGTGATGGCTAATGATCTCGCCTCCTGACTTGGGGAAAAGTCAGGTAGTCAGCATGTGTTTGAAGCTCGCAACGCCAAGGACATCGCGAGGACTGAGCAAAACACTATGCATTAAAGTCAGAAAGATGAAGAGAGGTGCGCTTACACGGAACTATCGAACTTTTAATGATACTGTACGGAGATACCATCAATGTCAGTGAAATATTTACACCGCGGAAAAAGAGCACAGGGCTGCAGCAGAAACTTTCACCTGACCCCGAGTCCCCTGACTTCTTTTTATCATTGCAAATGCTTGCACACAAAAAAAAGTACAAAGGTTAGAAATCACTTTTTCTTTTGCCTGTTTCATCTTTTTTTTTTTTCTTACAGAGACCATGCCCTCTGTCTACATGAGACCAACAGGCCCTAGCTTAAAGCCGCTGTCATGCTAATCGGCTGTGACACTGGGACCTGCTCGTCGCTCAGACTGCAAACTGGGACTACAGGCGACGCCCGGCGCAGCGTGCTGACAGAGAAAAGGGCGTGGCAAACCGGCTCTGACCGTTGTGGTCGCGCTGGCCGCTCGGGCGCATCAGCGATCGCTCAGACGATAGCAGGTATGAGAGGGTGCAACTCTAGGTGACATAATACACCACAGGCTTCCATTTGTGCTGGGGAGGACATTATGAGTGCATCTCCTGTTGTGTCAACAAGGATATATAACGTTTACCGGGGAAGTGCCAATATCATATTACCAGTGAATCACCCGCTTTTAAAATATGGTTTACAGAATCAGTTTACATGCTGTGGCTGCGTCCGACTCTGCAGCCGGGCGATTCGGCTGAGCGTAGAAGAGATGTGGCGTGTGTAACTGCAGTGGGAAGCGGTGAAATCTGTTGTTGGCAAACCGCTTTAGCTGCCACATGGTATTTAAAGAAACTCGTACACTTCAACGTACATGCATATGGCTTGCATTTCAAACACCTTCTCCCCAAGGAGGGGGAAAAAAAATGATGTCAAAGTGTTTGATGTCCAAAGTGAGTTTACAGCCAAAGGCTTCCGTACCTTTCAAATTTCCCCCTTGTTTGTCAGCTACCTGCTGTTTCACGAGACAGAGGCTTGTCGGAAGCTATCGCCGCAGACTTTCTGTTTGAAGCAATTCAATTAGTCACATGTGAGATAACACTTAGCTTTCTACTAAGCATTCCCCCCCTCTCCTCTCCTCACACATCATCTAATCTAAACCTTTTTTTTTCTCAGGCAAAATTTGGACAAAAAATAATCAAGTTCAAACAACAGCATGAAAAAAAGAAAAAAAAAAAACCCAAAAGAAGAAACCTACCATCTGGTTCCCCTGCACTGGGTGACCCAACTTTGGAAACTGTCTTTTTTAGACAACAACAAACAGCCTTTGTCCTTCATCACCAGAGATTACATGAAAAAGATGAGACGTGCTCATAGGATGTGAGTGATGTGACATTATAGTGGCTGTCTCGGAGGCGTCTGGCTATTTTAAATTGCCACAATGTGAGCGGGGGCGGGGGTGGCGGGGGCCTGCATCCTTCCTCTGCACCTAACCTGCTCTCCCTCTCCTCTCTTGCATTGCACGAGATTAATTTAATGCTCTGCCAAGATCATAAAGATCAAACAAGTGGAGAGATATCATTAAACCATTGGAATGTTATCTCATTTATCCAAACAAACTGATGCGATGAACAAGCCTAATTAAAAAACTCACCATAAACAAAGCTGCGGCTGGCGAGGCCTCTCCCCTCTTTTAACAATGGAGCACATTCTTTTTATTAATCTAATGCATCATGTATCATATCATTACAGTTCAATATATCTATCATTAATTTTATTCCCTTCACTTAAAGCTTTTATTGGAATTACTTTGGTTATTAGTTGGTTCTAATGTATTGGTTACCTCTGAATCTGGCTGCTACAATCTCTCTTATCTCGCTGCATAAACCTGTGCATGTTATTCAAATTGCCTCATTTATTATGATAGCTTCCTCATGTAAATTGTGCTGACTGCTCGCCCTTGCACAGTCCTCATTAGACTAATGAAAACCTTCAAACGAAAAAACTAAACAACCTGCCAAATAAAGGTCTGGGGTTATTATGAAAATTACAACTGTGGGAGCCGGGAGAAGCTCTCTTCATTAATTCATGCTCAGCAAATTGGTAACTAATTTAGTTGCACTCCTCTGCATTAATGGGTTATTTTATAAAAATGTTTTCCACAGCCTGAGACCTCTGGTGCACACACTGGAGAGCTCGGAATCCTAATCAAGTCCGGCGACATATTAGGAATTGACAATCTGGAAGATAATACAGTGTGTGTTTGTGAGGAGACGTGTTTCGGGTCAACTGTCTAGAATTGGTGTGGATTGCCTGGTCATTTGCTTTCCCATCTAATATTGCGGAGGAATTACAGTCCATTTGTGTTGATTATGTGAGTTTAGAGGAGGCACTTCAGTTAAGATGTAAGATCTCCGCTGCCGGGGAAACATTCCGTTGATTTAGTGTGCGGATACTTAAATGTTCTTTCTCTCTGCTCGTGTTTTCCTCAACCCCCCCCCCACCCACCCACACACACGTACACACATACACATGCACACGCACGTGTGCACGCAGACAGACAGTTTGTGACCCATAAATTCAGCTCATGATCCTGCTAATTATTACTATTCACTGCTTCACACCCTGTGAGTGAAGGTCTAACACTGATCTCCACGTCAGCCGTGCCAACAGGGAACATACAGCCCAATGATTTCCATAGTGGTTTTAATATCATTATCAGCCTCACCCCACCCTGCACCACCCAGCACAGCGCAGCGCAGCTCGGATAAAACCAACAGAGAATACTAAATTCTATTATTTGCTTCATTTTGTATTTAATCCGCCACGCTTAGTAGATTTCTATCAGTTTCTTTCATTTTCCTTTTCTTTTTTTTCTCCTCGCCGCCAAGCAAAACTATAATTAAATAAGCCCAGCAATTAATAATAAAAACATTAACTCGGGACAAGGAGAACATTACGGTTCTAACCTCCAGATCAGAGTTGGCGGGGAGTTGCACATGTGAGTGCCACATGTGACACGTTCATTATTCAACACGTGTGTCTGAGCACATCAGATCTGACTGGCTGTATATCAAGAACAGGTCAAATGCAAAGTTATCCCAAATGCATTTATGCAAAATTGATGTCAAAAAAAACAATTAAAAGAAACCTCTCTTCTGTTCTAATACTGAGTAACTCCGTGATTAATGTCTGAGCAGCTTCGCCCCTGTTTGTTTTTCCAGTGTGAGAACATTTCAGCGGATCACATCTGTTTACTGTGACTGCTGCGAACAGCAGGGCTCATGGGTGCATGAGAACATCTCATCTGAGTGACAGTTTATTGAAAATGAGACGAGACTTGCAGGTAACATGGTAAGGTAACACTGCTCTTTATCTTTAGTTTTTCGACAGAGATGGTAAAAGATCACAGCAGATTTGATGTAGAACAGACACGCAATGTTAATATATCGCGTCGCAGAGGGTCGACGCGGTGACCACTCGTCTCTGGAGTTCAAAAATGTGTGAGAAATTTTGTCCAAACATTTATACACAAGCACAGCAAGGTTCTGTCTTCTGAACTGCATTTTACATTCATGGGGAGGAGAAAGCACGGTGAAATAAAATTGAATCCAGTCAAAGTGTTTGAGTAGTTCTCAACTGCATCAACAATATCTAAGAACTGAAATTAATAGAATCTTTGATCTCTCTTTCTTCTTGTGTATAAAAATATGTTCAGTCTAAGTTGATTGAACTTTTATTCACCCAACACGAACAATGGACTTTTCCTTTGGTGACACTGGAACTAAATATCTGCCCGTCTTGATTCTGTAATATTAATTTGATCCAGGCTTGGCAACTCGTCTCTACTCACCTTTAAACTGTAATATTTGTTTCCTTGTTGAACAGAGCCTGAATGTAGAATGCAGTCGCTTGGATTTGACCAAAGGAACTCTCCGTTACTTACATTCTGTTTGAATTTCTAAACTGAAGTCAACTCACCTTTGTCGGCGTGCATCCTCTTTGCTTCGTGGCTCATGTCGTGGGCCAGGTCTCCCTCTTTGGGTCCAGGCGGGATGTTGGGGGACAGGCCGAGCAGGGCTTGGTTCATGGACAGGCCGTTGTGGTGTGCGGCTGGAGTACAGATGATAATACAGGATGAATAAATACCCATCACATGTTCTTCTCTGTCTTTGGAAATGAGCCGATGTGAGCGCGATATGTTTGGGTGTTTGTCGGCGTGACTAACTGTAGTATGAAGACGTACGTATCCTATCTGAGGAGCTTTCTGTGTGGGCTGGGGAGCTGGACACACTGCTGCTGCGGTGGGACGATGGGTGACTGCCCGGCCTCCTGTTGTCTTCTAAGGAGGGAGCAGGGGAGGGACTGTCCGGCACACGTTCCTGCAGCCCCTGCATCCACAGGAGACACCAAAACAGCCAAAATAAATATGCAGGTATGGGCTGGATCTGAAGCAGGGGACGTTCTAAACCACCCCGGTACCATTCCCGAATTCTGTTTTTTAAAATTTACCTTTATAACGGAGGTGACCATTCTGGAGGGCAGGCTCTGGCCCTGTGCTGCAGCCGCCATGTTCGCGATGGTGCTGAGGTGGTTCATCTGGCTCATCGCCATGGTGACAGAGGCTGGGGGCAGGCTGACGGGGATCAGGGGGTGTGGCATCATCATGAAGGGGAGTTCCAGGCCTGGGACACATGAAAAGGTTGTTGGTTACTCAATGATGCGTGTCATGAGTGAGATATTCACAGGGGAAACTTCCGCCGCTCCGTCTGAAAACTGTTAATCCGGTAATCAGACATTTCCGACCACTGAGAAATCCAGTGAAAATTGGCCTCCAATAACACTAAATCTTCACACCCGCGATCCTTCAGGAAAAAAAAAAAAAAAAAAAAACTCAATGATTTAAATTAATTGCTTCTTGGGTATCCCTCCATGTTAACATAATACACATAAATGTTTTACAATTTATGTTAATAATAGATTCCACTGCAATAATAATAAAGAAAGGAATGGGGATGATAACCACAGTATATCCACAGTCATTCAAAGACCAAAGTTTACACAGCAGTAAAGTTGCATCAATTATTCTAGGATGAATAAAAAGGACACATTATGGAAATTGTCTCAATATTTACATATAAAAAATATCACCGTAAAAACAAAGGCAATCTTGAAAGCCATTACCCAAATGACTAGTTAAACGTGCTAATGACAAACAAGTACCGTCAGACTACACAGTGGCAATGACTTTAGGCTAATTATAGCCGTCTACATTCCAGACCGGAGAGATAGAAGGCGAGAGCGAGACCAAAAAGAGTCACTTTCAGCCCACAATTACGAAATTTTCATTTTTCTCTCTTTTATATGCACACAAATTATTCCATTACAACATCAGAGATATCGTACAAATGTTCTAAATTATTCAACTGCTGTCTGGCAATGGGACGCCTAATTGGGAAAACTGAAGACATTAGCAGTCTGAAAATGTAAAGAATGTCTAATAAAGATACCGTTGGGGGGCTTGCAGTTAGTCAAACCGTGGCCCTGCACTGTGCTTCTGAATGGCTTAATGAAAACAAGCCAACTTTCAAAGGACACGAGCGCAGACAGAAGGTCAAAGCTAGGTGTCTGCGCCACCACCACCACAACGGAGGCAACCCTGCTCCCTCCGCCCTCCGCTCTATGGGGACTTTGAACTGGCAGGATCAAAAGTGACTGGGAACAGTTTGGTCTCATTCCTCCACCGCTCAAACGCTTCCCTCAAATGCTTTAAAGAAAACCTCACAGACACTATTGGATCTGATTGAGCCTCTGTTGATTTTTTTTTTCCTCTCTTTCTTGGCAGCCGGATTCAAGGTAAAAAGCTGCGTGAAAGAAAGAGGAGGAGGAGGGGGTTGGGGGAAAAAAAGAAAGATGCTGCACTACAGAAAGCTGATCCACAAAACAACTCCACTCTTCTTTTTTCCGACAAAACATCTGTAGCCAAAGGGCAAGGAGATCTGCATGGCGAAGCCTCTAAAGAGAAGGACACTGGTTGAAAATGAAAGGACATGAGAAGTACTCGTCTCTGTCATTCCCCTCCTTCTAAAAGAGGCATTGATTTCCATAAGAAAGATGGCATGCAGTTTCTCAGTGGCGAGTATTCCCAAACAATATAAAGCAAGGGGAGATTAAAGAAAGGCGGAAGCCAAGAAGCACCTTGTATCAGCGCCTCTGCCGTAGCTCAGACTGAATCAATTACTACTCAGCAGGCTAAGCTCAATTAAAAAACTCCACAGAGGGCCTGATTGCGGGGGTATTTACTATAGGACAACATGAAGAGGTCTAGGCTACCTATCAGCCCTTCAAGGCCACTCAAGGGCCAGAGTGAAGAGACTTCCTCTCTCTTTGAGATGGCAACATTATGCCCCGTTCAATGAAATACAGCTCCTCACATGAAATGCATCCAGCAAATAAATAAAGTATGAAAAGAGAGAGGGGGAAAAAAAAAATCAACTCTATGTAAATAACATTCCTCCACTTTTCGGTTTCTATCCCAGCTCGCACTTGTCGCTGCGTGGATTTCAGCGATGTGTCGCCACCTGAAAGGCGGCCCGGCGGGGGGAGAACACTGGACCTCTGTTCCCTCCAGTGGGTATTAGTCTCGCTTTCACCGCATGTCCAGCCCCTTTCATGTTGCCCCATCCAAAAGCGCTGTTTCTCCCATAAAGGCCCATTCAGGCCGCTGTAGGGTAACGTGCCACGGACCGACGAGGGTCCAGCAAATCCCTTTATTTGTCGCTGAAAGAGCCCAGGTGAGAAGGATATTGGTTTATTCATCCAAGACAGGACAATCAAGTGTTTTAGTCTCATTCATATGCAAGTTCTGGTCGTTTGCTGGATTTGTTCTTGTTAGGTGAAGGGATTAAGAATAACTGCGGTAAACATTCTTGAAGAATTAGAACTGGACAATAATAATCTATCAAGGAGGTCATGTTGTCGCCCCGGTCTGTTAATTGGTTGGTTTGTTAGTGGGTTAGTTGGCAGGATTACACAAATACTGCAGCGTGGATTACCATGAAAGTCGGCGGGAGGATGTGGTGCGGGTCAGAAACGAACCTGTTAGATTACGGCGCAGATACGGATCAGGGGGCAGATCCAGGAATCTTTTTGGATCTTGATGAAAGGAAGAAATCAAAAGTATTTAGGACACATGCAGCGTAATGAAACTCTGGACGGATTCAATTTAAATTGCAAACTATTGGGCCTCCATTATTATTTTCTTTCCTAAAATCAGATTCAACCAGCATCCGTCAAACTCATTAACCACCTGGATGTTGTGCAGAAATTCCGGCGGGCGAACCGTCAGAAACACATTTGTCAGTTTCTGTTTATCTCCGGCACAGAAGTTCAGACCTGATGAGAGGTGAATTCCCACAACCGCAACCCCCACCCCCACCCGCCCCTGCCCCTCCGCTCCTGAAGGGCATAAACAATACATTCAGAGTAATTTACCTGAAGTAAGCCTGAGGGACCTGCAAAGGTGAACTCCTATTTACCATCATTAAAACTACAAATCACTTAATACCAATATAAACAGCTCAGCTATTATGTTGTGCAGTGCTCGGGAGTTCACGCATGGATAAGCAAAGATCTGAATCACGGAGGATGAATTGAATGAATTAAAACAGCCCTTGGTAACAAGATGATTAAAAAGCTGTTACATCAGGACCAAACCGCGGCGGCGGCTGGCGATGGGTCCGACACTGAAGAATCACGGCGGATAAAGAAAAAAAAAAAAAAAAAAAAAGATTGAGCGTTGAATGTTTTAAAATGATTAAAGAGAGGGCAGTCATTTATTTTGATGACAGAAATGATAACCTGCAGTGATTTGTGCTGCCGTTAATCTTCATCTAAACAAGATTTCAGCCTTTTGTGGCCATCTAACCCTACAGAGGAGAATAAGGAGGAGGGGGAAAAAAAAGGAAGAAAGCCATTGTCACTGAAAATGCTATGGAGGCAGCAGCCAGCCCCCTTACCCTTAACTCTGTTGTGGACAGATTTCCCCTGACAAAAATTAAACTAGCTCCTACTTGGCACTTTATTATCTCCTCAACTGAATGATTTATTGTTTGTGGAGCGAAAGAACCAAAGAGAGGAGGAAGATTACATTTCCAGCCAAAGCTCAGGCCTGATCTCGTTTTTTACTCCCTCTGTCCAGGAAAAAAGCTCCCGACAAACAATAATGTCAGCTGTAATTGATCGGAGGTCGCCGCCTGGGCCTGCAGTAAAAGTGCACTATTTAAGCGACAATCGGCCCCGCGCTCTTCAGATGCTGGCTAATGAAGCTGTCTGTCTGGGCTATTTACCTTCTCTTAAATGGAAAAGGAGAGATGTACTGTAAGAGACAGGCTGGAGAGGATCTGCCTCTCGCTTCCGTGAAATAGGACCTGCACATGCCTGAGGAATGTATAATTGGTTGGCGCAGGCAAAGCTGTGGATCCAGTGCTAATTAAATGACTTGTTTAAAGCCTATCTGTCTTTGTTTGGGAGGCTCTGGGCTTCAGAACAATGCATTGTAAATGCTGTTGTCAAACAAACATTCCTGGTTATCCTTTGATTTGAATTGAACGAGACAAAAGGCTGATTTGCTCAGTGCTAAGCCTTTTGGTTTTCGTGGCGTCGAGATAATTTTTTCCTCTTCTGATCCGTCAAACTGAACGGGGGCCATTCCAGCAGAGCCGCTAAAGCGCACTGACTCACGGCACAATGCGCACGCCGCAGACGGCTGCAGCAAAACAATCTCAGCCTTCCTCCTAATTGCGCTTGTAAAATGCCCCCATGTCGTGTACGTATTCCTCCGACAAAGGTGAGGCGGCGACGCGCGCACACACGGAGCCTTTGTTGTGGTCGTATCAAGGGTTTGCACACCGGTCCCCGAAGGAAATGAATGGCTCGTGAAAAAGTGTCTGTCATGCAGCAAGACATTTAGAGGTCTCTCCTCAGCACTAATCAGCTATTCATCTTTACCATAACTGTTAATCTCCGAAATCAGAAGCCCTGCCTGCGCGAGCTGGAGGGAGCCTTCTAGCTGTTAGATCAAACACGGGACTCAGCCTCCATAAATATGGCTGTCTGGCATCGTGGTGCCACTTTATGCAACGCAAATGCAGGCTTACATATACACACACACATAAAAAAAAAAAAAAAACACAACTGGCCTCGCATTCATACACACAAACAAGGGGAAAACACACACACACACACACACACACAGATGGCAGGTTCAGTCAAGGCTGGTGAGTCCTGTTTCTCATTAAAATGGGGGGAGAGAGGAAGGTATTGAGCTTTGATGTAGCCACCCACAGCCCCTCGGTGTCATTGAATGAAACTTTGAAGCCTTTTGTGTTTACGCAGTTAATGTCGATAATAAAGCAAACATCTTGCCTTTGTTAAATACCTGCCCAGCGCTCACGTGCGCGCAGAGACACATAAAAAAGAATACATCTCGCTGTAACAAGGCGGAGAAGCAAACATGAAAACATATGGACGCAGGCTCAGACAGTGATGCAGTATGGATAATTGCGCATAGGTGCGCACACTCGCACGGAGCCGGCCAGACGTAGAAACACATGCGAACAACAACGTCGCTACGACCGCCACGATCGGATACGTTTGATAGCTCGCGCAGGAAACAGAGATAGACTTCAGGTGGGCAACGGTTTCCTCGCCAAGATTCCTAATGTAACGTAATGTAAGAGAATCCACGATAAGAAAACATTTCTGGTTTGATGGGGTAACATAATTGCTTTCCTACCCCAAACCACTGGAGTGTAACATGTGGCAGAAATTATCAGGCAGACAGACAGAGGTGTTTGTCCTTTAAGTGTGTAAAATCTAAGGCAGGCAACTTTTATAGGATAATTTAAATCCTCGGCTCTAATGGCACGCATTCCTTATGAAATTGAAAGATCAATCATCTCTGTGACAGATCTGCCGTAAAAAAAAAAAAAAAAAAAAGAAGGAAGTTCTTTCTATCTCTGAGGAGAAAATGCTAAACACGTTTTTGCTGCCCCCACCCCCGCCCCCGCCCGCACTGGCCCCACTTTTAGCTGTCTATTTGTCTCTTTGCTGAAAATGTTAACGAACAGGGCAATAATCAAGCCATATGCTTGCATGTGGCAAATCTCATTACAGTAAATGACCTTTACCAACCAATGCCAACATCCTTGTGCTTGATAACAGTGAGCGTATAGAGTGGGGGAGAGACAATGGTGGGTTTTAGTTAATGCAATCATGCACATGGCTGGTGGGTGGGTGGGGGGTGGCCGATGCAGCCAGGCCTTCAGGACACATTAACGGAACGGCCTTCGCTCCTGTAATTTGGGTCAGAACCAGCCTCACTTTACATTTGTCACACATCACTCTTGATAAACACACAACATCGGCACCGGGGAGCGGCAACATCCGATCTGCCGACAGTAAGCCGTGGCGGAGGAGAGCGCCGCGAAACACAGGAGGGGAGCAGAAGGAGAGGAGAGATATTACTAGCAGCTGTTACTACTGCGGGTGCAATATATTCAAGCCCAATCAATAAAGCTCCTGCAGACAGTGACACCCAAGCAGACAGAGGAATCATTTTCATCTGATACTTAGCAAAGGCTCCCCTTTTAAAAAGATTGCTTTCAGTCAATGACAACCAGTTGTCATTTGACTAAGGCTCCTGAAATGAAATATATTGACGAGCGTTATCAATCACGGCCCACTCAGTCGTCATATCACTTTGGAGGATGGTGACGTGACGGGGGGGAGGAGGGGGGAGGGGGAGGGGTCAGTTTGCATGCGGTCATCAGATCATCCGTTTTAATTACAAAATTAGCATCACTAGCTCGCGCGCTCTCGCTCCCCCGGTTACAGTCCCCTCCGTGAGAGGAAATCGGTAATGCAGTGCATGGTTCATGGCTGCGGTGATAATGAGTTCAAGGTGTGTGATGTATCGGACTGTAAAGTGAATTCTACATCACAGCGGTCCAGGAAGAGGTCGTTAGTTTGGATCTAATTACTACGGTGGCCCTGAGAGCGCGTTGCCCCACAACTCCACAAAACACACACAAAACATGGAGACGTGGAAAACACGTGAACGGCTAAAAAACAAACAAACCTGGAAATACTCCCAACACAACCAAATACCCACAATATAAATAAATACCCATTAAGTCCCCAAATGCAATTAAATACTTCTTTTCACCCTGCTGTTGCTGTCAAATGGATGAAGATGTGTTTCGAGAAATCTCAGCGTAACAATTAAAATTCTTAATGAATCTTTTGAAGCGATGCGAAAGACATGCTTTTCCTCTGTTCGTCAACATAGTGCAGATTGTGAAAACTCCCCAACATTTGTTTGAACTCGCTCGCTCTCTTCGTCTTTATCTGGGGGCCCAGAGGAGCGGCCGTGCGATGACGGAGATGTCTGGGCCCAGTGTGCGGCTGATAGCTCTGTTTGGATAAGGGAGCCCGGATCATAATTGAGTAGAAACAGCCTCTCTCTTGGTTTCAGGTAACGGACAGAAACACAGCCAACTACTTCTAATCACGCCAATGCGGGACATTTTAACAGCATCATCGCAGTCAGAGAGATTCAGTCATTTTCCTGTTGTCATCACTGTATATTGCCATCACTGTTATCGTCGTCTACACGGCGATATTGTTGCTCTATGCTAATGCGTCCTCTTCGACATAATCACAGTCAAATGAGAGCACATGATACCCCGACTCTAATGCCGCACCATCTTCGCCGTGCACGCTCAAACCGCTCCGCAATCTATGCAATTACACACTGTGTATATTTTTCACATTACCGCAACCTGCGAAATCTCATCATCACCGAAAGGTTGAATGTCATTTATTACACGTATCACATTTACACCAAGTGACATTGTCTTTTCAAATTGTGTTGATCTCTTCACTTTCAAAGGTCAGCCCCTTCCCTCGCTAAATTCAACCTGACAGAGAATAGTGAGGAGGGGACAGCCCAACGCATGCATCACCCCGGCATCAAAGCACTCCAAATTAATCCATCCAATTAATGAAGAATGAGGCCTAATGCTGATGAGGGATGACAACTCGACTGGTCAGTTGTTTTTTATAGCTCCTGCGACTAACCACACGCGACAATCAAACAAATATTTCCGTGACACGAGGTTCGTCTCCTGCGTCTCCGTCTCCGTCTCCTCCTCCTCCTCCGTGCGCCGTGGAAACTCTGCTGCCACTCAAAAAAAGGAGGGAACTTGATATGGATCATTACGGAAATGATGTTTAATCAATTCCCCCGGTTATTGTAATCTATTTCTGCAGTTGTCCGCGTTTGTGTGTTTTGCGGCTACATCAGCGCGCGCCGCATTTTCCCAGTCATGCATATTCAAGTGTTACGCCGATGCCTAACAGCCGACGCCACCGGAATTAGAACGAGGACATTAGACTTCATTAACAAGAGAAATCATTATCAGGTTTATCTTTTGAAATGTCTATTAAAATGTGTGTGTCCTTCTTCACTTTATCTGTCACCTGGCTCCCAAGAGCATGGCAGCCTAATAGAGAGATGGTGAGGGCTAAATCCCAAGAGAGAGAGAGAGACAGAGACCCATCGCGCTCCTCAGTCAGGCTGGAAGGCTGCGTGTCGCTCGGTCTGTCCGTCCGTCCGTCTGCTCGGCTGCTCTGCGTCGAGCACGGGGTGCCTGACACCGCCGCTTGGTCCAGTTCGGAATCACGAGAAATCAAAACAAAGCGCGATGAAGTGGCATAAATCAGACGAGAACAATAATCTGTTACAGCGACGGAGGTGTTATGATGTGTTTCGTGAAATGAATTCTGTTCAGCCTATGGCTACAATCGAGTCTCTCTCAAGAGCTCCGTCTGACAAAGCCTCCCACAAGAGAGCTAGAGAGGAAGATGGATGAAGTTGCCCCTAGACACTCATATCAGGTCAGTATGTGCTTTATCCCCTAATGGTTAAGGTTAGGATTGAGTAGGGGGTGATACCAGATCTGAGCCTGAGGGCCATTGTTCTGTCTAGAGGAGCAGGAAGTAGCCACCATCCTCCATCATGGCCCACATTTAGCGGCGCTGGGCCACCAGCACTAGTGCAGCTAGCAGGTTGGCGAGCGCAGCTACAGCCAGTTGGATGTGTCCTTCCACCCAGAGAGCTTTATTATTAGAAAGGACATAAACAGACTAATTAAATCGCAGCAGTGGAGCTGGGCTGACAGCTGGCGCAGAGAGTGTGACCAAACAGATCCCTATCAAAGTGCAGAAGCAGTCGCTCTATATGTGTCCTGCCTTTGTGCTCGTTACTGTCTGGGTCTGCTGACATGCGCTGGAAGTGTACATACGTGCGGGCCTGTTAATTTTACCCATCTTACGTCTTGTGTTTATTCTATAATTGATGACTCTTTTTTTTTTTGTCCCTCCACCGTTATTTCATTCAAAAACACTGACATCTTAATGTCTTATTTATCGGTCTAGTGCAAAGCACATTTACTCACTGATATGATCCAAAATGGTACAAATGCTATCCAGCAGAGCGGTAAACACTCCGGTAATTAGTGCATGGTCTCCAGGCTGACTCCACTCAGCTCTGCAGCGTGGCCAAGTGCAGACCCCATATAGAGAGGAGCCTAGTTATGCATTGATCTCAGAAAATTAAGGCTAACTGTCCCAGATTGTGGCGTCTTGATGTACCTTCTGGATGAGCCGTGCACTGTACTTGTATTGTTTGTAGCGTAAACAGGATGATTTGGACTGGCTGTGCTTTAAAATGAATACGTTGTGAATAATTAATGGCGCCCCATAAAGCGTTGTTATCTGTGCGACCGCCAACGCCAAAACCACTGATGATGAGAAAATATGGTTTTAACAAGTCAATAATGGTGAGTGCAACACGAGCGGCCTAATCAATGAGGCTGCAACGTTTGCAAACAAGGACTTGAATTATAACGCCAATAATTGATCTCCTCCATTTTCCCCCCTTCTCCCCTCTGTGTGATGTCATTGTTTATTGATTGTTTCCTGCCTGTGAGGGATGATAGGAAGTTTCAGAGTTTGTTTTTGCTGTGACTTTTACCCCCTCCCCTGTCTCCCCTTACCCTCCACCTTTCCCTGCTTTCTCCAACCCTCCCCAACTACCCCCCCCCACACACACACGCACACACACACACACACCACCACCACCCCTCCTTCCTGTATTTGAAATTTGCAAGCTGTAGCACCAGCTTAACCAAAAAGGATTAAGTCCCATACCCAACTGAGAACACAGATAATGCTCAGTAATTGGTAAAAAATGAAGATGAATGGGACAGCTAGATAAGGACCAATTAGCTGCTGGGAGTGTACAGCTGTGGTCTCCTCACAGAGCACTCTCAGGGGCCAAGGCCCCCTCTTTCTCACTCTCACGCAAGCACGCACGCAAACACACACACACACGCAGGCAAAGATGCAAGCGTGAGGGGCGGGGCTTGCAGAAATTAGCCTGATGACCCTGGGAAGAGAGCATGATGCTTCCTCATCATCTCACCCAGAACCTCCTCCTCTCAACTCTCAGTCAGGCAACACTCCAGGTACCTGTCACCACCCGTCCAGCTTCAGCAGAGCATGTGGCTCCCCAGCTCCCCGTTGGGCCCAGGCAGCCTGGACCGAAGCCACAGATGCGAGACAAAGGGCTTCCAGGTTCTGGAATAGTGCAGCAGAGTGTAACCGCTTACGCAGCTCGGTTACAGGTTTCAGGGAATATTCGACAAAGTTTGCAGGAGGCGTTCTGTCCTCCTTCCGACAAGCCGCCGACTGACAGCGCGGCGGGTTGTCGGGTTGGCGTGTCACGGCATCATCTGGCTGAAGACAACGGAATTCCCATATCTAATTACAAACGAGATTTCAGCTCCATTAGACTTGTGTGGCGAGGAGTCAGATGAGTGGCAGGGCAGCACCCAGTGGCCAAAGAGAGGCAGAGGGTGTAACAGGGAGAAGTAAGTGAGACAGAGTCGGAGGGAAAAGAGGACAAGGGTGAATGTTGCATTATCCTTCCTTCCCACTCCTTCTTCTGAGGGTCGGAGAAACACTTTATTTTCTTTCCGCAGCTGAAAAAAGCAATTCCTTCTCTTGAAATTGGCAGGTGTTTGTTAGTGGGCAGCTGACAATATTTTCTTTCCCAGTAATGAAGGTTGTGGCTGGGGTCAGTGCACTGGGAGGGAATGGCGGGGCTGTTTATCCCCCTCAAGGCCCTGCGCCACACGTGTTTTGCTTGGTCTGTGATCTGTAATTGTGGCATTTCCTGAGAGACGCGGGAACAATCCACATTGTGCTTTGAGAGGGCTCTGTCTGCCCGGCTAAAGAGCGTTAGGGAGAGAATCAAAGAAACACACACACACCTCACTCTGTCTGTTTCTAAATGTTTGTGTCACCACGTCTTCTTCGTTTTTTTTATCCGTGTCTCAACCTGTTTCTCCTCTAACTCGGGAGGTTTGGTTATTTTGGCTGAGCGTGGAACTGGCTTTTTTTGTTTTTTTTTTTATTTTATTTTTTTAATCCTCCTTATAATTAATAACATTGATGCAAACAGGAAGGTCTAATTGTGATGAATATTTAATGTGGAGGAGAAACATTAGCCTGTTCGGTTTACATCAACACGAAGACGGAGACGGGCGAATCCAACTCTACAAACAGAACAGAGTGTCCTTCACTGGCTGTCTCGCTTTAAGCTCCTTACAGTGCAAGATATTCTTCAGACAAACACTGACACCAGGCACTTGTGTTTCAGCCCCAAGGACCACCTTTTATTTTTTAACCAACGAGTCTATTATGCAGTTTGCTCCTTCTGATTAAGCGGATCTTTGTCCTCTGTGCTATTATCAGAGGTGCG
Source organism: Pseudorhombus dupliciocellatus (assembly GCA_016785235.1). NCBI lineage: Eukaryota > Metazoa > Chordata > Actinopteri > Pleuronectiformes > Paralichthyidae > Pseudorhombus > Pseudorhombus dupliciocellatus. The sequence continues at coordinate 2,080,125 of JAFBJW010000311.1, read as the reverse complement.
CGCATTATCATATCAATTCCTATCGTGCTTCGTAACATGACGTGTGTGAGTAAACACATCCGTTTGCTGGGAGCCGTGGCCGAAGCTGGATGATTATAAAACTCCAGCTCCATTTCCTGAGAGCAGCTGGTGTCTGAGCGTGTTAAACAACAGCATGAAGTCATCCCCCAGCCCTGAACACGGAGCACCGACAACGTCCGGGCCGAGCCACAGCCAAATACAGTCCTCTTCTTTCTGCCCACTGCGAGCTCTATCAGCCGAGCGATTTATAAGTTTAGATTGCTGTTGGATAATAGGCTTGGGAGCTGGACATATTAGGCATTCGCAGTCCAAAATAGTTTGGGAAAACAAGCCAGAGTGAGACACTTCTGGAATGTAATCATGCCTGTCTTTTAAGTCAGTCGGCGGAATTGCAAAAACACTTCCATTAAAAATAAACACGCCAGTGGAAGCCCGGGGCCGGATGAAGAAGACGGCACGCTGCGAGCCGTGTTTCATGGCCCTGCAGTGCAAGAGCGGGGGCCCATATTTCTCCGGCGTATTATCAGGATGACTCCTGGTGGCCACCCTGTCACAGGAGAGTGCTTGATATAAACAAGAGATTGCTGCGACAACCAGTAATCAATATTAGGATGGTTTCAGTACCAAACATCATTTGTCTCTGCGACCATTCCTTTGACCAAACGAAGCATTAATTCAAATCATAAATCTGAGCTGATTTAAATCCGAGGAGAGTGAGGGAGAGAGAGAGGCCCCTGTCTGACTGCCTGCCCCTAATGATTTATTTTCTACATTTCTGCGAGCGAGAGATTTGTCCATACTCACTGACAGGTCACCTTCAAACGCCAGTGGCAGACTGTTCATCACCATGCAGACGAGCATCTCATCGCTGCGAGTAAATATTAAAGGAAAAGAATCCAATTGATTGTGGATGGGGCCGAGAGGCGTCACTGCCATATATTTCACTCAGAGAGCTAATGCTGTGGCCCGTGCTCCCGTACCTCGAGCTGCTCCCCCTTCGCCAGAATTATGATTCTACTGGGAGCCTGTGTGGCTGGCTGTGGGCTCAAGGTTACAATTTAAATTGTAAAAAGATAAAACAGATTCTTATTAGCTCCATTGCCGTAGCCTTGCAGTTGCTGCTCACATTTATCTTTATTTCCGTGACCTCGCACGCTCATATTCTCTTTTTTACACACTCCATTCTCTCAGAGTGATGACCTCACACTTTATGCATTTTGCATTGTTAAATCTGCATAGAAACACATCCTGTTTTCATCCCGGCCGCCAGAAGCGCCACGGTGTCAAGTATTACTGTTGAAATGTGTTCAGCCGACGAGCCATTTATTACTGTAAGTGAATCAAAACCTCCATTTAGCAACCAAAGCTACGGGGATTACATTTGGGTCTATAATTTGGAATGGGCTCATGAATCTGTACCAACATACATTATCTTTCTCTTTAATACACTAAGTGGTTCTGTGCGATATTGAGAAAATCCTTCTGCATTTTAGGGCTAATAATTAATTGAAATGGCATATAGTGAAAAAAAACCAGGGCTCTCACAGCAATTCAATTAGGCCTTGTTAAAAGCTGATAGCTTTGGGAAACTGTGCTCACAGTTTCACTTTGCTATTTGGTAGGTTTTCCCCTTTTTTTTCTCCTTTCAGCACGAGTGAGAAAACAGGACTTACCTTACCAGAGTTAATATTTACAGTGAATGTAAACCGAACAAAAAACAATATTTCTCCATTTGAAAGAAAACAGCGGCGGAGAGGACACGGCGTCGTGAAAATATTTGAGTTAGGATGAGCTACAGTGTGTGCAGGCTCAGTTATGACCCGTGGCAAATTGGCTTTTGGTTCTGTATGTTTGTGTGTCTGTTAACAAAGCGGCAAGGCAACAACTTACTGCAGGTTTCAATTAAATCCGGGACAAAGTCGGGCAGCGAGTGTGAAGCTGGTGGTGAGGATCTGATGTGAATGCGTGTCAGCTTATAAAACACTGACTGACAATGTTGAAACATTATAGATGTATTAACGTCCTGTATACTAAGAGAGGGGGGTGATAAAGGCACACAATGAATGAAGGGGGTCGTACTCTAAGTTAAAAGATAGCAGATTTCGATGATTAATCCTTGAAATAAAAAAGTGAAAAATAATATTCTATTGCATACTTTGCCCCAAAAAAATGATGTAAAACATATATTTTAAATGATGTTGTCTTCTTCAAATTTTCCAGAAAGGATTTTAAGTTTTTCTTTATTAAAAAAAAAAAAAAAAAAAAAAAGATCGGGCTGATCTGATTTTGAATGTATATTCTGATGCATGTGCAGATTAAAGTTAGTCATTTAATATGTGCAGGAGCCTTGAAAAATGTATTCATAGGTCAGTTCCATGGAGGCGTGGTCTGTGCACATAAACTGTCACAACGCTTTAAATCACAGACTGCAGCTGAAACTAAAGCCCCCCCTGACAAGTCCAAGCCATCGTGATGTTATTCTGCCCTTAACGAAACACGATGAACTTAATTGGTCATAACTCAGAGACCATAAGACTCACTTGAAACCCAATCATCTGTAAATTTGGGATTTGCAGACTGAGATGCAGATCCTCATGGAAAAAAAAAATCGAACTATTACTAAAATAGCAAAAAGCTGACTGTGTGATAACAGCAGAGCCTTAATGTGTGTGTGTGTCTGTGTCTTTGGAGGCGTACGTGGCGAGCATTTGTCTTCCGTTAATCTTTGTGTCGTCTGTTTGTGACGGTGCGTCTGTGTGTGTGAAGGGCGTCCTCACCGACGCTGGAGCTGAGGTCTCCATTCTCGTCGGCCCCGTGGTGGTTGGCGTTGCCGTGGTAGCTGCTCATCGCTTCCAGCTTGATCTTCTTGACCTTCATGGCCTCTGCGATGGCTGCGTTGGCAGCTGCTGCCGCCGCCGCTGTCAGACCTGGAGAGAGAGGGGAGAGGAGACGGGGCGCTTACAGAACGCTACATGTCTACTGGGGCCGAGCCACCGCCACCTGCAAAACCTTTCAGGCACCTGGCAAATAAATAAAACTACACAGGGGGAAACAAAGAACTTTGAGAGAGTAATTTAAAAAAGGGGAATCATTTTATTATGCAGAATGAGCGGCGGTGAGATCACGGCTCATCCTCTGACAGGGGTGATCTTCACAGCGGGTTATCATCCCTCTGTGCGTGTGTGCGAGAGCAAACATGAGTTTTATAAATGTTGCACCTTCGCCTCTGTGTTGATGTATTTGCAACTTGATGGGAAGAGATGCAGTCAGGATAACGGTGCATGATGTAAGCATTTTGTGTGTACAACACATTATACACAGTGTATAAAAAAGAGGCGCAGTGATACGGTGTGACGCGGCCGCTAGGGTCCGGGCGCGGGCGTAAAACAAAACCAGGAAGTGAGAAAGGTTCAACATGTGGACAAATACAGAGCGAAACCTGCATCTTCTCATTGAGTGTGTTTCATGATACATTCATCAGATCCAATGATCTGAGACAACGCCTATTACACTTCCTCAAAGCCACACGCGGAGGTGCTTCATAACAAGAGGCCTCTTGTGGGAGTCAGGGCCACGCAGCATGGAGGAACCAAACAATGAACTGCGCTGGTTCAAGTGTTTTTATTCTCTCAAACTTGTAAGAGGCTCATGAGTTTATTCCCGACTTAGAGAGCAGTGTGGGAAATGAACTGAGGAATATGATTCTGGTGCGAAAAGGGGAAATAAAAAGACGGATGTGTGGAATTATGTATCATCCCAGTAGATTATCTCCCACATGTTTAGGACCTCAGAGGGAGGGTATCACTATAGAATCTTTAAGACTTTTAATACGTTAAAGAAAATGACCTGATCATAAAACCTAAAGAAATAGAAATTAACCTGTAAAATAATCCTATATGATCACTGTCTGTGTTAAAGAATAAAGTACGACCTAAATGTTTGAAATCACTGGTCAAATATTTCTGAGAATTTAACTCATCTAATTGTTTTTAATCACTATTGACATCCCATTTAAAATAATCATTCCCTTCCCAACTGCCAGCCCTGAATATATGCTGCAGCAGCAATATTTTACATGGTCGTCCACCTTGATCAACATGGACTCCAGATGATTGATATAGTAAGTCTCAGATTATAGACATACATATGCTGAGCACACTGCAGAGATCATAAACCACTGGTTTGTCATTGTGCTAGTTCCGGGGTTCTGGTGTATAGAACGTGACTGAAATCTTTATTCATGAGGCCGGTCTCAAACAGCAGGGACAGATAGCGCTTAAAGCTCCCGTAGGCTCGCCGCGTCTCAGGAGAGCGCCGCGACTCTCCGTGCCAATCCTCGCGACAAAATCAAAGATGCATGGAAAGAGGAAGAAGGGGGAAAAAAAAGGAGATGTACCTATTAGTGGAATCACTCGTATCCACAACACACAGTACGCAGCATCACCTGCCCTTTCACAGAGGCTGCTTACACTTGATATGCAGGTTTGCCTTACGTTTGATGCGGAACAAGGCAGCGTCTGCGTTTATCATCACTAAGCTGTCACGTCTCCGTGATGGGACTCAAGAGCAGCTATTAGCCATGCAGTTGTGGGGAGACACGAGTACAAGGAGAGGTAGAAATCAAACATGTGGCTTTAATAGATACATGCCTGCGTGAGCACGAGCGCGCGCCGACAAAAATCGCGCGCGAGAACATGCCGGCCTGGGCACCCTCTCCTCTCATCCCCAGCTGATGGGCAGATGGCGAGAGTCACTCTGAGCCGCTGACATGGAGGTGCATATAATTTAAAGCCTTGTTTGCATCTTAAAATACATCAGTACCATATTGACGTACAGTATACATCATGTCAACGAGGGGCCTCTTGTTTGCAATGGGCCCTGGCTGCTGTTCCATATGCATAGGCAGAGCAGGGGGAGAGAGAGAGAAAAAAAAAAGGCATCGCCTCATAAGAAGGTGATACTTTTCCACATAATGAATGTGGCCTCTGCCCAGTCTGAAGGTCAGCCTTCATTTGTGTATAATGGGCAAGAGTCAACTGTTTTCCAAATGAGACGTATGCAGAACAGACTGCCGAGTAAATATTGAAATCACCTCTGGGCTGTTTGTGTGATAAATTCCCCCCACAAATCAGGTGCCGCTCAAAGTGCTGCAGCGGTGCTCCCCGATGCTCTCTAACTTTGGCTGCGAGAGCACTGTTGTTTATTGCACTGCAGCCTGACGGACCCCAACATTTCTTTTTCTGATTTAAAAAAAAAAATTTCCTTTTTTTATTAAAAAAAAAAAAAAAAAAAAAAAAAATCCCCCCCCCAAAAAACATGACAAGCTGTGAAAACGAAACGTTTCACAAAGCGATGCACACGCACAAATTGAAATCTTTGTTCTGATAATTATTTCATTCGGCCCCAACATTTCTTTTTCTGATTTAAAAAAAAAATAAAAAATAAAAAATCCCCCCCCCCAAAAAACATTAAAAGCTGTGAAAACGAAACGTTTCACAAAGCGATGCACACGCACAAATTGAAATCTTTGTTCTGATAATTATTTCATTCGGCCAGATCAATTGTCATATCCACATAGCACACCTCCATACAGTGGTCCTAATGAGAAAGCCTTGGAGATGTCGGCGCCCGGCAACAAGTCTATTAAGCCACGAGAAGTCTGAACGTCAACAGGACCGAACCCACTCAGCGCTAATCTGCATTCATTACTATGCAAACAAAACAATCCAGCCTCATATATTCTTTCAAAGTCACCTTTGGATTCCGACACTTTTTTCTCGTATATGCACGAGCGGGCGAATCCTCCTGAGCACAAAACAAACAGCGCATCGCAGCCGCATGTAGAGAGCCGCGCCAGTCAGAAGGAGAAGACCGGGGAGCATTTCGACAAATAGAGAATAGCATGGCACTGTCACATGGGGAGCACAAAACAGCAAATAACAGAGACAAGGTCTGATGGTAGCCCTTGGAGCAGCTGTCATATTAAATAATAATGAAGGATCTATTAATATGCAAAGGAAGCAGCAGCCGACTGGCTTAACGCTGTCATGCCTCTGCATATTGTCAGGATCTTCATCATTAATTAACATGCTAGCTGCCCCATACCTGCGCCAATGTCAGAACATTCTTACAACAAACAGCCCAATGCCTGTGCCCTCCGCAACTAACTCGTATAATTAAATTAAAATCAGATTAACTTCACATCAGTACACAAAAGACTGACTTTTATGACTTTCTCTCGCAGTGATTAAAAAAAAATAACCGGGGCTTATCTGGCGTGTTTCCGCGCCGTCTCTGTTTGGGACTCGCACCACGGGCAACAATGAAAACACACTTTATTTATCAGGCGAGCAGGATAAGCAGGGAGGAGACGCTCCATGTCAATGAGCGTGGCCGAGCCCCGCTCACTGGGCGGACCGGTGGCGGCGCGGCGATGACAAACCGGGGCTGGGAACAAAGTGACTCCTAGGTGCGGCTGCACCACTTGAACTGTGCCGTCCCCATCATGACAAATTTAGTATCAATTACAGAGCGCGCTAACCTTATGACAAGCGGCGGACTGATAGAGGAGGGGTGAAGGCACAAAGAACAGGCGCTAAATTACCACGTGCGTACGGGTTCTATTTGAACGCAGACCGAAGCGGCACCAGATTAGACGATCCACTCCGGGAGCTGACGTGCTAATTGTGCATTAAAAGAACATAAATATTACAAAACGTCTCCACCTACTATAAAGCAGCCGGCACACGGCGATCCGCCCCGCTCCCATGCATGTACAGTACAGCAGAGGGGGAAAATATTGTTTCTATCAGTAAAGTACAGGATGCTCCCTGGGAAGATGTAGGTGACATTCATTTCTCTAATGGTGAATGCAGTACTCCTGCGTTATTCAAAAGGTTGAAGCCATATCCAGGACATAAATGAATTATATTGAAGCTGCTGCTTAAGTAGTGGCCAGAGTGTGAGTGGAGGCCCCTCTCCACTTTAAAGGAGATGTCATCTCACTGTGGTGTCAGTCCACAGCAAATAATCCGATTTGAGGGCCAATCTGCCTGTAATGCATCAGCAACTGGAAAGGCTCCAGCGTGGCCCACCCCCCCACCCCCGAGGCATGAACGCAAAGCACGCACGCAGCATTCAAACACACGTGTCCTTTTCACACACATATGAGGGTATTTCCTTAAATGGAAGCCTAAGCATATTAAGATGTCCTCCTCTAAGTGGAACCAGTGTCAAGGGCAAAGATACATATGTTAACACTATGTTTCACATAGGCTCCTCTGGTCCCATCGGAGGAGTCCGAGGAGCAAGACGTCTTTACGCCGTGTTGAATATGGTCATTGACTTTAATCCGATTTGTGTCCTTGTGTTAAAAATTGAAAGACGCATTGTTTTCATTGGGAAATCAACCAGAAGATGAAGGGAAAAAAATCCCAGGGTCTTAAATTGAAAAGATTCATCTATTTGGACTGTTTGCTGAATTGAAGCTCAGGTTAACCCCTCCTGAGCGATCAGAGGTTAAACTGCACCGTGGATTATTTCCCCGAAGCCCCGCGTTCCCACCCGTGTGAAAAATGAAGTAATACGACATGACATGATAGCGTAACTATTCAAGACGCTTTCTCAATGTTGGGCTTTTTATCATCAATCAGTACATTTGGACATGACAGGACGATCAATTAGTTTGCCCACTTCCGTGCCATAACGCCTGTGTGGTCATTCATACTTAATTATAAATCTGTCAAAATCTGTAACTTCCTTGACGTTTAATGCTTAATGCCATCATCAAAACAATAAATGGTTTAATTATAACACGGAAATTGATGGATAAGTTCTGTCTCTGCACAGTTCGGAGGCTTAAGGCAGTTATGAGAAGACCAAAAAAAAAAAAAAAAAAAAAACCTCAATTACTTTATCTCTGCCCCCTGAATACCCTGACTAAATGTCAAGATCATAGAGTCCCTCTGGGCTTAAAGGGGATGATATCAAAGGGCTTTTCTGTTGCTTTATGTTCCACTAAATAACACTGGCTCCCTCTCAACTCTGTCCTCCTCTGTGTTTCACTCAGGCCTTAAAGTTCGCCTCTCGTGCTGCGGCAGAGACACGGCGCGACCTCACCCTGTTCCCAGAGTTCAAAGCGGCAGCCTGTGACCCGTCGTTCTACTGAATCACAGCGTCGGACCAAACCAGGTTTTAAAATCCAATTTTTCAAACACCAGAAGAGAGGGAAAAAAAAGAACGGGGTAAATAAACGTGTGAGACGAGATAATAACTTGGTAAAACACATCGAAGATCACCAAGGAAAAATCAGCTGTCGTGTGTTTTTTTTTTTTATCTAGAGTCGGTTAAATACGAGCAGGGGAGCATTCACAGAGCTTCTGTTTGGCAGTCCAATATCATTAAGTACATATCAAAAAGGAGAGCAAAACATGCAAATGAGAGCACTTACAGCCACCAACATCAAAGCAGTCACAATGCAGCCAGCCACAAATAGAACAAAAGCATTAGTTGCAATAAGACTCGGCCCGAGGCTAAGTTAGGGCACAAATGGTTGTTGTTGATTCTTGTGGCGATAAGCCTGCTTTAGCATCACCACTGCCTATGTACATATACCAGTGGAGTGGATTTAATCGCACTAATTAGAATGCACTTAAGGCAAAATGCAACATCTACTGGAATAATCTGAGAGAAAAGATCTCCACTTCAATTTATTCTCCCCCGTTTGGTCTGCGGGGGGGATGAGCCGAGGATCTGTTTTTGGTAAACGAGTGAGCTGCTGGTGTCTGGTGGTTGGGTGCATGTGTCACTTTGCACTGGTTGCCATTTCGAGGATAAGCTGCGGGGAGGCCAGTCCTCGTAGGGAGGTTTTGAGAGTGTGTGTGTGTGAGAGAGAGACAGAAAGGAGATAGAAGACACTCAGAGTGAATCAGAGCAAAAGCGACAGAGTGCTACACAGATTTAACACTGAACCGCACCTGTGGGTGGCATCATGCCGGGGGACATGAGGCCGGGGACAGAGTGGGGCATGATGTGGGGGTTCTCTGGTGATGTCACACTCTGGGTCCTCTTCGGAGGTCGGCCGGGTCTGGAGCTAAAAGACAGAGAGGAGGAGGAGGAGGAGAAGGGAAGAGATAAAAAAAAAACCAAGGGTGAGAGACTGGCAGAGGGAGGAGGGGTTGTGTGGGTGTCGGCGGCGGCTGTGGCGGCGGCGATGGGTGGCGGGTGGGGGGGGGTGTTAACATTTGGAGCACTCCAGAATGCAATTCCATTCCAAAGAGCTAACATGTACTGTAAATAAATTTCTTTTCAAGGACAGTTGCTTTCTGCAGCTCAACATAATAGACTTCCATAACTAATTAGATTACACGGTGAATTCATTTCCTTTATTGAAGATCAACCACTTTTTGATGCATAATTCATAACCTGTACCTCGTTACCTGTTCCTCCGTATTAATATCCCCACACTATTTGAATTGCCTCGTTTGCATATGCTAAAATCCAGTGCGCGGCCCTCGGCCTGGAAATTACATGTTAACTTGTTATAATTATTGCAGTCAGGCCACTATTGATTTATGAGACTTTTAAAAACCAAATATGTGTAGTTCTGGTAATGAATGATATTTTAAGGTTCTTCAGGAAATTAAAAGGCAATGGCTGCCTTAGGAAATGTTCTGCTTGCTTGATTTAATGCGTGCCTTAGCTGGAAGGTGGTGTGACAGAGTGATTCAGACCTGTTGGACGGTTCTGATGGGGGAGTTTTATTACACCAAACGAGGGGCACAGATCCAGGCGTGATAAATGACTGTGCCACCTCACTGTGGAGGAGAAAAGGCCTCCAAAGCAGATACACCCCTGACTTTCCACACATCTTACTCCTTCACTTATTAATACAGCTTCGAGTTGCAATCAATACCTACTTTGCTGGCTTATAGTTACAACGAAAAGCCCACGGGGTGAAGAAGAAGGGAAAAAAAAGGAGAAGAAATGCAATGAGCATGTAATGAGGGGGCCGCGATCCTTTGGAGGTACATTCTTTATGAACAAGGAGCTGGATGTCGCCGCTGAAGATGAATTATGGCGACTTGACACAGGTGACATATTGGCTTCATACATTATTTCGCATACAATAGTCCATTTCAAGCTTAACCAGGACACTAAGTTCCCTCCGATGTGAACTTCAAGTCGTGAAGCTCCATCCATCTTTAAAACACCAAAGGGTTTCCGTGCTGTAATTAAAGGAGGAAACACGAACAAATACGTTTTACATAAAAAAAAAAAAAAAAAAAATTAAAAAAAGAAAGGACCGGGTGTGAAATCAAACCTGGATGATAGATCTTTTGGCTCTGAGAGGATTGTGTTCAGGTTACTTATTATTCTGTTACAGCTTGAAAGGGTGTGTGAACATTATTGCACATTAATGTCACTGTCAGGTTTACAAGGTGTGATTTTATTTTGGTCTCATTTTCAAGCATTTGGCCACGATGCTCTGGACCCTTGAATGACATGACAGATAAAGGCGGGCCATTTAAAACGGCTCATATCCAGCATCTCTGCAATTCAATCAATACATGCAACGTACTAAAAGGCTGAATCTCTTAAACAATAATTACTCATTCTGGACGTTATCAAGCAGCACAAGCGCACGAGACTGTTTGTGTTACAGTACATTTCCCTACATTTCCCAAAGGCGTTATCTACAGGGGGGCGAGGCAGTGTTTTAGCTCGGATACCACGCCGCCTTAGTAGCGGAATTTATTCAGCCGTGTCTTGTGAGGTTTATTTACCTCAGTTCTGCTAATAGAGTGCAGCCGCTCTATCTGTCTGAATGTGCTGACTCCCTCATATGTACCAGCTCTGGAGGTTTTAGGACTAAAAGCAAACCTTCACTCAGCTGTGTCCCTTCGGATGAGGGGAAAACACACAAGTGATAGAAAAAAGTATGGCGGGAGGGGGAGCGACGAGACAGAAGGCAGGAGGAGGGCAGAAGAGGAGGGAGAGAGGGAGAGAGAGAGAGAGGCAGAAAGAGAAATGACTGCCCGCTCAACCCACAAACGTCTGGAAATGTAATTCCTATTTCTATAGAAGGCCCTCTTTGATCTTATGAGAGGGAGAGATCGCAGACAGTTTTGCTGTCATCACTTTCACTTGTACTCCGGCTGAATTATTTATGAAAGACCTCAATGGAGGGTATGTGATGGGTAAAAGGATTTTTTTTTTTTTTTTTTGAACCAACAATGCTAAAAGCAGAAGAAAAAAGGCCCCTGAATGGACAGAAAGGTGTCACATCCACCTGGGATCATGTCAGAGGATGTGAACCTGCAGGTGCAGAGACCCAGGCGAGTCTGGGGGAGGTTCACGCGTGTCCGAGTTCTTTAAAGGTGGATTGTGTTTCAGAGTTTTAAGAGCATTAGACCGAGGAACCTCCGCGCAACAGGAAAGCCTCTCGGAAATTAACTCCATTTCTTCCCTCTCTCGCAACTGAGGTGATTAAACTTCGAGCCACAGCGAAGAAGAGACGCTCATGTGATCATCATCATCCTTTTTTTTCCCCAAAGCCGCATGATTCATGCAGCTTGGCAGGCTCCACCTAAACAATGTGTAATTTACTTCCTTGAAGCGCCACAGCTGAGGCGCGCCGCTAACGCCTCCAAACAGCTCCGCGATGGTCCGAGCCATCCAGGCTAATAAGCTGGGTCCAGAGAGGAACTCAACCTGGCCTCAAACAAAAGAGCCAGGCTATTTATCAAGCAGCAGATGCTGATTCCCTAAATAGCCTGGCACAGAAACTGCTCCAAACTAGGCCATTATTGCAAGAAAAAAAAGAAAAAAGAAAGACAGCACAACTGGATTTATGATTGGAATTTCTTGTTCTTTTCATTTCTCATCCGGAGTTTGTTTTTCCTTAATTTCCTCCCCGGTTTTCTCTCCTCCTCCTGTGTTTCAAATGTCTCTGAAAATAAGACTTATTTGGACAATATTATTTCTGCATTGGAGGTCAATCATGAAAGAATCTAATTCCCCGCTTTATTTATATTTGTTCTACAGATATTCACGGCCCTGATATCTCTGGCTTCAATTAAGGAAACAAAACAGGCCCCAGCAGCTTTGGGCTGGGGGCCACAAATATGTTACACATCTATTCTCTCTTTCTTGTTTTGCTGCCATGGTGAAAAGAAAATAGTGGTGAACTTTCCCTGAACCAGACTTCCTTTAATGGCCCCGGCCGTGTGTTGACCCAGCAGAGTCGGCTGGAACTTGATACTATCCAACACACTGCGCTACACAGGCAATCAGATTACACGGGGCCCAACAATACACTACACACGAGTCCAGTTTCAGTGCTACAATGCAATAAAAGCCCAATAATTAAATTCGCGTTCTCACCCTCGTTTACAGGAAGCCGACACACGAGGCGATAGGTAGAAGAGGTATAATATTCGGATCCCTCTGCGAAGTTCTGACATCTCACTATCACGCTCTTTTCTGTCGACGGAAGCAGCGACTGAGATCTTATTACCCAGAGCGACGTTAATGCAGTGATTATGATCTGTTATAAATCAATTGAAGCCACAAATGTAATGTTTAGCCCAAGCGAGCGCACTCCCTTAGTGGATTTAGTTACACACAAAAATCAACCCGCTCCTCCCATCTTCGGATATCTTTAGGAATTCAACCCCCCGATTGCATCAACGGCGATTCCAGCTTTGCAGGCGGGAGGACAGAAAGAAAGAGACAAAAAACAAACAAACAAAAAAAAAAAAAAAAAGAGCACAATATTATTTCCTGCTGCTTGTGATTGAGCCATTAACCTTTTATCTCTGGCTTTTGTTTGACGTCTCTAAAAGGTAAGGATGAAGATATTTATTCCATTTCCGCCCAGTTGGCCAAAACAAGCGAGTGAATCATTCTGTCTGGGGCTTCTGTAAACAAAAGGCCTCTCCAGGTCTCTGCCAATCAGGCCTTATAAAATATTAACCCAATGTCATTGCCCTTTTAAAATCTCTCACCTAGAATTCCCTAATTGTTCCATTTCTTTATCTCTCCACTGCAGAGAGTAAATAAATTAACAAAATAGCTTTTATCGCCCTGAGTAACCTTTTAACTGAAGGATTATCTGGGGTTTATTTTTCATTTCTCTCACAGCGATAGCGGAGCATGCCCCATTGATTGGTTTGCTGAGGTGGTGACCAGCCATGAAAACAAGGTCTTATTGATAAAACAAAGCAGCTCCTTACCTTTTAAGTGCCAGGTCAGGCAGAAATTCAGAGGCCTCAGACCATCAGGGGCTTCACTATATGCTGAGTTTATAGCTTTTTTGATTTTGGTTTAATCATACTGTTTAACAATATGCACACGATTCCTCCATGGAGGATAACTATGCCTGTTGGAAGACAAGGATAATGCAGTGTGTTCCTACCTGTTTAAATCCCTGCAGATAACAGATTTGTTTGAGAGACAAACATGAAATTTAAAACTTTCGAGAAGGTGTTTGTTTTCTTCCAGTGTAGTGAAAATGAACGTTAATTTGAATGGGATCACAGATCCAGCGGAGAAACTACAGCACTCAGGGTCCATGCAAGGTATTTTTTTTATTAATCGAGTCTTTCATCTTCAATTTGTCTTCCTTCACACTATTTAAGAAATAAAACTACAAGTAATAAAATGCTATTTTGTAATGAAAAACATGAGCTCTTCTGTGGTTCTGGCTTCTTTTCAATGTGAGTATTTTATACTTTTCTCCATTTCATGTCACTGACAGTGAATCTCTTTGAGTTTTTTTTTTTTTTTTTTTAATCAGTTCCAACATCTGGAAAAGTCACAAAATGGAACCCCATGTGGTAAAAATAGTAATAATTTGGCAAAACTAAATCCCTGACAGTGACAGGTATATACGCTCCCTTCAGGATAAAAAAAGAGAAGATGATTTATATTTGGTGCTGACCTTGACAGTCTATTGGTTGTGATGATCATGATCTCGGAGTCACACCGTGATACATGGGAAGGTATTCACTCATCCATCTTCCCCGTGCATCCATCTATCCTCGCCCTCATCTTGTATCTGTATTTGCATTGAACCTATTCTTGGATTATCTCAATCAGCTTCCCCTTGCACCTGTCAAACACAGGTAGCCATGCCGCGCTTATCTGATCTAGATAGCGGGATTACAGCGAGTTTGCGAGTGTGAGGGGGAGTTATAAAAACACACACACACACACACTTTTATTTATTAGGGGGGTAGCAACAGCTGCATCCGCCTGCAAACTGTGAACCTTTGTTACGGAACAATATATCACAGATCAAATGGTGTGAAATCAAAGCCGGGAGAGAGTTAGCATCAATCCCACTAAAACCCTTTTTAAAGTGCTGTCTGTGCTCTGATCCCTGTGTGGACTAATGTGCAGGGTCGAGATCAGTAGTGGGTGCCTTCCCCCAGTGTCTTGGTCTGGGGCTCCAACCTGATTGGAACCACGCTGGGTGAGACCATCACGGCACAGAGGAACTTCCTGTCTGTCCGTCCCCCACCCCCCCCCACCCCTCCAAAGCCAGCGCGTGCCATCTTTTTAAAGTGCTGTCTGTGCTCTGATCCCTGTGTGGACTAATGTGCAGGGTCGAGATCAGTAGTGGGTGCCTTCCCCCAGTGTCTTGGTCTGGGGCTCCAACCTGATTGGAACCACGCTGGGTGAGACCATCACGGCACAGAGGAACTTCCTGTCTGTCCGTCCCCCCCCCCCCCCCCCCCCCCCCCCCTGTCCGTCCCCCACCCCCCCCACCCCTCCAAAGCCAGCGCGTGCCATCACGCCACAGCCGCTCTTTAAGACCAAACCAGTGTTACAGTAGCTCCGGCGAGCTTAGTCTGGTAATCACACTCTATTAGAGCCATTTGAAGCCCCTCAGCTGTGAAATGGAATCTAAAAAAGATCTAAAACACGATAAATTGCTGATTATTCCCATGCATCATTAATGTTAAAAGCTGATTTCATAATTGTACGTCCCATAACTACAGAGTCTCCGATTGTTTAGTATCACATCAACAGACTCCGATAATGAGTAAGCAGACTTTCTACATCGCGGGGACTGATGAGGAGAGCCTAATTGGTTGACTTTTCCATGCCTAATGGATGATTCTCTTAATTAAAAAGATACTGTACCAAATGTTAGGAATCAGATAGCGCTTAAAGTAAATGCAGTTAATCAAATGTATGAGAAGGAGCAGTTCCAGGAAAGCCTAAATGAGATTGGTAGATATGATTTTGCTCCAATATTTATTAATTGCGAGTGCCTTTGGTTAGTGAAAACAGAACAGGTCTTATCTTCAAACTGCGAGGAAATTTCATCTAACCACTCTCACTGATCTCTCTTTTTCATGAAGTGCGATGCATATGAAACAAGTCTTCAAAACAAGGCTTTAAAAACTTACCCAGTCAGGGTGCCTTTGAGGATATTTAATTAAAATCTAATCCTGCATTCATTAAGGCTCACATAAATTAAGCTGTCATTCATAAGATTTATGGATTCTCATTTGCATATTGCATACAATTCATCAATTACTCAAGTATGAAAGGAGCGCATTTCCCTTGGAGCTGCCTGCTAGCCTGCCAACATTTGAAATGAGAGAAAGAGCACGACTGTCAGGCATTCACTGCAAACTTTTCCCCACAATGTCTGTGCACTGATTAATCTCATTTTCTAGGCATCCCTTACAAGATTGTACACAGTCCAGCTGCACTTTTCAATTATTTCTCCTGTCCTCTCAAGTAACTTTGAAAGCAGGACGGGCTAAATGTGGACTGGGGGCTACTTTAGTCTTTATGTATATAACATGTCCTTTTGCCGGGATAATCATAAATTAGACAGAGAGGGGTTTTAGTGATCCTAATGGAAAGGAAATGTAGTAATTTTATTGCAAATCCCATCAGGCAAATATTCTGCATGCTATAATAGCATATTTCCTGTCACATTTAGAGAGGAATACGTCCAGCAGGCATTCTGACAGGGGTGGGGGGGTAGAGGGGGAGGGTGGATGGATGAGAGTGAGGGAGAGGGGGAGAGAGAGGAGGAGAAGAGTGGCAGGGGGAAAACAAAAGAGATGTGGAGAATCAGAGTGCTAAACACATTAAAAAAAAAAAAAAAAGAACTCCCTTTCTGGACGTGAGGCTATGGGAAACACAGTATGGAGTAAGTGCTTAACGCCAGCGGAGCGTGAACGCATCTAAGATAAAAGGTCAGGCAAAAACAAACAGACCACTCGTCAGGACGAACGGAATTAATTGACTCATTAATATGCATGGCTAATAAAGCTCAAAATCCTAAAACAAAAATCATTGTCAACCATTCCCTTTTAATGGCTCTTATTTTCAGCTTGAGAAGAGCCGGTCTACAGGGTGTATCAATCTGAGGAGGGGTGGAGTTCCTCCAGCGCACAGACTCGGGGTAACCTCGGTGTTGTATGCACATGTCCTCCCCAGCAGACAAAGGCAGAGTTGTTCTGGTGGAGGGATTAATTGAGAATTAATCCCAGTTTCTGGCAGTGGAACAGACCGGCAGTTAGAAGTGAAAGTCATCCTGAAGGGTAGTTAATTGGTTCCCCATAGCAAAAGCTTTGGAGAACAGAAATCAAGCTGCATTTTCATTAATCCTCCCCATTGTTTTGTGAGATTGTTGTGGAGAGTGACTTCAGATAGAGTCAATAGTTAAGGCTTTTAATTTGCTTTTAATTCCACCAGTGGGGTGACAATTAACAAACCCCAAAGAACAATAGCTGTGAAAATTATGCGTTCGATTGACTCTAAATGACTCTGAAATCAAAAACCGATAAGCAATTACTATACTGTACTCTACAAATGGTAAGTACCTCCAACATGCTCCATCTCCGCCTGTCCCTCCACCTCTCTCTCTCTCTCCATATATCACTCTCTCACCACTAAAGCTTTTGAACTTAGGGAATAGCACCACCAGATTGTCGGATGTGATTAATTTCAGGTCTAAATGGACACAACAGACAGAAAAGGGGTGATGTAATCATAACACGAGGAGACGCAGTGACTAACGGCAGAGACGGAGGAGGAAGGGAGAGCGAAGATAGGCGAGAGAGAGGGAGGTGAAGGGAGGCAGGAGATGGAGAAAGAGACACAGAGAGCGACTCTCACAAACACACTCCCAGTTCAAGCTAAACAGGAAGACCGTGGTGATTAGCATTAATTGCACTGAGGATTGGAATCCTGTGTGAAACATTAAACAAAAATTATCTGGTGTTTATTCGATTTTTTTTTTTTTTTCTTCTCCTGATTCTCTTCTCTCTCTCTCGCGCTCTTTTTTATTTATTTTTTAATAATTAATGAAAAGTAAATACTCGTAGTCCAAAAATGATCTGGGGAGGAAAAGAAGTGTTTATATAATCAGGAATAGTGTTCCTGTCTCTCCCTCTCTCCCCGTGCGAGCGCAGACATGGAGGGGTGAGGGCAGGGGCCCGCCTGCTCCTCACTGCTCCCCCATCAGAAGTAACAGGGCCTGTTCCCCCGAGTGCCGACTGCTGCCGAGAGTGTTTGCATATTTAGATACAAGCAGCTCTGTTTATGCAGCCCCACTCTCGGACGCTTGAGTTCACTCCGACGCGGACCCTGATCAATTTGGCCAGCTGTGCTTTAAATGCTGTTTACAACAATAACATTGCGGCAAACGCAGAGCAGGGTTTAGCGTGCAAGCTTTAACACACACACACTTCCCGTAGAGCGCGAGAGAGAGAGAGAGAGAGAGAGAGAGAACTTCAGAGGGAGCCCCCGGTCTGCACATTCCCAGACGAGCATTTGTACTGAGTTAAAGACGAATCAAAGCCTGACTGCTCTGCAAGAGACGGAAGAATTGGATTCCGTCTGTGTACATCTCTGTGATCCTTCCGGAAGAATCTCTGGCTGCAAGCAAAGAGAGGGAAGGAAGAGGGGGAGGAGGAGGAGGAGGAGGAGGAGGAGGATGGGGGGATAACAAGAACTCAAAACTAGAGTCCCAAACTGAAGTGGGCCAAATTGAAGGTGGCACGTAGCAGTTACAGCTTTTTATTCCTGACGAGTGACTGGCACCGAGCGCAAAGAAATACCCACCACACACACACACACAGGATAGGATTCAACTGCTTTTGACGGGCTGATGAGTGTTTCACAAATAATTTTCTGTTGGTCGAGGATGGGACGTTCCCCGAGATTCCTCTTAAATGCTTCATAAGAGATGGAAGAAAAAAAAAAAAAATCTCCATCTAAGTCTGGCTGGAGAGCAAACAGGCCTACTCAGCAGATAGTGGCGAAGCCGCTGGTGTCTTCTCGCTTGATGATATAATTCTTAATGTACAGCCTGACTAGACATAAATCTTACCCAAGCATCACCTCACCTGAATTCTTTTCTCCCTCTCCTCCTCTCTCTCCCCCCTCATGATGAATTGTTTGCTACATCTCGGAGACTAAAACCCTTCAACCTCTTCAAACCCGGGTTTCTAATAACGCGTAGGTGCTGGGGAGAGGTGACAGCATGATGAATATCACAACAGACAGCTCCAATATGGGACAATTTTACCAGATCGATATCTCACTGCAATATCAGAGAAAAGGAGCTGATATTAGTCTACACAGTGTATTACAGATGGGGTACATTTCTTCTCTCTGCACTCCCAGTGAACCTGGGCTATATTTCATCCTTGTCGGCGATGGTTTACACACTCACAAACGCTCTGGAAACTAATCATAGCATGGTAGCCACGCCAGATGCATCTGCTTAAAATTATCCATATGTGTGACGCATCCGTGGCCCCCTCGCTCAACACGGCGATGGACTTGCAAATAAACTGTGAATCACATTAGAGGATGTTACAGACCATTATTTCTGGTGTGAACAAATGTTTTGTCACATCCTAATAGAGAGGCACCGGGTCTCGTGTGGGAGATGCGGCTCCTCGATGGCAAACGGAGGCAGAAAATAGGTCTCTTGTGTTTAGAAATAAAAAAAAACAATTCAAGAAGTACACACGTGTCACTGAGCAGAATGTCTGCATGAAGGGAGGAAATACACACATGTAGTTTGACATCAATTTATATCAGAAAAACCAAACTTGTAATCATGTGTCATCATTCTACTGCATTACTGTCTGATTTGTACATAGTATTTTGAGGTATTTTTCTTGATCACACTGGGTGTAGTATTTGAACCATGGGCTGCTGTACAGTGACTTTGGATGGTATAACACACATCGGTTGCCATGGATATCAGACTTGATTTTGTTTCTGCTGCAAAGACTTTGCCTGCTGATGAATGAGCTACGTCTCAATCAAACACATAAGCAGATTAATAACCCATCCTAAATATGTTAAAATAACTGATAGAAATACCGCGCGGAGCCACTCATGCAGATGACTCACCGGAGGTTTAATTTGGTGAATTGCGGTTCGGGGGATTCATCACAGTGCAAACATTTGTTGAGCCCCAGATGAATAAATCAATCACAAACATTCTCTGATAAATTAACTGACACTCTTCTGTTTGTCAGGCTCGCCGCTAAACACTGTGGTCAAGTAATGTGTGCCAGAAGAAATGGAATGAGACACCTTTTACTTCCGAGGGAGACGGATGCATATAGGAAGAGGGGGGGAAAGAGGGAGGGAGGGAGAGAGAGAGAGAGAGAGGAGGAATGACAGAGAGACTGAGGGAGGGAGTGCAGACGTTGCTAACGCTTAATATCTTCCCTCTCCAGGGGGCCGCGACTGAGGGCCCCTCTGCTGTCAGCAGCAATAGGACCAGCCTTTTTGTGAGTGCCCAAGGTTCGTTAAGGGCTATTAATGGAACACAGTATCCCTTGTGCAGGGAACTTGTCAGTGTTTCATTAGAGACTGATAAACATATAATACATAAGTGTCAAACACAGTGCGTGTACAGTGTCTGAGCGCCGAGCGCGGCGGGAGGGGGAGAGGGATTTTTGGGATCGTGGAGCAACAGTCATTCACATGCTCCGCAGAGACAATATTAATGATTTCACGATGAGGGAGGAGCGCGGGGGACACGTCACGGCAGGGAGGACAGAAAACGCTGAACTGTCTCATCGCCTCAAATAGTGGTTTAAGGAAAGGAAAGTAGGCTTGGGTCGATATCCAGCCACGCTGAAGCAGCCCGGCACACAACCGCTCCCTTCAAGCAGCTCGGGCCCAAAAGTACAAGAGAAAGAAAATACATCATATTCAATTAAAGTTCTTTTTTTTTTTTTCCACTGCTACTGAACAAATCAGCCCACAGCTGGGACTCTGGGTCTAGTTCACAAAGTCCTTTTGATCATTTTGTGGCAGTAAGAGAGTTTGGAGTCCCACGGAGTACGGAACCAAGCTGATCTTATTATGATAATTGGAATACATCAACTTCAGATGCCACTAATGGAGTGAGATTTCAGTGATCAAGAGCACATATTCAACTGTGGAAGCAAGTTCACTTTTTAGGAGGAGGCATTATGCAATGCTCTGGTTGTGTTCCCAGTGGGCAGCTGCTGAGACCGCCAGCACAACTAAAGAGTCTCGCTTTTCGCTTTGGTGTTGGACGAGACGCCGCACTCTGATGTTGCGCGCCGAAAGAGGAGTGCGGCCGCGGCGAAGTCACATCTATTTCCCCACGAGTGAGTAATTGGTTACCATGACCATTAATCAGTTAATCTTCTCTTTTTACCCCCTCTTTTCAACGGAGAAATATCAGAGGTTCAATAATTAAAAACGTGTCAGGTGAAAGTCCAACGCGCTTCCTCACACTGTATGTTCTCACATTCCCTGCTTTGTTCATCTTATTAACCTCCTCTCCACTCGCCGCGCCTTTAAATGAAATCTTTAGCCCCTTACATGTGAAATTAAAACTGCCCTCCCTTGAGCGCTTTTAATTATTCTTCTTGAGGAGAAACTTCCACTTACACTTTTGTCAGAGCGGCCTTCTTTCTTCCCAGTCGCCCTTTTCCTCACTCCCACTCACTGCCCAGGTCTGTCATGCGCTTCACTCCCCCCCCCCCCCCCCCCCCCCCCCCCCCCCCCCCCTTCTGCCCAGGTCTGTCATGCGCTTCCCCCCCCCCCCCCCCGCCCCAGTCCGCTGCTCACTTCTCTTTTTTCCGCTCTCTTTCTTTTTTCTCTTCTTCCACGGGTCTGTTTAATTCTCACCTTGCTCTGCCCTTGTCATCAAGCCGCTGAAGCACAAAGCCAGGAGCAAGGGAGTGTTTACTCATTTCCCCACTACATTACCCCTCCTATTAATCACTGCATGGAAACTTCTGGACACTGAAACATCTCTGCAGTCGCTGCCCCCGCTGCCCCCGGATGATAACAGGGGCCAACTTTAAATAACTGGCATTCTGGAAATGATCGCGGAATTGCTTAAAGTTACAAGCAACCTGTTTATCCGAGAAGGGTTCAACACGTGCGATGAGATCCCGTCTGGAATTATGCATCTGTGGGAAATAAACATAGCGGAAGTTTTTCTCCGTGAGCACAAAGTTGATGTTGACATTGAAATGCACGGTGTATTATGTTGTGAACACAGGACGGGCAGAGGTTAGCGTCTTTAATTAATCGCCTTTAATTGCATGTAAATTGTGCAGATTAGGAGAAAAAACCTAAAAGCTGTTTTTTTTTTAAGGAGGAGGAGGAGGAGGCAGCTTCTTGTTACTCATCTCTTATTTGTAAGATTTAGTTTGCAAAAAGTTTCTTCAGTGAGATTATAGTTTTTTTTTTATTTTGTTATAGCCTTCTCTGAGCAGGGATATTAAAAAAAGAAAAAAAAAAAATCCTGCCACATTCCCAGTGCTACACGTCCGCGGCACCCTGTGAACGAGGCGACGCTGCTGCGAAGGATTCTTATGAAATTCAATTAACACGCCGACAGCTTTCGTTGTCTCTCCTGCCCTAATTCCCACATTCTCGCTGAAATGACTGCATTCCCAGCGATTATGCTAACCACTTGGAGTGCACCATAAATTCACAGGTCTGGGAAAGGCTGTAACGAGAGCTCCTTAAATATGGGAAGGAGACGTTTGAGAAGATGGATCGCCGTGGGCTAGCGGCCGGCCGGCAGTGGGCAGGGGGAATCTGTTTGTGGAACACATGTGACGAGCTGCTATACTGCTTCTAATGAGGCTATGGACATACGCAGCATTATCATTAATGATTGAACCCCCCCCTTCTCCTGCTCTTTCTTCCCGTTTTATTCTTTTCCCCCCCTCATTTTTTTTTTTCCCCTGCCCCAGCCCCCTGTCCTTTTGCAATTATTGTTTTACTGGCTAGCCCACGGCGGCGGGGTGCATGTGTGGCGGCTATATATGGGAACGTGAAAGAGCCCAAAATATTTGAAATTCAAATAAATGAGTAATGTAAATAGTTTTTTGAGAGTTTACCCAGGGAACAATGGCCCCTTATGAGACACAAGTGTGACAGAGGGACGGAGGGAGGGAGGGAGGGAGAGAGGGAGGGAGGGAGGGAGGGAGAGAGAGAGAGAGAGGACGGGACGCCGGTGCAGGGGATCAGAGTGGCGGGGGTTGGAGGGATGATCCAACACAATGTGGCCCTTCTCCTAAAGCAACTTGTTATCAGGCGCTACGCAGAGCCCCCCATTCAATCTGCATTTAAATACATTTCAGTCCACTCACTCATTTGCATTCATTTCTCCCATTATATTTGAAAATGGCCAAACGTCTAGCCAGCACAATGTGAGAGCCTATCACCAGCCAGGGGAAGCCCACACCTGATGCCAATTTAGCCTGCTTGGATCTATTCAGTGCCGTGGCCCGATCTGACAACTCCAGCTCTTCCCCGTCCAGGAGACTTTTCAATTGGATCTGCTTGTGGTGACAAAATTGTTTTGCTCATTGAGTGTGGGTTTTTTTTTTTTTTCTCCGCTTCTTCTCCTCCTGCCCCTCCTCCCTCCTTTGCGTCTCCCTCGCTCTGTGAGTATGGGTGTCTATTTGGGAGCCATGGGAAAAGGAGAGGCAAATGATTCTCAGTGGCTTCTGATTTCCACTATTTGTTCAGCATTAGGCCCACTTATCTCTGAAAGAAAAAGCAACATGTGGAGAGAAAGTGACAGGCAGAAACTCGGCCTCGCTAACAGGCCTATTGTGTGCTGAAGATCTGCATTCAAACACGAGGGGCCCTCCAACTCTCTCTCTCCCTCCCTCCCTCTCTCCCTCTCTCTCCAGCCATAAAACTTGCACATACTTGTGCACAGACCTCTGTCGCAGTCAATTACTGATGCTAATCTGTACGGCAATGGAGAGTAAATATTTCATTACTTTTCCAAATAAACAGTTGGTCTGAGCCCGTGAAGTGTCATCTATGCTGTGAAAGGAGCGCTGACGTTCACACTGAATTACGCCCATAAAAAAAAAAAAAAAAAAAAAACAGGCCGGGCTCCTGAAGTGGAGTTTTTGTGCCGAGGGCTCAGTACGAAAATCATTAGATTTGGACGCAACATCTTGAGATGAATAGCCGGGTTGAGAGCCCAGCATTTACACAACGGCACCTTTTCTTTGGCCCAGAAACATTCTGAGAGCGCTGCCCCCCCCCCACCCTCCCTCTCTCTTTCTCTTTCTCTTTTTATTTTAATGCTTTAGAGAAAAGTTCATCAGAGTCCGTGTCTACGCGCCTCGACTGAGACCGCAACACCACCCTCCCTGCAACATACAAACTAAGTAGTGTTGTGTGAGATTAGTAGATGAAATAATGCGAGGAGAGGAGAGGGCGGGGGGGGGGCGGTGGGGAGGGGGGCTGGCGGGGGGTTGACAGAGAGATCCCAGAGTCTACTGCTCATTAATCACTGCAGCGTCTTTGACCTTTCATTTGCCAAGGGCGCAAAGAGAGGAGGAGGAGGGTGGCCAACGCTGCCGCCGCCGCCGCTGCTACCGCTGCTGCTAACGCCAGGAACGAGGGAAGGTGAGCCGGAGGAGTGGAGGAAAAGCAGGCTAAAGAAGGAGCAAAGACCAGGAGACAGCGCGGTGCTACAGAGACATGCTCAAGTCCAGAGAAGATGCCACAACACATTCTTAATGAAGAGTGAAATTAATCAGCTTCACGGGTTGTTAGATGAATCAGGCGTTTCCCAGCCCCTAGGTGGTATCAGCTGCTCTGCTCCGCTCACCAGGCCTGATAAAGACCGATAGGCCCCTTGCCCATTTACACATGTTATTAAAAGAATTACAAAGATGTCTGCTCTGCTCCCTCCCTTCACACCCAGCCTGGGCTTTGGGAGCCGGGTGCTGGAAATGGCAAGGGGGTGTGACATTAGCGTCAGGCGTATTTTTAGCATCTGGCTCCTTCAGCGCTTGGTTACCAGGTGGGATGTTGCAAGTGAAAGCAGCCAGGCAGCGGCGAGAAACGCTCGACGCGCCGCGGCTATCGAGGAGGAAGCGAAAGAGAGCGAACGAGGAGAGAAGGAGTGATGGAGAAGGGAGAGAGGGGGGTCCACCTGTAGAGGCCGGCTGTGGCCGTGCTGTGGAGACTCGTGTTGATTGATATGTTTGGCGGTGCCTGTTCTACGTCATTATATCTCTATTGTTGATTGTAACTCGGAAACACACTCCTGTAATTAGATAATGAAGTCTCAGTGTTTCACAACGAGAGCGCCATAAAAAAATACTCTAAATAATTAAGCCGTGATAGAGAATAAACGATAATACGGGCTAATCAAGTGAAGGTAATGCCACTTACGGAACACTGCGGAGAATGAGTGATACATCCGTAGCATAGTTAGCATCAAATACGGTGGGCAGTTATTAATATACATTTAAGCTTATTTTTAACCCTAATTGATGTTCAAGGTTAATCTAATCAGACCAATTGTACCTCTGAAGAGCCTGCTCCACTTTAATTGGCTATTTTTATTGCCTCAGTGAGATTTTAATTGAAACCAAAAGGGATCTAACAACAACTGTGACATGTTGATGTCTGGGGGATAGTTATAAATATGTGACAAAATATGTGCATTATTAATGTGATTTCTTAATGCATTATTGTAATGTGTCCCCAGAAACGCAGCGATATAACTCGAAGGGTGCGGACGAGGGAAGAAAAAAAAAAAAAAAAAAAAAAATCATCTCATCCCGAAAATGTCAACTGACTCGAGGCAATGTTGGAGATTGGAGTCGTTAAGATTCCAAAGAGAGATTTGAATTTGACAAAAGAAAAGTTGAAAGCCACACAAAGGGCTCACAGGTGTACTGGGATCAAAATATCGGGTCCAAATCAATAATCACGATAAATGTCACTTATTTATTTTAGATGAAATCAGACTGAAATCAAACATCATATCCGTTTATTGTACTTTGGCTATATTGCTATTAACAAGATAACATTAACATTGACATGATATTGCGAGAACTACTCGTACTGTTTCCTGGACAGTCCTATGGTTAGAATGGAGACACAGATCCTCTCCATAACGCTCAGAGACAGTTGGTAAAACTGGTCTTCATCAACGTTTAAGTGTTCCTGCAGCTGCCGACACGTTTAAAGCCCTTTTCTCAGGGCTAAAGCAGAATATTTGATTCAGTAATAGTGTGACCACCTAGAGTAGCAAAGCGATGAGACCATTAAAAAAAATCCCATTGATTCAAAAAGGAGGAGATAACATTGTGTCTGACACAGTGGAGAACATTAGCATGAGCCTCCTGGATCAAATTCTGCACGGCAGCAGCAGCCATTGATGATATCGATCAGAATTGCGTCTACGACGAAAACACCATGGGTATTAGCATCAGTTTGCACTTTGAAAACCGTCCCCCCTCACTTCACAGAAATTTGAAGGGATTTGCTTTTTACATCTGTGGGACTTTTTCTTTTCTTTTTTTAAACCCCATTTGGCAGAAATGGTGGTATTAGAAGTGGAAGCCGTATTAATTGTACTCCCACTTGCTGCTGACAGATCCACTGAGAATTGAGAGCCAGACAGGATCCAGCGCTGGTGGAGTGTTGTTATTTGTCCTCTAAGGGACGACACTTACTCTTTACCAGGGCTTTAAATATCAGAACTATTTCCAGACCTGAAATGACAGAAGTTAAGATAAGGGGGAGCTACAGAATGGGAGTGGGGAGGGGGCAAAACAAAGTGAGAAAAAGATGGGAAAAAAAAAAGAAGAGCCTCGGTCCTGTGGATGAACAGAGTCGAAGGGGCCCACAGTCCCACAGTGAGAGTGGAAAACACCACCAACTCAAGCCTGACATCTGTATAAAAACAAAAATAATCTGCTGTCAGCAGAATGTTCAATGACTCCTATCACCCGGGCGCTGATAAAGACTCTGGCTGCTGTAAGGACCGGCGCTGTTGTGCGAGGGGCTCAGTGGATCGGAATGCATGCTAATTGCCATCAGAAATATGTGGCGAGCCTTACAATTTCTGGCATTGCTCCGTACCTTGGCGAAGGACATGCCAGAAGGAGCTCCGGCAAAACAAAGATTAATGAAGAGTGTTGAATCGCTGTAATGCCATGTCAACAGGACCATACATTTCATTACAGAGGTCACCGGTGCCTCTGTGCTAATGCCATGCGAGGAAGGAAAAAACAGAAACGTTCACAACCCTCTCGGCCATTCCGGCGGACTGAAAACAGGAGACAAATATTTTACTTGTTGGACGATATTTCACTCTTGATGTGATTACATGCACCCATTTACAGCGGCCACGTGCACTCTCACTCAGCCAAAGATATAAAAGAAAGAGTGCAAAATAGAGAGAGTCCACAACGCCATCAGTGTGTCAGTATAATCCAGTGTGTCAGTAAAACCTGATGTTCTAAACAGGAGCAAACC
This sequence comes from Pseudorhombus dupliciocellatus, assembly GCA_016785235.1. Lineage (NCBI taxonomy): Eukaryota > Metazoa > Chordata > Actinopteri > Pleuronectiformes > Paralichthyidae > Pseudorhombus > Pseudorhombus dupliciocellatus. The sequence continues at coordinate 2,053,305 of JAFBJW010000311.1, read as the reverse complement.
TCCCCTCTTAAATAATTGATATTTTCTGATTAAATGTGGCAGTTTGGAGATAATGAATTCTTTATAGTGTGCCTTGAGCAACTCAACAGCTTTGCCCTGCATGACAGCTTTATGGGGCGTCTTTTTGCCCAAATTTTGAAAGTTTAACCTATGTAGATCAATGTGCTTCCTTAAAAGAGTTTAATAAATTAAAGTGCAGGGGGCTTTTTTTCCTCTGCGAGCAGAAAAAGCTGATGAGACAGGTTTAGTTTAATCTCAGGCAATAGAAGTCATTAACCATTCTCCCAGGAATTAAAATATAGCTTGCCCTTTTCTTCTCTCACTTATCATTAGCATCACTTTAATCTCCCCGCGTTTCACACTGCTATTTTAATCATTACTTACTGCCTTTTGACAACTGAAGAACATGGCTTCTCCCCGCTCAGGCAATATCCTGATTTTAGCTGACAAAATGTAGGACATCATTTAAAAATATCTAAATTTCCTCTTCCTTTTTTTTATTCTTTCAAGTTCCACTCGTCAGACCCCTGAATGTCCGTCTATTTATATCAAAGCAGGGACACAAAGACGAGAGCAGATTGAAGGGAAAGACATTCAAAATGTAATTTGAATTCCCGTGCGAGGGCAAATGTAGAGTTTATTTGTGACCGTTCTGTTATTTGACTGAACACAGAAGGGCTGCTCCATGTGGGTCACACAGGGCGATGGGGGTATATTTGTCTGCCCTTGAATCAGTGAGCATTTATACAAGAGAAACCACATATCTCCAGAGCAGGTTATGAATAAAGTATTATGACCAGTCGCTCAATGACAATGACAGATGTAGGGCAAGTGATTCCTTCAACTTTTGTTTCTTTATTGTTACTGGTAACAGTAGAATTGAACAATGGGAGTGGATCTGGAGCATGATTAATTTGGAAATGATGGAAGAAGAAAAAAAAAAAAAGAAGAGTGATACAATGGCCTACAGCTGATGGTGTGTTACACTTCTAAACGTGGTTGTGTGTGAAATTTGGAGTTTGGGGAATTTGCAATCCAATGTCATTTGATCTTTTTCATACATTGTGTGTTACATTACCACGTTATAGAACTGTTATTGTGACACGGCGCGCACGCACGCGCACGGCCAACATAATTCCCTGGTAATGCACAAATGCAAAGACGATTCAGCTGCGTATTTATGCAAATATCAATTTTTTTGCGTCACTACATTTCATTTCACTGAGTCGACAGTAATCCATCTAAGCTAGTGTAGTTCTCCCCTAAAATACATGAAATTGAACTAATCTGCTTTTCCCTCGGTGACTCAGTACTTCGCTGCCTTTTCTCAAACTGTGCCAAGATTAAAGGCATTACCAAAGAACAGAAACCGCGAGTCCTTTAGATTAGTGTTCAATTACTTAATCCCTTAATACAATTTGAGTTTTGTGCAAAACAACAAAGTACCTCAAACGCACATCATTACTGCTGTCAAAAGCAACAAGCAGATTAAGTACAGTGCGACTGTAACAGGAAGGTTTGATCGGAGTCGGTGCACGTACGCCGCCGCCGCTGCTCACAAGTGGGAAAACTGATATAACAACCATTTAGTGAAATATACGGAGGGCGCATTGTCCTAATGAGCCACACAAGTAACACGAGTACGCACAGAGCTGGAGACTTTGGTGTAACTCTCTCTCGAGAGGCGGGGGAATATAAAGGCTTTGTTTTCCTTTTCCTCGTCGCTGGGTGCACACAAACGCAGGACCAGCGCCTCCCGCCTTTCCTCCTCTCCGCCCGTCCCTCGATTTAAAAATCAACAACTGCGCTTGTTCTCTAAACGCTTGGAAGCGGTTTATGAACATTTCAACAATAAAATCCCCTCCTTCGACATCAAAAAGAAGCTCCATTCATTTATGATCTCTCTCCAAGTTCAAGGGCTAAGTTAAAGTGATACTTCAAAGGGGCGTGTAATCAAAGACACGCAGCTGTTAAAACAATCTTTTGTTGGTTCATTGTCTTCAAACCGGGCTCTTCACGAAATCCCCAAATGAAGGGAAGCAGAATCAAATAAGTTACGTTAAATCATGAGGAGTGGGAGGCTTTGGTGTCACGCTAGAATAAATGCAACACTAAAGATTTATTACTATTTACAGCAGCTGAAGCAGTACAATAAGCCCGGTATCCTGCCGCAGGAAAAACCACCATGGCCCTCTTAAATATGCCAAGGCCTCGAGGCTCTGTAAAATATGCCCCAAACAAAAGTGAGGCATTTTGACAAATTAAGCACCTAGTTATGAAGGCTACATCATTGTATTTGATGTTGTATCCTTGCCTCCTTCTCTGCAAGGCTCTGTGGAAGCAGTATAATGTCCTATCAGTCTTTTCACCGTGCCCTGCGCTGCACTGTGTCATTTGATTTCCTTCACAAGGGCAAGTTGCAGCTGTATTAACAAGTCCATATCACTACTTGATGGCATTGAAATTTTAATACCAGACCACCCGAAAGGAGTTAGGTGGAACAGGGGGGGGGAGGGAGAAAAGGAGGAGAGGAGGGAAAAAAAAAAAAAAAAAGAGGGGGGGCTTTGCCAGTCCACTGGCTTGGCTTAATTTTTTAATATGCGTTAGCACCTTGCTTTAATCCGACTCTAATGTACATAGTCAGGGGTTACTGTTGAGATAGAGAAAGGGGCTGTCAATCAAGGCTCGGTCAAATTATACCCAGACTCCATTAGATTTAGAAGAGAGCGATGAGGTCTAGCATGAGTCAATCATATCATTTAAGGTTGGCTGTTAGGGTTATTATGGACCACTTGTTATGGAACCTGCTCTTACCTTCAGAACCATCGCTTGGCCAGCGAATGATCACTGAAATGCACCTGTTGTTTAGGTCGGCATATTGAAAACGTTCCCGGATATCATATTTAAAATGGATTCCACGCATTCAGCGTGCAGGAATATTACACATCAGTGCATTTTGGAAAATGAGTTAGTTTAAAAAAAATAAATGTTAAATAATAAGAGCCACAGAATGAAAAAAAAAAACCATTGGACTGTTCAAGGAAATAAAAATACAAATAAAAATTTCTAGAAAAAACTTTCTTTCAAAAAAAATAAAATTCTAATCATCAGAGGATTGAGCGTGGGTGTATTTTGGTAACATAAAGACAAACTAACCTGCACATCAGACGATCCACACAGCAGAGCAGCAGGACGGACGCCACATGGGGAAAGAAAAACAAAAAGTGAAAAAGTCAGAACACTGAAAAAACTGTTTCTAAGAGGAGCGAGTTTAACTTTATTAACTGTAGTTGCTAAGTGAACGGGAGCAGCCATAATGCGTTTCATCTCCAGAATAAACACTTTCACTTAGCGGCTCGCTTTTTGGGCATAACTCCTAAGATGAGCGTAATTGCCAAGTAAGACAAAGCAGATGCATCTGTTCCGTGAGGCGTCCACAAAATTTTTTGGAGGGAGAATCTGTAAGTGAATAACAGGCCAACTGACAATATGTGTAAAATGAGAATACTGTTGTGAAACATTTTCATTTGGACTGTTTGTAAACATGACACGAGCGGCGCGGCTGCCAGGCGGCTCTTAACAGCCGCGTTTCCAACGAACAGAAAAGTGGGGGGGAAGACAAATTGCCAAAACTGACATTATCATTTCCGTATATGTCACAAGGCAAGTAGATCTATGTCAAAGCACCGGGAGGAAAGTGTGTGAACCTGTTCGCGAATGTGTGTGTGTGTGTGTGTGTGTGTGTGTGCGCACACGCACGCCCCCCCCGTGTGTGTGTGTGTGTGTGTGTGTGTGTGCGTCCTTCTGTATGTAAGTGAGCGAGCCTGTGTGTGTGTCTGACCTGCTCCATCTGGAGGATTCGAGCACTCGGGGGCTGTCACACAATAGGGAGACGAAAGCCCGCTGAAGGATAACAAATGACTTCATGGCAAAACAGCCATTGAAATTCTTTCAGTATGTGGCATTAAAAACAACTGAACAAATAGAGATAAGAAGGTGGGTAGGATTTGAAATGAGATTTTTTTTTTCTCTCTCTCTTCGCTCTCCCCTCTCCCTTCCTCTCCTCCCTCAGCTTAAAAGCTAAACAAAACAAATGGAGCTTATTACTGCAGATTACCTTACACTGGACAGATTCACCACATGAGGCCCAGAGTAAACAATGTCTTTCCCTCCGTGTACTAACTATGTGCCATTTATAACAGTGCGCAATCGTATCCAGGGTGCCCACAGATAAAGCAAAATATATCCTGGCCGGCAGTTTAAAAATATAATTGTTTAAGGGAGTGTTTCCATGTGCGTTACCATAGCAAACACTGATAAACCAATTAGTCCGCTATATTACTGCTTATATTACCGCTGCATAAACAGCGACTGGCAGAGATCGACTGGGAGGCTATGAGCCAAAGGAAAAGCTGAGGCCTCCATCTTTCCTCCAGTTGAGACTCAGGAGGTGTGAGGACTCTGCTAACGCCACAACACCCGCAAGAACCTTTTGCTATTTTCAGTTCTCTCATGTTTCTAATCTATAAGAGATACCTCACCAACCAAGTTATTAAACCGTCTTTTTAGCCAGGTTTTCTCTGGCAAGTTTGCAACTACTTTCGTCAAGAGACGCCTCAATATTACATTGAACAGACAGGTGGTGGTGCTATCTCGAGATTCGGGTTATTGTCCTCACGTACACTGCGAGTCTGACTCAACTCCACTCGTTTCAATTCAAACGTACATTTTGCCATTCATCGAAACCCAACACAAGCCAAGAACAGACACGTTAGGACGTTTTCCCCCACAATTTCCTTCAAGTACAAACTGAAAGAGCAAATGTAGAATGACCGGACACTTGACGACGGATGCTCTGCATCTCCAGGTTATCTCCAGATGGACAGATTGACTATGGCGAGAAAGAAAAATGGATTTCCTTTATGTTTCTCCAGTTAAATAGCTATTATCTCCTCCGGGTGTAAATGGTCAGGGGAGTGGAGTTTAAAAGGCAGTATGATTCATGTTCGGTACAAGGGGCAACAAACACGCCGCCATTGCACAGAAACAACCTGCTCAAAATTTATCATGCGACCTAGTCAGCCTAACAATCAGGCGTTAAAGAGAACAAAAGCCCATTCCAAATAAATTCCCACTGTATTTGTGCTGGGATTTGATTTACTGGCCTGTGGGGAGGCACCATTTGGTAGCACAAGAAGAGGCGGGGAGAGGTAGGTGGTGTCTGAGAGGAGAGTCTGTGGTGTGTGTGTGTGTGTGTGTGTGTGTGTGTGTGTGTGTGAGGGGGCTGGGCACCAGGGGATGGTGGGTAGGGGGGTGCTCATGTGCCAGAAGTGTTTATTGTGTCATGGTGATTTATTGAGTGAGCTTCATTTCACTGAATGTTCTCAGATATTTATTTCCCTAAAGGCCCCACAAAGATATGAACAGGCCTGCATCCACATATGTCATCATTGCCCATTTTACAGCGTCAGGAGATTTCTCTCAAACTAAGAGTGGGGAAGAAAAAGAGAGCGGGAGAGAAACAGCTAGTGGCGATCAGGGCACCTCTCCATCAAAGCCCTGTAAACAATGGTACCTCAGCAACACGGAAAAATGGCATTTTGGAATATGGCTGACGACTTCTCTGGGTTCATCCTTCCTCCTTATGCCACTCTTTGCTGCCAAATACATACTTACAGAGCATACATAATTTAAATCACGACTCCGAGGGCCCACTCAGCAACAACGGCTCAGTGTTAGAGCACTGCTCTTAAAGGTTAAAGCTTTTTGTTACCATCTCTGGCTCCTTAGGCGAAATGTTATCGAAGAATCAAGACAGAAGCATTATCTGAAACACACATCTATCATCAAATGATTCTTGGAATTGGACAAACTGAGGGTTGTCGTCAATTGTGCACATCTGGAACGTGTTGCTCCAGAAAACGAGTAAATGATTTTTTTTTTTTTTTTTTTTCTTAAGGGGATTATTCGTGATAAAGCTCAGTGGATAAAATGAATGGCTTATTGTAATTTTGAAAAGTAAAACATGTGTGAGGATGGTTAACATTAGTAAATCAAATTAATCAGTGACATGTTCATTTAAAAGTCTGAGTGGGACAGCTCTGCCCCCTCCCTCCAGTCAAACCAGCAAATCAAACATACGTTTTTTTTTGTTGTTGTTTTTTTTAACCACATTAATGAATGTCAGTAGTTTTTTTTTTTTGTTTTTTGTTTTTTTTTAATTTGAATGTACTTTTACCTGACTTATTTGCGCACACGAGGCCAAGGAGTGTTATGGCAAAGTGCTATCTGGTTGATTCTTATTCTGTGGGGGTAGAGAGTGGGTGAGGCAGCCAGATGGTTGGAGTCTTTGATTCTCCAGATGGCTGTTCTGTGTGGTGCTCAGTGACACTGGGCAGGCTCATTGACATGCTGCCTCCCTCCCTCCCTCCCTCCGTCTCCTCGCCTCCTCTTCCTTCTTCTCCTCCTCCAACATAGTCACTGTTACGAAGATGGATACCAGCCCCCTGGCCTCTCGCTGCAGATCTTGAGAGGATGGGACGGGATTTTCCACTTAGCCCACCAAAGAAAATGTCAATGTTTGGAATCATATTGATGACACCCATTTGCCACTGACAAATCAACCCAGAGTGTCAATGGGTGGCGACTGCTATTGAAACTGGAATTGAGGGATGAGCGAGGGCTGACCTGAAGTCAGTCGTCGAGAGGGTTTAAAATCTCCTCGATCTCATTTATTACTACTTCGCTTTGGCAATCAAACAATCTGCCAAATAATTTCTAGATTTGGACAAAAATACAACATGGGAGATCACAATTCTACTATTAGTATTATCACGAGGTGGCTTTGTCAGTATATATTAATTATTGTACGAGGCGGTGACTGCTGACAAAGAGGAAATTGTCATCTTGACCCTCATCATTATTTTTATGGGAGAGGAAAACACACCCGAGCCACACTCACTGCTGGAAATGAATCTACATTCATGCACATCTAAATTAGCCAATTAAGCAAATCTTGGCCTAATTTGAATTGGACCAGTTAAGACCGTGTTTCTGCAGATCAGCCAAGCTCTGGCATTAAACGCTCCCTGCTTTTATTCCCTGACCCCTGGTACACCTCTCCTTTTGGGGTCATATCATCATTACCATAGTGCAAGCTCAGAGACTGTGTTTCTGTGTGCCTTAATTAATGTGTGTTTATAGGAGGCCACAGGAGTGAGTGCACTTAATGAAACATTGCTACGGTGGGCTCCGGGGTCCGGGAGAGACAGCTCCTCTATTGTGTTGCTTATTCTTACAGGCTGTAAACACTTAATTGATCTGAGGAGCATATTTCGCTGCGCGTTCTAGGGAAATCGTTTTCGAATTGGGACTGTTCATGATTACGTTTTAACTTCTCTTTTAGGGAGTTGGGGGTAAAAAATAACGCGATCGGGTGTCTGTTTACTCCTGCATTGCGAGGATAAATTAATGATACTCCAAACGCAACGTGAGAGCTCAACAGACGGGGAAAGAAAGAGCGAGGCTGAGAGCATCTTTCTGAGTGTGTTGCCACGATGATACCACTGAAAATGATCTCTGATTGTTGTGATGTCACGTCTGGGAGTTGAGGTGTGGGGGGGGTGGTGCTATAAAAAGACCTGGAGGTCCCTCTCCTGCGGTGGATTGCTTTCCTCCATCAAAGAGTGATCCTGCGTGTGTGTGTGCGTGCGTGCGTGCATGTGTGTCTGTGTGTGCACTGGGGCCGATGACAGGGGCCATGGCCTCCACACCCGGGGGACCGCCAATGAGAAAGAAGCATTTCCTCTAACATTCCATGGGTCACAAAAACAATTTGCCCAGAGAAAAGTGGCTAAACAGCCACAATGCTACTCTGTGGAGCTGTGGGGGAGGGGGGGGGGGGTGGGGGGGGGGGGGGGGGTGGCACAAACTAACAGTGGAGTTTTTCCTCCTGTTTTACCAACTTTAAAGTGCAGAAACCGAGTGGGACGCTTCAGGACGAAACAGACAGAACATGACAGCAGTTAAAAAAAATCCTCACTCGGCTCGCTCGACGGTGTCGCGTAATTAACAAGTTTTGCTGCGTGTGTTCTGAAAGTGTTCCGCATTGCAAGAAACAAATTCATTTTTCACGCTTCAATTGCTTCGTGATTACTGTTAATAAAGAACACAGAATGATTCCCTACTTCATTAGCGTGTACACACACCGGCTCTGCTGCAAAAATGCAACTACGTGACTGAACCCTCTGAAGGCCCCCCCCCCCCCCCCCCCCCCCCCCCCCCCCCCCCCCCCCCCCCCCCCCCCCCCCGAAGCCCCCCCCCCCCCCCCCAACACCACCACCCCACCCTTCGTCATAGCCATTCCCCAATCTAAATATGTCCACTCCAGTTGGGCCATATTATCTAAACACACACGTAGATGATCAGCAGCACACACACACACACACACACATACACGATTATCTGTTGCCCTTTAATCAGCACAGAGGCTGGACCCCCCGCCCCCGAGAACGCTCATGATGACATAACGTCAGGTCAAGTGCAAGAGGGAGTAGGAATGCCAGCCTAAGCCCACCGCAAATAAGCCACGGCCGATGGAGACACGCAGCCCGAATGCTGGCGAGGCGCTCGGATCACTCTCTCACACAGCCCACGTGGTGCCCACTTCTGGGACAGGTACAGAGAACAGAGCGGACATTCCTCAAAATACCCCACGATCTAGGACAAGTGAAAAACAGACAGTGACAAGTGGCTGGTGCAGTGTTACTAGGACAGTAATCTGAGGACAGGAGAAATAAATATATATATATATATATATATATTTATATATAAATAAATAACCTTTGTAAATGACCCTGAGGCTCGCCCGTGATAAACTGCCACGGTTCGGGACGCGGCGCTGTTTAGGGAACCGGCGCGGCCCGGCTTATCCTCTTCACTCATGCAGATAAAAGTTGGGCAAGGGTGTGAAGTGGAGTTCTCTCTCGCTGGCTGAGTATGAAAATGTGTTTAGCAGCAGTCTTAAGAGAAGTTGATTGGGGGTGGAGGATTCTCCCTGAACACAGTGCTTCTCCCTGGGAGAGTGAGGCCAGGTAGTTAATAGGGGTCAGCGCCAGGGCTGAAGTGTAAATTGGCAGGGGTGCATCAATTAGAGGGTGGCAGAGGCTAGGATAAGGAGAGGAGAGGAGAGCTAGATGGAGCAGGAGACAAGCATATAATCTTTATCACCACTGCGAGATGCTGCAGGAGGGAGAGAGGGAGGGAGAGAGAGAGAGGGAGAAAGCTAAAATACTGCACAAATTAATGAGACAAAGCACTGGCTTTACATACGTGTCCAGAATGAGATTGGAGTAATCACTCTGTTGCACGTCAAGCTTGGCGTGTCAGACCAGATACATTATACTGACTTCTCCTCTCTGAAGAAACTGAACTAAGCGTGTGTCCGCTGCTTCCGTATCGGCCTCTATTTGCATTAAAAGGACAGAAGCACTTCAACATACAGTATATGTGGAATTACACAGGCACCCGGATTACTCAAGCAAGCTCAAGTAGGGTATCTCACCGGATCGGTCAGTGTGCTTACACAGTACCTGCGCGTGTGTGCGTGTGTGTGCCCTCTCGTCTGCCGCTAACGTGTGTCCTTGTGTGCACGTGCAGGAGCTATTCAAAAGGAGAGATATTGGATTATGTTGTGTTCACCTATCCAAGTGATCCAAATGATTTGAACATTGAGCATTGGAGCAGACGGGCACTACGGAGCTTACATTTGCAATCTTATACCGTTTAAGTGTATATTGGAAAAAAGACAATCTCGCTTATTGAACACATTCACCCTGGAGGGCAAACTGCTACGGTAATGAACACCACACTCTCAGAGAATTACAGTGTCCTTTATCCTGCTGTAGTGGAGGATGAAAAAGGATCTGGCCGACACCGTACACACACACACACACACACACACATGCACACACAGAACGAGGACAGCGAGAAACGAGGGGGAAAAGGAGAAGAGAGGGAAAGAGAACAAACACATTTCAAGACCCCATAAACCTGTAAACAAAATCTGTGGAGCAGATAAATTATAAACGCCACAATGCAATTAAAGCCAAATTCAATTTGAGCACACACTGTCCATCTGTCACGGTGAAACAAAAGCCGAGAACCTCCATTATTACCAAATCCCTGCTCCCGTTAATTTGCTTGCTGGGAGATTTTCAGTTTCTAGGCGCGCAGGCCGCACTTAAATGCCAGGGTTGCTCACTCAGGGTACGTCCTCTGAAAACAGCCTCCAGATGCTCCCAATCAGCCCCCATCAAACTGCCACCTCTTTATCTCTAATAACATTTTTTTTTGTCTTTTTTTTTTCCCCCCCTCTGATCTTAATGAGTTTTTTTGTTCAACAACAATACGACAAAACTAGGATACCTCCAGAGAGAGAGAGACATCTAAATAAGGATTTGCGTTTTGAAAGCTGCTCTTTTGATCGCATCAGCATGTCTAACAGAGGGATCTCTGAAAGCTCCTCGAACAGGTGAGGGAATAACAGCAGCCAATACAGTCACAGCGAGCATCTAAGATCTTTAGTCAGGCTCCGGTGAATCATTGTGTATGCTTCCTTGGTCTTGGTAAAATAGAAGCGCTGCTCTTCCTAATCCTGTTTGGCCACTTTAGAAGGGTAGATAGAGATCTGCGCCCCGGAATGTGACAGTGGGGTTCAAGGGACCGAGCTTTCGCTGCTTTAAGCCAGCGGGGGGAAAAGAGTGAGAGAGAGGGGGGGGGGGGAGAAAAACTATCATCTTCAAAGGTGGAGGAGTGTGTCAATTTAAAATCAGAAATGTATCTGGCATCTTTATGCATCTTGAACTACAATACATCTTGGCTGATTAAAGCACATCAAAGGAGGCTCATTCATTCCTCAGAGCAATGAGGGGAGATTTTAATTGCAAAATGTTAAACCTCACAATTAAAGGCTTTGTGCTACTCAGAACTAACCCAAACACAACCATTAAGGACAGCATACAAATTAGCCCGAGCGCGGGCGAAATCCACGGGAAGAGGACGGCGCTAACAAGTGTGCGGGGCAAATGATAATCTTCCATCAGGAAGCATCTCAAGGCGCCGGCATCGCTATTAGAGCGAGGCTGCGAGCTGGAGACGGGCTTTTCATGATCTCCACGCTCTCCGTGGCGCACGGCGAGGCGCGAGGCTGCAAACGACGCGCAGGAAGAATAAAAACAAAGAAAGGAGTTTATGAGCGTTGTCGCTTCGATCTTCTCCTCGAACAAACATGAAGACCCAACGCGTTAATGCGGTCTGCCAACGTGGACGTATGCACGAGCGGCGCTGAGGTGTCAGGGTGTCAGAAAGGGCTGTGGCTGCCACGATAAGAGGCCGACGATGATACTGTACAGCCACGAAGGCTGGAAATAGCCAGCCAATACAAACAGTTGTCAGGGGCCAGCCCATTGTCAGCCTGCGGATTTACAGCGAAGCCCAAAGAAATTAGTTACCTGCACTTTCCTCTGTAGTTTCCTGAACCTTCCTCGACATTGTTTTCCTTCAAAATACTGGAGCATTAATAAGGAAAAATAAACACCTGGGCAGGGTGTGACAGTGTGTGAGTAGATAAAGCCAGCACACATGGAATGCACACACACACACACACACGCCTCCCTGTAACAAGCACAGAGCCCCCTTTTACAACCCTTCAGAGTAACAACCGTGTCTAATTAAAATTCACATTTCAACCAAAAATGGAAAACAAGCCATCTTCGAACAATCCCGTCCGTCCTCGCCCTGGTCATGAATTTCAGATAAACACTGCGATACACCGAGAGCAGTGCCACATTAATTAAAAGCCTTGATAGACGCGGCTTCCATCTAACAGACCTATCAGGAATTAAATTTGTATCAGCGGCAGAAAGAGCAGTTGAGGGATCCCTCTGGGGGATTAATGAAACAGACTTTCATAGAGGAGTCATCACAGCCCTGGGTTGAGGGGAGGAGGCAGGGAAGAAAGGGCCAGCAGCAGCAGGATGTCATGTGTGGGACCGTCGCGTCACTGACCTCTCATTTCATACTTTAATAAAGTCGCACCCAGGTGTCCTTGATGCTTTCCAGTCGCCTGGGGCTCTGGGAAAAGCTAAACAGGAGGCAACATAATTCTGAACGCTCACCCCTCCCTGTCTGTGTTCCCTCTGTGGTGTTGTGTTATACATCCATGGGCATGCACACACAAGCACTCCACTGAGCTCACACAAACATACGTTGCAGACACTCGATATGCGCTGCGTTATCTCAGTTGTACAGATTTCGGGCCTTTTTTTTTTTTTTTTTTTTTTTTTAATTCTTTATCAAGATGAAACAGGGCTCTGGTTGAGAAATGCCGGGTTATTTCCTCATCGAAGCATTTGACTCGAGCACCCAGCTTGTGCAATGCAAAGTACCAGTGTTACATCAAATTGTGCAGAACAAGCCCCAAATGCTGTTTGAGTGCCGCGCTCGCATGTCACTTCGGCTTCATGATTTACTATCATGTGCACAGTTGGTTACAGGAAATTGGAACAGCGCTGACTTGCTTTTTGAATTGTGGTCGAGACAGTTTTCTGCTGAAAACAGAAGCAGATTATCTCATTGGGAAGGCTGCAGATTTAGAGATGTACAATATGCAATATATTATCACGGCGCAGTCGGCGCAGACAGCTGCTATCTGTCATAAACCCTGGCTATTGTTGGCCGCACTACACAGCAACATGTGACCTAATCTAGATGAGCAGCCACTGAGCAAATACATGGAATGGTGTCATTTTTAATAAAGCTGTTTTATGGACTCCAGTCAACAGAGCCAGAGGAACAGGCTGAAACTTCCTTGTGCAAATGATACGGCAGCAGGAGTTTCATAACTTCCTCTGCTCAGACAAGCCTGTGGCAAGTCTCCGAACAGAGCAGCAGTCAGAGAGAGAGAGAGAGAAAAATAACCACAGCCTTATCAAGATTTTACAGAGACATTTCTTTAATTAGTTTTAATATTTCTTGTTTAGATAATGTCAGCCAATTGACAATCCAGTCCCAAACGGAACACGGGGGGAACTCTGCACTTCTCTGATACAGGGAAAATGGCTGATTAAAAAGATTGCTCCCTCGGTTTGATTTAAATACATATGCAGATTTTGGACAGGAATCAAATACCTTCGCATGCAACAAAAACTTTCAGTGGCGATGTTATCGCGGGCGTCTCAATGGTATCGCACTTCAGTATTTGTTAAATTCACGGGCAGATTGTCGGAGGGAGAGAGCTATCTCCGCAGCATTAATTGTGCAAACACTCTCACAACGGCTTCACGCGTTTCCTCGTGTTACGTGCTCTGTTTGCTGCCCGAGAGGCAAAGTGGACATAAAGAGTTCTCGCCGGTGACGGAGCAGTGATGGAAAAATAATTAGCGTTGCCGAGGAAAAGAAAGAAAAAAAAAAAAAAAGTTTCCTCTCGCAGAGATCTCAGACAAACACGCCGGGCCTCAACCCCAAAACAATGTTGATGAAAGCATGTAAACATTTGGAGCAATGAGATGTCTGCCTTTGAAACAAAGATGCCTATTTATATTTTCTCAAAGATTACAAGTGCAGATAGGCCGCCTTTGTGCATGAGGGAACATTTAGAGCACCAAAGGGTTGGAGTGTGATACTGTAGCCTACCTGCATATTCCCCACCTGCCCCTGCTGTAATCTTTGTTTTTCAATGTCCCCACACCCACATTAACACATTTTCAAGCTTTTGTACTCAGGTCGCCTCTCCCTAACCACCTATCTGTGCCTCCCTCCTCTCCCTCGCACACACCTTTTCTCTTCGGCGGCCAGCAGGTGTTGAGTGGTTGTGTTTATTCCCCCCCCCCCACCACCACCACCACCACCACCACCACCTCCCTCTCACCTCTTTCCCTTTCTCCCTCTTTTTCTTTCTCTGTATGAGTGTGTGTGTGTGTGTGTCTCTGTCTCTCTCCCTGGCAGCTGGTAGGAGGGAGGGAGGAGGATATAACAGCTGCACATGAGGGCGGGAGGAGGAAAAAAAAAAAACGCACACAAGGCAAACAGCTCCAATCCCCTCAGGGTTGTCAACTCCGATCCCCCCAACCTCTGGCGTTTTTTTAAGCAGGCAAACAGAGGGAAAACTGTTGCAGTCGGAAGACATCAGGGTCCTACCTGGAGACCCCAAAGTGTGCGTGCCCCCCCCTACAGGGCCTCCATACGCAGTGGGTTATAAACCTGCATGAAGAGTCTCCACTTGCTCCATTTAATCATTCCAATTTGAAAAACATGTCACTTCCGAATGCAAACAGCGCTCAAAGTACTGGCATCTGTTGGAGAGAAACAAAAACAACGGACACCACGACGTCCTTTTTTTCCCCCCACTCCCCCTCTATCTCTTCCATCTCTCTCTCTCTTTTCATACCTCTCAAAGTCTGCGCTGTGAGCTCTGTGTCGTTTTCTCAAAAAGCATCAAAATACATGAGATCAGCTCTCGGGCTTTGTTTTGGCCCTGGCAAGGTTAGGCCAGCCTCATTCCAAATTTCCTGAGGGGGAACGGAGAGAAAAACGATTCCATGCAGATAAATCACTCGCACAGATCAAAAGACAAATCAGTGGCAGAGACAAAAGATGCTGACTCGCAGAGAACAATAGAGACAGGGAGACGTAGGTATCAGAGGAGCCGGCCGTGAGATCCGTGGCCCCACTCAATCAAACCTGCTAACCAGGGTTTGCATACTAGGTCAAACAAACTCTGCCTCGACCAGACAGAAGGTGTATGTTCCTGTTGTTGTTGTTGGGCTGCGAGTGTTTAATTCTGTCAAAGTTGGATTGGCGAGAGTTTGTAAAGTCGTCGTCTTGGTTTGATTCACTCCGAGTGTGGGAGACGATGTTTTGAAAAGAAAAATGGAAGGCGAGAAAAAGACAGGGGGTAAACTATTTCATATAGAGAGCCAGTGTGTTTTCGTGCGTGGGAAGTTGTGCACATTGCACACCTGTGTGGTTTGATGTATGCGTCCTATACTTGTGCGTCTAAGACAAGAAGTCCCGTCCCATGCAGCCCTTCACGCTTCGCAGCCCACGGCCGTCTATTAACTTCTTCAATACAAGCAATAAATAAATATGTGGAATCCACAACTCTTTATCAGAATTGAGGTGTCAAAGAGAAAAGACTCCTTTGGGGGAGTAACGGATGGGAGACGGGAACCAGCGAGGCCCCGGTACCAATATCAACTTTGATCAGACTGCCATACTGGAAGCAACGCATCACATTTAAAGATCCGCTTCAATATAAAAAACAATCCTGGAAAAGGGAAGGGTCGAATGAAAAACACCTTGTGACTTCTCGTCACAGCGCGTTTCATAATGCAGAGGACCGCGCTGCGTTCAACAACAGTTCATCACGCGGCACCAGATCATTATTTGATCCCCTCCTCGGAGATCCGCGCACGATAACGCTTCATTTTAGATTAAAAGTCATATGAAAGAGAAATGTAAAACAGATTTCAAGGGGGTGGAACTGATGCATTTGAGATGAATAAAACGATGTTAAATTGAACATGCAGGGCTCTGGCGCAGTCACAACTGACCTGTGCTTAAAGATGATATTGAAAAAAACGGAGCAGGTAGGCTGCAGAAGCTGCCCCAGTAAAATGTGCTGAAACCATCAAAAAAAAAAAAAAAAGTCACACAAGTCTCAACATCGGGCCTTATTCGAATAAGGAGGCCGATGGGGTCAGGGGATTTACCTAATAGATTTGGGTAGAGGGTCAGAGTCACATTCAGGTGTCATGAGGAAGATTAGCATGGAAATATAAGCGTTCACCCGAGCCTGGCAGGGCCCTCACTGAAACTGACCCGCGCTCCGCACTCGGCGCTGGCTATCTCCAGTCCAAACAAGTGAGATTTGATACCGCTGTTCTGGCCTGGAACAGAGGGAAAAAACAAGCCCGCTGCCACAACAAAGACAGGAAATTCAGCATAGATTCCTACTTCTCTCTTTTCTCCTGCCTCCCTATACCTAACAATGCTGGTAATGGAGAGAGAACAGTGCCCGGAGCTGGCAGAGACACCTGCGACATATTTTCTCCCGTCGCCCCCCTCCCTGCCGCCAACACCCCCGTCCACCCTCCCGCTCTACTCCCCCCCTCGACATTAAAGTCCTTCACAGAAATCAGAATTTAATAAATCACCCCAGAGCCTGACAGAGTTTATCTCCGGGGGTCGCCTCCACTGTGCTGAGACTCACAGACAGACAAAGCCGGGCCCGATAAGATGTGAAATTAAATACAGTTAGCAGTTTGAGACAAAGGAGGGAGAGTGTCACACCGAGCTTTGTACAGCGTAAACGGCTGCTGGTCGGGGCACACACGCACACACACACACACACACACACAGAGAGGTGTGCTCGCACACAAACGCCACAGAGACAGTGTGGTGATTCATTTCAGGTTTCCTCTCACATTTAGCCTCATTTGCATCATCCACTGTCAACATATCGCCTCACCCAGATACGTTCAAGAGCTTTCATTAGACGTCCAGGGGATGACATCCTTTTTACCCAGATGCACCATTATTAATCACTAGCTCTGCTCCTATGTGGACTCATCTCCATCACGGATCAAACGCTATCTGCCTGTGTTCCCTTTCATTCAGCAGACATCCCTGACACCAGCCATCACTACAGCTAAAGGAGACTTATGGGAGTGTGTTGGGGCTCAGACGACCTTATGAATGCGCCACATAAGCATTTAGTACTGAGAGGATATAAATGTGAGGATTTGTTCGACACTGGTAGGATCTGTCAGAGCAAACCTCCAGCAGCCTGGCGCGCGCGCACGCACACACACACACGCGCACAGCCTACCAACTGGAGGGCTCTGTGAAACAATTAGCAGCACTTTAAAGAATGAAGTGCGCATTATAAAATCGCTGTCTGGCGTTATAAAGAAGCGTGATTGCAATGCTTTCATATGAGCATACAGTAATATTCTTTTCAATTAGTTGTGGTCTCCAATTCACATCAGGATACGGCCGACCTCAGCTGTTCAAAGCCAAATTTTCCCCCTGCTCGGTAGTTAAGAGAAAGCACAGTCAGGTTTCAAGGAAGAAGCTGTGCGGCTTGTTTAATAGGCTTAGCTTGGTTGTTGGACCTGACCTTTCCCTTTAACAATACTGAGGCCGACGGGCTAGGGCCTGCTCTGGGAACACAATGACCTGTGGGTGAAGCCTAATCTTCTCCAACTCCATTCTCAGTGCTGACCAGACGCCCTTCGTCCACAGGCTCGCTGTTGCTCCAACTGATGTCTTCCTGCTGAGACAACAGTGCCAAGGAACTGTCAACAGGCCTGGCCCAGCGGGGGCCTCGACTGGGCCTCTCACACTGAGCCCTTCGGGGTCCACAGGCACCGACACTCAGCTTCAGCGAGAGCTGCTCTGCAGAATCCGGAGAATGACAGGAATGCTGGGTGCCATCACGCACCCTGATAACATTCTACATCTAAGAGCACGATTAGCCGTCTGCACTCGGCCCGTCTATGGATGGGACTGAAGAAACGGGCTGCTGGGCCGGTGGGGGGCCTGTCATTACAGAGCAGCGGCTTGTCATTTTGAATAACCTGATTCTGACCCTCCCACATAACTCAACTATTAACGACAACTTGAGCATCAGTGGATACATCAAGTGCCAACAGGGGCCTCAAGACTCGAGAGTGAAGCTCCATAACTGAACATTAACATGAAGTCCAGATGCTAAATATCTGCATGGATCTTAACTAGGTGCAACATCTGCGTTCTCCTCCCCTCAGGCTCAGAGCTTAGACTAGAGGTTAGGTCAGCCTGGACCAGCCGGGGGGTCATCTGTCCGACACCCCATACGATAAATAAAGTCCATTTACCAATCACAGTGGGCTGTGGTGTCGACTTTTTACACAACGCGACTTGGTTCAAGACACATGTGACAAATCTATGAGAAATGCATTCAGTTTGAGAGCTAAAACAAACAGTTTTTAAAGATGCAGCTCAGACTGTGGCTGACACCCTGAGCGAGTGACTTTAAAAGTGACTTGGATGAAAACAACAATGACGACGACTTATAAGACGCAGACTTTGACGTGGCTGCTGAGCCACTGGCGGGTTCACTGGATGAGAGAAGACGAGGAGGAGGAGGAGGAGGAGGAGGAGGAGGTGGTGGAGGAGGAGGATTTTAGTGAGTAAGAGCCAGTAATACTACAAGCCAGAGGTAAAGATTGACCTGCCTGACAATGCAGCTGTTACAGGGTCACTAAACCCTTTATTTCCTCCACCTCGGAGGCACAGAGAAACATGAAATAAAAAACTATTTAGGAGCTCACACTGTTGGCTCATGTTGTAATTTGCGAAAAATCTTAATAAAAGTAAAAAGCTAAAGGTTCAGGCTGTGTTTTTATTCTGTTTTTTAAATTCATGCTTTTATCTGTTTCTAAGGATGAAATGAACATGAAGGTTTTCAGAAAACCTTCAGGACACAGTCTTTAAACAATCTTCAGTTCCTTGAATGATTTTTAAAGGACGGGTTCACCGGGTGCTCCTAATAGACGCACGCACAGACTGGCGACCTCATAGCCAAAGGCCGCAATTCATCTGAAGCTTTGAGAGTCTCTGGTTTGTTCTCTATAATTATGCACCGGGCTTTTAGAGAGCAGCTGAAATATCATCAATCTATATGACAGGCAGCGACAGGAAAAGCAAATAGCACGGGTTTGCGAAGAGGTTTCTATTAGACATCGAGGAGGTACCGTCAGCCACTAGGGGTCTCTCAATCAAAACTGCAAGAAAAAATATTGAATGACATCGTGGAGCAGTGTGGGATCATGGGAGTTTTCGTCTTTGCAGCCTTCACTGATTTGTCAAGCTCCTGTCACATGACCCCCCCCCAACCCCCCTCCACCCCCCCCCCCCCCCCCCCCCCCCATTTGGAAGAAATCAATTGGCATTAGCTTCGGCTCCCTAATGAAAACATAAAGAAACAAACAAAACAAAATGTCCGATTAAGCCGCAATTCTACAAGCGAATGACAAAAAAAAAAAAAGTGGTCGATTTGAAGAAGTGTTGTATCTTTAAAAGAAGAAGTGTAATATCTTTTTATCTTTGAATGAAACACACAAACACACACCGACATACTTTGACTTTGTGTTTGATGTGTACGGGTGCTTGCAAGGCAGTTCATTCTTTTCTCCAAATATGTAGGTTTTATTTCGCTTCATTCAAATGATGGGCTGTACAAGGTTGTTTTTTCTTCTCCGATGTGAGCGAATTACACAAAGACGGGTTTGATCTCCGAAACCCGATCTGTATTTCTAGCATTGTCTCCAGTTCTACTGTGGCATCTTAAAGGTCAGGAGTGAAAGGCCATTTGATAACTACAGAAAGACCTTTTGGCTTTATTACACTGGCTTTCATCTCCTTTCCTGCGGAGGTTAAAACAAAGCATTGCCTCCTTTGAAAAAGAAAGGATAAAATGGATCGCTTTGGAGCCTCAAGCCTTTTTTGTCACTGGGGGAAGTCTGGCATCCAGTGTACAAGGAAAAGTCTAGTGGGATATGTTTCTGAGAGCGACGAGTCTTCTTAAGCACAATTAGCATATGTCCTCTCAACCTTCTACCAAACCTCTCAATGAGACCCTGAAATCCTATTGAGATATTATTACCTCTCAAACGGAGCATTACACAAAACATCCAAAGCAGGTGCACACACACACACAGTGGACACACACACAATCAAAGCTCAATGACACCCACTTCCCACTGAATATTGCTTTCTTTTTAATGGTAACCTTGGGAGACGGGCTGCACCAGCGCGACACTTAACAGCCACTAGTCTGAGAAAAATGTTTTTGATATGCTTGTGTCATTTAATCATCCACATTCTGCCGAGGCTGTGCAGGACAATTTTGCAGGATATTAACTCCCAACTAAACCCTGGCTTGTATCATTTGTGGGGCCAGTCAAGCAGGAGTCCCAGGAGGAGCGGAGACTTTCTCCTCACAGTCGTAGTAATCTAAGCTTGACTGGAGCGCACGCAGACTGTCTCTCTCACACACACAGCTAATAGACAGGTAGAGTGAACCATAAAGGGATAAAGGTTTCAGGAAATGTATGGTGCAAATGAAGCTCTTTACTGACAGTGTGATTTGGGTGATCAAGTAACAACCATAATGGAGCGGATACTGTACAATAAAAGAAAAGGGGAAAAAATCCATATACATGGATTCACAGAGAGCAAAATGACTTCCTTTTCTTTTTATTTCGGGACAACAGTTAGAGATTGAAGAGTATTCGTAAAAATGTCACTTTAACGTGATCCATTTGGACTGCTCACATTGCTTAATGGGGTAGGAAATTCATTTTTTCTGCTGTGGAACAGACATAGTGGATGATGTGATTCTATGCAAAATATATGAAGCCATTACTAGAAAAATGCATGAGTTTCAATAGTTGGAGGGGGGGAAGAAAAGACGAAGAAGAAAAAAAAGATCTCATTGCAGGGAGGGTATCCCTTTTCTTTACCAGGGACCATCACATACACACCCACACCCATACACACCCATACACACACACACACACACACACAAACACACACACACACACACAATGCAAAAGACAGCAAAGGCAACTGATGAAAACCATTTTTGTTCCATCACAAAGAACTAGGTCACCCTCTCATAATTGTCAATCATGCAATAAATCTCTCTGTGGCACAAATGAATACGGCATTGGAAATGAGACAAAGCTTATTGGCATGCTATGTCAGCTTGACTCAATTCATCCCCCTTTTCACACAGGACCATTCATATGTGAAGTTGTGCAAGGGTCTCTCTCTCTCTCTCTCTCTCTCTCTCACACTCCCCCTTTCTCTCTCTCTCTGGGCATTGAACTCACACTTGCACACTCAAACACACATGCTCCTAATGCGAAGGTTACACGGAATTAACGTATGTGGACAGACCATTTCAGCCAAGGGCTCCTTTATTATCGCAGCCATGTTTATTCCCATAGAGAACACGTCTCACTGTATTTTCATGCCCTGGTGTGGATTTGCTCGGGACGTCCGCAAGTCGCCGTTACAACACATTGCTTTCAAGCCATTAGCGCACGGATGGTCAGAGTCAGACAACCAGAGATCGCTGTTGAAGGGATTCGTATCACACAAACTTTATTTTTCACGTTTGAGTGATTTTTATTCCCAGCCGTCAACACAATCTGCGGCTTCTTCAGTTGGAAAAAAAAACAGCGTTCACTACCCGTCGAAACGAAACTGCACCAACCCCTTGACCGCTCCCCACTCACCCCGCAGTGTACCAGGTGTACAAGGGTCCGATCCGAGCCCTCTGATTGGCTGGAAACATTGACCTGACACAGCACTATACAGCTCCATCCACCAGAGGTTTGTGTCACGTCTCCAAGGACCCAACTGTCACTCTTTAAGAGGAGGGTAATAATAGCCGGGCGCCACAGCAAGTGGTGGCACAGGCGATTTTAAAGAAACATCAGGGAGACGGTGACATTTGAGTCTACGAGGAGAGAAACCCAAGCGCTGCAACCAATAAAGACTCCCACTGATATTCTCACTAGGCTTAGAGGGGGAGAGACAGAGGCCGCGAGACAGCATGAAAGGCAAAGAGAGATGTCAGTGTTAGATGAAAATGTGTTGACCTGGTGATATTGATACCCCACTCATAACCTCTACAGGTGTGCAGGGCCGTCAGGAAGGAGGCCTGGGTGTGGCGGCTATCTCCATGGATAAAAGCCAGAATTGCAGACCTTATCATTTTACAGCACAACGAACGAGCCGCCTGCTCCTCTTGGAACTGCTGACGACCGGAATTACTCTAAAAGAAAAAAAATCGAGCCACTGTACAAATAATATAGTTGCACCCAGCACAGGAGATCAAAAACATCTATGTGTACCTCTCATATTGAAAGTGTTGACTGTGGAAATGTACTTCTTGATTTTTCTAATTTTAGACATACTCATCTGACAATCACCTCAGGATTAACAACTGGATTTTGATGGAGCAGGTTTAGCAAGGTTATAGTATTTTTTTTATTTTTTATTTTTTCTTAACCGCCGTTTGAACGACAGATCTGGAACAATCTGCCGATCAGTGTCAAACGCTGCGTTGCCAGAAGTCGTCATCAAGATATGACCTATAAATATAATAAGAGAAGAGTGTGGCTGGGTTATTTGGCTGCTGGTGGTGTTAGTACCTGCAGATCTTAGGACAAAAATTAGCAAGGGGGGATGGAAAACTATTAACTCTGGGTTCAGTGATAATAAATAAACACTAATTCTGAATTTATTTGGCAGATCTTGTACACCAGACCGTCTGAATGTCAAAAACATACAGAGGAGATAATATCCATGTCTCGTCGGCAGCAGCTCACTTCACGCACATTGTTAGCTTTTAATTCAACGCAACAAACCAACTGCGAAAAAGTGTTTCTGGCGTCTTAGTGAATTCAGACTTCACATAAATAGCTGTGGGGCCGTTTTTTTTTTTTTTTTACTGTTCTTTTTTTCCCTCCATCAGAAGGTATTGACTGAACAGCTGCTTTGTACCACCACAGAATATGCTGCTAGTCTCAAGTGTCATTAGCTTCAGGGCTTTTCCAGCTAGCGTCAGGTAAAGATTAGATAACAATCAGCCCCTTTAATAGATACTGTTGGAGGCACTGGAGCCATTCCTGTGCTGTGCCATTCATCTGAAGCTAACAACAGAAGAAGAGACGAGTGGAAACCGATGTCATTTCCTCCCTGGTTTTCTTCTCTGTGATGTACCGCTGAGCCAAGGCTGTTGTTAAATCACATGTAACTATTGGCTCAAACGAGACGATGTCTGCTTGGGGGGGGGGTCCAACTGTGATTTGATGTAGTGAGTTTTTAATCCAATACGAATATTATGCATTTAACTGGAGACATTTGAAATGGAGCTAATAATCATAAAATGTGATTATTTTGGAATTTGATCTTTTCAATTTCAACTTACTACTGATTTCAAACATTGTCCTATTAAACTTGACCCCAGGCGTTGTTTTAAATTCTCAGGTGTGGCCTCATATTGTAACATTCAGAACATTAAAAAAAAAAAAAAAAAAAAAGAGGTTGTACTATGTACTGTGGTAGGTTGCTTTGCTGAAATTCCAAAAGTACAAAGGACTTTCTGTTGGATGACATTCCTTTCTTAATATACTTCAATTATTAAGGAGGAGTCCTGCGTATTGAGTGGAGAGCTCCGAAAACATCAACGCTGGAGGAATAACATCTGCATGTTTACTCAGGAGAAGATTCATCCCTGATAGCCCCCACGAAAATGAAGCGGCAGACAAAAAACAAGTGGAGGAAATTTGTGGAATCCCATCTGAGATTGCTTCCCTGATGGATTCCTTTTCCTGTCAGCTCAGACGAGAAATGAAGGCAGGGAAAATTAACTCCTGATACAGCCACGCTGAATTAGACAGAGAGGGAAGAGGGGGGGAGAGGAAAGAAGAAAAAAAAAAAAACCTTCAGACTTTTTAAGGATTCCAGCCTTGTCATTTCAATTTTCTGCTCTTTGGACATGCTTGTATTCAGATTCCCCAACATCTATTCGCCATATCAATCCTAATTAGACAATCTGGGCCCACGAAGGATGAGAGCAGAGTTATTTGCATAATTTAATCATAAATACTCAGTGATACATATTTCCAAATGCATTTGTACAATTATCTTTTCATCCTTGGGGCAAAAGTATTAATATGATTAGGCAATAATTCTTTAAAAAGGGAGGGGGGGGGAATAGGAAACCAGCAAGTGTGCACTCTTTTTTAAACTCCAGCTTTGGGCTATATGAAAAATTAATTAATTTCTGAAGAAAATCAATTTCTCCATGTGACCATATTAGACAGAGGCAAGCATGGATCCTGCATTCCTTCCACAATCAGGAAATCTCATCTGCTCCCTCTAACTTCTGTCAGTAGCATTTAACATCCTGGTGCGAGCGTCACTGACTTTTGCTACGCTCCCTAAATGTGCTGTAATGTGAAGGAGCCCGTGAGTAGAGACAAGCTGTGGAGCAGTGGCTGGGGAGGGGGGAAATCAAAGTGACCCACAACCCATCGCTGCTCTGCCAGGCAATCAGCGTCCAGTGTGAAATCATAAGGTAAAAATCACTGTTAACAATTGTGGTTTAATGCGCAGGATAAGTCATATCGACGGACATATTTTAAACAGCTTAAGTCTGTTGTCTATAAAAATCAAAGCTAATTACCCGGCGAGGTTGGAGAGAAATAGGTCATTTTAATACACCGATCAGAGAGGAGAAGACCTGACGTCGATTTTCAACCATTGCATTTTGGTGCAGGGATTAATTGGTAATTCAAACTGCTGTTGTCGATCCAGTGAAGGTATGCAAATAAGACAGGGGCTCGGACAACTAATGCATCCGACAGGCAAATTAACAATACCGGCCATGCAAATAGCCTCTAAATCCACAAATGGCATTAGACAGTGTCACGCAAATCCTCTTTAACTAGTGAAATCTGTACTTTATCATACGCTACAAGAAAAATGATCTTAAAAAGTCTTAAGGAAAATTGATTTAACTTTTGCCAATCGAGCTGGTGTGTGGATTTGGTTCTTTTATTTAAAAAATGTTTTAATTTGCACCCGTTCCAGCTGAGTGAATGTCAAGTCAATAAAGCAATTCTGATTTTCAAGGAGACTATTTGTTTGCAGGGGAAAAAAAAGAAAACACTTTGCCGCCATCTGCCAACTGCACAGTTGACTTGAGCACATGTACTGTACCTAATCAAATTTAGCAGAGCCCCACTGACGGATTAAAAATGTGGAAAAAATAAAAAAAGGGAGAGAACTTTAAATGTTTTTTTTCCCACTTTAATAAAGAGACAACACACAATACGAGGGGCCAATTTGACTTTCAAGAAACTACTTGAATAGATTTGGATTTTAAACAGCTTTGTATACCATTATCTCTCTCTCTCTCTCTCTCTCTCTTTCTCGCTCTCTCCTTCTCTCCCTCTCTCTCGCTCTCTAATCAGGCATCTGTCACTCTGTTTTTGAAGTTATTATCGCCCCAGCTCCCTCTTGGATGTGGTTGCTGGGTGACGGGTATCTTAGCACCCACTCTGACTGGGAATGATTTGAATGGAATCCAGAAATCTCCCTTGAGTACCTGTAAACACATCCGTGCCTTGTAGAAAACAAATATATTATAAGAGAGCTCAGCGGAGGAGAGGAGGGAGAGAGAGACAAGCTGGCACCCTCGGTGGCAGCTCACACTGAGCGCTAAACAAAACAATTACCGTCATTTGCAAATATGTGTGTTTAGGCATAAACACTCTTGAAGTAAGAACAAGAGGGGTGATAGCTCTCGCAACACTCGCTGTCACATCAGCATCAATTAGATATATTTATGAAAAGAGGAGAAAAGGTGTTTTGGCTGTGACCTGTCACTCCCAACGTTTCAGAGTCAGAGCTGTTTGACTGAACCGAGCCGGGGAAAATCTATTTAAGAAGGGCATGTAAGTGAAAAGCCGTCCCATTCCCAGTGGTGGGACATTGTCTGGGGCGTGTGGTTAACCTTCAGGGGTAGACAATGATTGTCAATTAACTGCTGCATTTCTGCGCCCCAGCATCGGATAGCCTGCCTCCACAAAGCGGACCAATGAGAGATATGCGATATCTCTGCACCGCCCCCCCACCCCACACACACATCCCCTCCTCCTCCCGTGTTATAATAACCTTTCAGAGAGTTCAAGTGTCACACAGCAATAAGAACCTTTTCCATCCCACCGCAGGGAAAATGAAAAGGAAAACAAGTAGCTGGAACAGAGGGCTCCTGGAGGGCCAGAGTCATAATGTAGGGGAGATTACTGAGCCTGGATCAGTGTGGGAGCAGGAGCGAACACTGCTAATCTGGCACAAGAGTCCTTATGAAAATGAAGGGGTCAAGAAATTTAAATGTAATGTTACTTTTAATTTGAAAAATTATCGATAATTACAAAAATATGCTTCAGCAAAAAAAAAAAAACAACGTGCTGTTCAAGCATTCAAATATTAAAGTGTGTAAAAGTATTTTACTCGTCTTGAAATATTATTGGTTATTGGTTATAAAAGGCTGAGAGATGCAGCGTTGCTCTGCGATGCCAATTCAAATCCACACAATGTGCAAAATGGGAGTTGTGTTGTTTTAGCACAATAGATGGTGGGAGGGTAAAAAACCAGCATGTGAAATAGTACTACCCTTTGTACAGGAGTATTATCCAGCTCATTGTTACCACTCTGCCACGGTGTAAAGAGAGCACTGACACTGTGGTAACAGAGCGAGATGAAAAGCTAGAGTATCTCAGGCAGCAGGCTGCTGTTGTGTAACCAGAGCGGGTTTGGAGCCGGCGAGCTCGGACGCTTGTTATCTTTACAGTGAGTCGTCGGCAGCAAACGGAACCACGACTCTGGAGAGGAGACTTGTTTTCACCTGCAGGGTACAGCCGTGCCCTGTTTGCTCAGAGCTGATCGTTCTGTCAGCAGCAATTCAATGACAAGACAGAGTGAAGTGCGCGCGCACACACACACACACACACACACACACACACACACGCGCACATCCCAGCAAATAAAATCAACTTATTCTAAGTAACAGAAGCCTTTTATCCAGCGGATGCCTCACTCTTCCATGATGTAATTCTCCAAATGGGGCAGGCAGGCGGGCAGGCCAGGTCTGAGTGATTGATTTCAGCCCAGCACCAGGAGAACCTGGCTGCTTTCAGAGACAATTACAGTCCTGTCCATGTGCCCGTAATAGCCCAGCACTTTAGCGTCATTAAAGCGACGCGAGGCACTGCATTATCCTTTAACCCCCATCGCTGGCCATCCCCCCATTGACAACCCTGAGAGTTCAACCACATACTTTGTCACCTGAAGCCCCCACGCCGGGCTCTCGCTGAGGATCCCCTCACAATATGTTTCTATGTATGGATAATGGGGGGGGGGGGATTTCCGCTACCTCGATGCTTTATGTTAATGATGCTCAGACGACTGAGTGTACAGGTGAGCTGTTGAGACGACACTGGAGAGGAAATATGGCACATAATACAAGTGTAGTCAAGGGGGTGGGGGCAGTTTGCTGACAGCACAAACGACAGGATAATTAAATGTCAAATATATGAGATAGGTAGAAGAGAAAATTATACATAAATAGAATTAAATTGTTCTATTCTCATGACATCTCTGTCAAAGTGTGATTATTTTGTTTTGGCAATTTCTGACCAGGGGATTCTGGAGGATGAACCTCTTCACAAATAAAAATGAAATGAAGTGTGCTCATCAATTTCTGTGCATTTCTGTATTAGTGTTCCACTTGTGACGCTAAAAGTTTAAATTAATTCCCAAGTGACTGTGTGCTTTAAAATAAAAAAAATGTAAAAAAAAAAGTGCCTCAAAGTGTTTATTGTTATTCCAAACTGATGTGGAGCCATTTTCCATCAAATTTGCATTTCCAGCTCATTTCTGGGTGGGTAGATCAATATGGAATCAATCATGGTGACAGGTAAGATGGTAAATTTGACCAGGCTGAACCATCCTGGGAGACGAGGCGATACATCACACATCCAGCAGCAGCAGGACAGTAAAAATAGCTTTTAATCAAATATTGATCCCCACTTAAATCACTCCATATTAAAGCATATGAAGTGAAAAATACTTGATCTGGTAACATGGGGTGGTATGATAATATGTGTGGAGCTGTTGATCTCAATTACTGTGCCTTCATTTATTTTACAAATAGAAAGGCATCGTCTCATTTTCTGACTGCATGGGTTCTTTCTCCAGTCTGAGTTCATTATTAAGACACTAAGAAAAATATCAAGTGTCTTCTAATCCTGTTTTTTTTTTTATAATCTGGGTGTGATTTAAAACATCCAATTTATCTGAAGTTGAAATCATATCAATGCTGTGGGGGAAAAATACACATCTATGTAAAACCTCAAATCCAAGTGATTTTAAAACTAAGTTTCAGGTGTTGCCTTAAATGAAAGAGTAATTAAAGTGTGGCTCGGTGAAAACATGACAGGGCTCCTTGTTCCTCCAAGTGTCTGCAGTGGCAGCTCTCCACCTGAAGTTTATTCTACAGCATTGTGAAACTCAGAGGTGTAGCCTACATTATCGATTCATTTGTCCACAGGCGGACAGGCTATCCATCATGGCACAGCTTTGCCCCGCACGTGTTTAAAAAAAAAAAAAAAAACTTTCACTACAACTTTTTCTCCACTGCCGCTGCTGCTGCTGCGCTGGCTGCTCCTCCTGCTCCTCCAGCTCCTCCAGGAGCAGAGGACTGACCCAGCACGGTGCCTGGCGTTCGGGGTTGACACTGGCACACATGCACTCGCCGTCCCCACCGACTGAGAAGTTCACCGTGTCGCAGGAACCACTTGTTTTCATGCAGGGGAAAATGTCTCCCCCTCTCTGGCTGCTGCGCCTTTACGCACGGCGCTCCGTCAAAGACATGTCACCCAGAGCCCCGACATGGAAGCGAGCGCCGCGCACGGCTCCTCCACTCACCTCGCGTTGGTGCAGTCGTTGTACAGGGTCTCGAAGTCCTTCCTGGAGATGAGCTTGCAGCGGTTCACCCCGGGCTGGATGGCGCCGAGCCCTCTGAGGATGCGGACCTGCTCCACATTGCACACCACCGGCGTGATCTCCAGCCGCTTCAGCTTGGTGTAGACGGTGTGCAGCCCGCCGACCAGGTGCTTCAGGAACAGGTCGAACGCCTGCGGAAGGCAGATGAGCTCGCAGCCGTCCACGGTGAACGAGGCCACTTTGGCACCGCGCAACTCGACCATCTTGCACTCGTTGTTTTGCGGTATGTTCTCAACGGGCGACGGGGTCGAGTACACGGGCTTGCCCGTCGGTAGCGCCGCGTTCGGGTTCGGGATGCCCGGGCTGCCGGTGGCGAGCAGCTCCGACCTGAACAGGGTCTGCCCGGGTCCGGATGGAGGGGCCAGGGATGGAGACGGCGAGGAAGTTGTCGACGGCGGGGACGTGGTGGCGGAGGGAGTCGAGATCGGAGGCGGCGGCGGCGGCGGCGGCACCAGAGGAGTTGGTGGGATCAGAGCAGCCGGCACGGCCATGGTCACCTACAGGAGGGGGAAGAGAGCGGCCGAAGTTCAAAGTAGAAAAACCCAGCCTGCCGAGACACCCCGAAATGAAAGAATCCACGAGAGTTTAGCTCCTCGGATAAGTTAGGGGGGGGGGAAGTAGAAAAGAGCTGCGCGGAAAAAGGCGTGCTGAGTGAGGGGCTGCTGGGGGGGCCGAGCGGCGGGACAATGATCAAAGATAGGAGGAGGAATGACAGGAGGAAAATGAGCTGAAAAGTGCAGCTCCGCTCTGTGGATGAGTTGTTGTTGTCACACGGCACAGAGAGGGGAGGAGCTAGGGGACAGTGGGAGCCTTTGAAGAGCGGATCACTGGCTCAAATGTTCCAGGTCTGCTCGAGATGTTGCAGCGTGGTGCTGCACGCACCAGGGATCCGGGGAGGTCACGTCACCATCGTGCAAAATTAAAAAAGAAAAAAAATGAAAATCTGTTGCTGTTTTTGTTCCCCCCCCTCCCCCTGCACCAGCTTCTTCACACACCTGCTCTGTAACATCCCCACTGCACCACACGCTGCTCCTCCACGCACTTTCCATTCATGCGTTGATGTTGAAAGTTTTTTACAACTTGTATTTTATTATTTTTGTTTGATTGTTGTTATGAGTCACTGGCCAGATAAGGTGCTCCATACCTGGGAGAGGGGGGGGGGGCGGAAATGTGCCTCATATAATTTGTCCTTGCTCTGGTTCGTGTATCTGCAGCAAGGCCATGGCATGTTGTAATAATGATAATAATAATCCTAATAAAAAAAAAAAGAGAGAGGACAAATAAACTTATATCAGCTGCTAATGTAGAGATACAGGTTGCTCTGCAGGTTAGAAATTGAAAAACTGAGGGCAACAAATTAAAATAAAGAACGGTGGAAAAAAACACGATGAGATTAAAAGAGGAGGTAAGATCAGACCCAGGAGACATCTGACCTCTTAACAAGTGTCTGAAAGACAGATTTGAGAGGCGATGAGGAGTTTTCTCCTCAGGGGGACTGTTCATGTGTTGTGTAACAGCGTAACTGAACGCTTGCAAAGCAAAGCAGTGATCAGATTGCAGCGTCTAAGTACAAATTAAAGTCTGACTGTGCGATGACCCTCTCTGAGCTGGTCTGGCTGCTCCGTCTGAGCTGGTGGGATTCAGCCCAGCTGTGGTCTGATTTATGCATTTCTCTTTAGTTTGAGTGAAAAACTCATGTGTTTGCTTCTTTAGCCAATCGATCTCTAATCTCCGGCAGGAAGAGTGATATCATCATCTCGGTTACATAACACAACCTGTGCAGTGATTTACCTCAGCAGTGCTGTTCTTACTGTCCACTTCAAATGCAATACTCAAACTATAAAAGCACTCAGAGAAGCACACGCCTCCTTACACCCAGTCACAAACTCACAGATGTACAAGTTCACTACAGATGTGTAATGCTGTTAAAATAACAAACAAACATAATAAACTTTAACAAACTATTTAAAAAGCTCAGATGTCAAACACTGTGTCCTCAGTATTCAAAGTGAATTTATATTTCCTGCTGATAAAGAGACAAAAACTTTCATTTTGCTAGAATCAATCACACGCTGTGAGAAATCCCTCAAAAAAAAAAAAAAAAAGAAGAAGTCCATTCAGAATTTCCCGACACAGGCAATAAAGATGCTTCTGTCAACTTCAAACATGGTTTACATACTGCACAGTCTCCCCACAGAACAGTGGCTTGTTTAAGGGTCGTACCGTTTTACGACGCTGAGGACTGAACAAAGCTCGGCCCAGCTGGAACATGAACTCTCCAACTTTCCATCAATCTCAATTTTTCGGACGGTGCAGGGATGGGGTGGGGAGGGGAGGGGGTGAAGGCAGAGGGGGAGGAAATGCATCAGTGAGCCGGAGGGTCAAGTTCACGTACAGTAACAGCAGCTCCACACGTGTATTTAACCACAGCGGGCGCAACGCAGTGCGTTGTCTTACAGGTCCAACAGTTGGTGAAACAAGTCGTAAAAACGATGCAGACTTTTTCAAATAAGGCCTCGGGTGTTGTGCTATTCAAGTGCTCCAGCAACTCAGATTCTAGGAGAGGTTGTGTAATATTTTGCAGAACTTTGCACACCAGCATTTCCTAATTTATCCAATTAACCAGCGGATCTGGAGACACGGAGCAGTGTCTCATGTTCTCCGTCTTCCTGTTGTCCTGTTGTGTCAGATCAGCTTTAAGATAAGCAGTGTGCCATTTCAAAATTATCATTCAGGGAAAGAGGTAGCTTGTAGTGTAAAATCAATAGCTGCTTAAAATTCATTGCCAGGCAATCCATTTGCCCTTTATGTTGCTAACCTTTCACTTAAATATGCACCATATTAAGATTTCATTATATACAATGAATGTCACAACAGTTTGCCCACTATTTCTCTTGTTTGCATGGGTTAACTGCAAATCATTGTGCTTGTAATGTCTGGAAGATGATTTTCATTAAGGTTACGCTGGAGAGGAAAAAAAAAAAAAAAAACACAAGAAGGAGGGAAATGCAGCATTAGGAGCCTAATAGGTATTAAAAGGCACCACAGGATATGTATGATGTTTTAAATACAAAGGCCTTTCAACAGACTGGGTGGGCTGCATGTGTGTGACCCCAGTTATGAAAACACGGTGCAACACAATAATGTAAGCCTGAAAACAGGGGCTGTAATTTACAAAAGTCTACTTGCTGATGTAATTTGACAAAAGCAAAACCCCAAACCATCACTGCATGTTAAAGTCATGTATGGGAACCTTTCTGAGAAGGAAATAGTTCACCAGGAAAACTGTGCTCGCCACAGAAATGTGTCAGATATTTCATTCGGGGGGGGGGGGGGGGAAGTGGAGGAAAGACGTTTTAAAAACTCGTCCTTTGCAATAGTTGAAAATTAGCAGCGTGACTGAAGTTTGCAGCATGACCAAATTAAGTTGCTTTACAAATCAGGATTTTTTCCAGAAAAGTACACAGAAGTACAGTACTCGCGGGTGAGACTGCACTAAACAAATGACTATGTCAAAATGTAATCACCGGGGATGATGTATGGCATCAGGAAAGTGTTTGAAAACGTACAGATATGGGACAAGACTTGTGTATGATCAATGACACAGTATATTGTTTGATGTAATAATTTATTCACCCCATAAAGCCTTGATAAAACAATGTTGAAAAGCAATTTAAATTGAATTCATTTAAATGTCAATTCTCATGGTTAGGATTTTTCTATAATTGGCTATTTAATTAAAATAATTTTCATAGTCATTAATACAGCCAGCAACTTGTAGCGCGCTGACGTGTTTTAATTA
Source organism: Pseudorhombus dupliciocellatus (assembly GCA_016785235.1). Classification (NCBI taxonomy): domain Eukaryota; kingdom Metazoa; phylum Chordata; class Actinopteri; order Pleuronectiformes; family Paralichthyidae; genus Pseudorhombus; species Pseudorhombus dupliciocellatus. The sequence continues at coordinate 2,020,811 of JAFBJW010000311.1, read as the reverse complement.
CATGGTATTAACAAAATTGATATGCTTTAGAAAGCATGGTGAATAAGAAATAATTAGACCAATCATACATCATCCTCTTATGGACATTAAGTGTATCACAATATAATTGATGAAGTTAAAAAATGAGAGAGATAAATAACTTTAATTGTACAGACTTGGTGTACAGAGCTGCGAACAAAGAATCACACTCGCGATGTGTTATATTTCAGAGGCAATTCATTATCTGTAACATCACTTAGCTCTGTGTGCCCGGCACTCTCCTCTAACCTATGATTGCATGACATTTGAAAGCAGTGATACCGTGTAGTCTTTTAAAATGTCCTCTTACCTAGTCTGCATAAATCTCCAAACTGGGTTTTTTTTTTTTCTGCATCGGCAAATAAGTAGGGGGAGAAGGAGCGGCCGCCTCAGACGTAGGAATAATTTAGAAGCTCGGAATTAAGCACTTATTGATCATGAATATTTGTTTCTTGAAGGTTACACTGCTTTGACCCCATCTATCCTTAGACACCGGCCAACACAAACATGCCACTTGGGGTAACGGGGTGGTGTCAGAGAGCACTCACTGACGGAGGAGGGCGTCTAATGATATTCTGCCCCGGCCTCGTTGTGAATTAAAGCGCAGGCTGGCTCTGGCTGTTCAGCGACTGAGACTTCAGTGATTATTTCCTGTAATCTTTTTATCAGATCCACTGATTTTAAAGTCCCGTGACAGTCCACATGAACCACTGAGACTGTTTGTTTGTTTCCATGTAAACTGAATATTTTCAGGGAGAGATTATAGATTTGGACTGTTGGTTCAACACAGGCATATCAGTGGCCAACCAGTAATCTGGAAAAGTATGATGGGTGCCTTTGATCATTTTCTGCTATGATATTGTTCACCCAGTGTAACAAGAAGGCCCCAAACACACATGGTTGCTTGGTTCTTATAGTAGAAATATAAAAGACAAAACACAAGTCTAGATCATTGATTTGTCTCTAAACAGAGTTAAAGACTCACCTGTTAGCACTGGCTCCCAACACATGGAGTCTTCATGTGGTGTCTGTAGGTTCGGTTCTGACCAGTCTCTCTCCCCATTTTGAAATGTCCTGTAAAGAAAAAAAAACATTTAAAGAAAGACGAAGGGTTCTGTCTATTGAGCCGCATCCAAACCAAACCCAGGCCCCATCCAGAAATTCATGGAACTTTACTTGTAGTAGTTGTAGTAGTTTTGTGTGAGACTGCAGAGGAAAGAGACAAAACACACTAGAGCAAATACTTCTGCCGAGGGCAACGCCGCTTCTCGTTTTTTTTTCTCAATGAAAAAGCGAAAAGACACAAGTGAATCCTTCCTTTGATATCCAGCGTTACAAAAGTCACTACGTAAGAAATCAACATTTCTTCAAGTGCAAGCAATGAGTGAACATGTACATACACTCTAACATGTACATACACTCTGCGGTAACTCAGAGGTGCCCTGCAGACGCTGCGCTGTAAATATGGGTAAAGTACGTGCACAATCTCCAGCCTCTTGATACAAGTGTGGACGTACTGGAATTCAGATAAGCTCAAAACAAAATGCTCCTTCACACAGAGTATGTCAAACAACAGCGTTCTGTTAATAGAACGGCCCAGAAGAGGAGAAAATGGAGTTCCCCCCCTTCACTGATAGTCCCACAATTACAGTAGTCACGGCCCACATCCTGCGGTACTTCATTTGATGCCACGCAGCTTCCAATATAACCGGGGTGCAAGAAACAGAGAGATTTGTGGATATCTAAATTGCAAAAGCAGAAACCTGTATAAACAGCGGTAATTACCGGGCCATTGACAGTCTCTCAGTGTTGTGCTCATTCTGCCACAGCCGCAGTGATTAAAATGAATCCTCATCGACTTCTCCATTAAAGCGCTGGCAGGAGCGATCCCGTGACCTTTCCCCATTGATTGAACATAACAATCACAATTCAATTGTAATGCAAAGAGAACATTTGTTATAATGTACATGAGATGCATGAGCCATTTCCTGGGAGCGGGGAAGGGTAATCAATGGAGTGACTCTTGGCGTGATGCAAGGAGAATGAGGCTGTGTTTGCAGGCCTAATTCATACAGCCTGCAGTGTATGATGGAAGGCAATGATATGCATGTAAACACTGAGTTTTCTCTGCTCATCGTTCGATCCTACGTCCGTGTGACTGCCCCGTGCGCTCTGCCGCGATTGGCAGCGACGTACGTGCGCGAGCGGCCCGCTGCACTTGTGACTCAATCTGAGCTTGCGGTTTCGTTCATGTATCGCGCCACACGCCATCTCCAAAGAGGACGCCAACTGCCACCTTTCAAGAGAGACGCGACTTAATGTAGCATCATGTGACTTCAGGGACAACAGAGCGTCATCGCGACACTCGCGGAATCGCTAAGCAGGAGACCGAGAAACCCACATAAACCTACACACCGCTCAACATCTTCTAAAGCGGTGATTACTAGTGAGCGGCCAAACTCGAGCAAGTGAAAACGCAACTCGCAGACGGAGAGGAAGAGAAAGCATGATAGGCATAACAACCCAGCGCCATTCAGTGCCATTTTAAAAGCCGCACTCGATCGTGTCTTTCAAAAACTGTCTTATGAAGAGTGTATGCGAATGATGTCCTTAAGGGATTTCTTTTTAGAATCGGGAGATTATAGTTTACACGGACATTAAACAGATTAAACCAGGCAGCTCTCTAAAGGCAGTTTATCTAATGGAGAAAATGTGGTATGCTAATTGAGAAATTCCGATGGTAAAATTATATTTAAACCCCTCTCTCTCTCTCTCTCTCTCTCAGCCTCGCTCTCTGCTTGAGGATTTCAGTTTGGCTTGATGAAATCAAATGGCTAATCACAGCCATAAGCTGCCAGACGTTAGCTGAGTGAAACAGTGTTTGCCGTGCTAAAAGGTAATTGTCTCGGAAAACTTCATCGATGACAGATTCAATTCCATTTGGTAAATGTTTAATAAATGCTGTACAAACAGGCAGGCCTATCTCGCTGTGCTTAGAAAACAAAGGGAAACTTTAATTGCTTTAATCATCCCGAGCTTTGACGTTGTTATTGGCCTTAAAAATAGCAGTTAACAGAAACTGTCCTGCTGAGGAAATTGAACCAGATTCGGAAAACGATCCGCAATTAAGATAGGGGCATCCCGGGCAGCGAGGTCCAGGAGGATTGTTGTGACTAGGAAAAACATTCCAAGTCATACAAAGCTATTCAATTAACAGAAGGACCCAAGGAAAACAACCTCCCTATTATGTATCACTTACTTTAATCAGATTGAAAGCGATTGTATTCCTTTTTGAAAATCCCTTAACACAAACACGTTAATTAACAGATAGGAAGGTGGAAAGATGTATTTTTCATTAGAGGGTGAAATAATGTTCCCCTTTAACATCAAGGAAAATCAACTGCTTACTGCAGTTAAACCAGTCAGCGGTGTAAATTCCCTGCCAGCATTTTTATTTAAAACCTCATTAATGTGTTTCAACCCAGCATAGCTGTACCTTTAATCTGCACTAAAAGGAAATAATGCGTTTCCTGCTTTATTTACCAGCCTGACTTAACAAGTGTTCCTGTACAATTAGAATTCTTAATAGATCGCGAAACAAAAGGACTTTGAAGGTGGGAAAGTGCTGACATTATTTCACAGGGGAAAAACACTCTGGAGAAAAAAGATCTGCTGTAAATGTAGTTTCCTGGAACACAGGCGCACTGCAATGTTGGTCTCTCTCATTAGAAATGCCATGCACAGGACATAAATCAAGGCCCGTAAAACATTTCATTGCCACACAACACTAAATTACACACTTGCTGGTTTGCCATACTGATTGTGTTTAAAGATTGTAATTTTACTTTATTCCCATTAAATCTATGCAGGGTTTTACAATCCATAAACAGAGTATCTGTAATAAAAGTTAATAAATGTCAGAATTTGCATTTGGAAAAAAAAACACCCCCCCGCTACATTTTTTCTTTTTTTTTTTTTCCTCCAAATATCAATCTATGAACCTTTCAGGGTTTCATCAAACAAAATGCTAATTGTACCTTTAGGAATTTAGGAGACAAGTGACATGAAATTAGATGCAATGTCCTTTGGAATCAAGAGATCTGCTAAACAGGAATACATTAAGTGTGAGAGCCAGAGCCAAGTGGACGAGGACTGTTATTGGTACACAACAAAACAATTTTAAAAGGATTATATATTGTTTAATAATGAGCAGTGTCAGGTTATACAACATATATCAACAGAGACTGAGCGGTGAAACCTTTATGAAGGAGGGATTAATCGCAGACCTCTTGTTTAGAGTGGATCAGTTTTACCTGGGAGCACATGTTTCTGTAATAAATAGGTTTTCTATTGGTCCCAGTGTAATGTCATCACAGTGTTAAGTTACAAAAACATCACTTCTGCCATTTGACCCGTTTGTTAGTTTGGACTAGTTCTTTTCATTTCCCCTTCCCTCTTCTCAGGACTGAAACATATTGTGTGACACACTGGGACTTGGTCATATGGCAACATAACACACCCAGGTTGTCATGTGGTAAAAAGCAAACTCATCCATGCCGCTAAAGTCTCAACAGGGGCATAAAGAGACAAAATAAAAGAGACTTCCATTGGCTTCCCCTTAGAGTCAATCTCATCACTCAGCTTATAATAGAAAACACACTTAAATATTTCTATCGAATACATTAGCTTGAATTAGCATCATGAACTGATGCTATTTGACAAAAATGATCCTAACAGAGTGAACGTTGTATGCTATGTCTGACACCATTTGACGTTTCAATTAAAATCAGTCTGAACAGGCATTATCCTGGACGCCTGTGTGACCACATGACTTATCAAGCCAAAGTCATTTTCGTAACGATGACGGACACCTCACGCAATAGGAACATATTATCTATACGAAAGGATCTACGGGAATACAGGAGCCGCTCAGTGTTTCTCGCTATGTTCACCAGCTAGTCACTAGCACGCTAATGCGGCTCGTTAAGGTCTAGCTAGGTCGTACCCATCTGCGATGTCAGATCATTACATCATCAACACCAGCCGCTCCCCAGCTCAACAGGCTGTAAAAATGAGAGCGATCAGTGAAGTGTGCAGCCACATCACCGATTCCATTCTGTGTCACATGGTCACGTTAATGTTTATTTATTATGATCACCATATGATGCGGATATTATGATGCATGATATGATAGTAAAATTTCATATTAGGAGTTGGTATAAGGAGCCATTCTTCATTTTAGTATCAAAGCAGCAATACATCAAAAAGTCCTGGCAGGGCAGCGCCACGTGCCTTCATATCTCACAGTTTGCAGTAGGTCACTATGCTCCGGTGACTTCATAAACTATGCATCCAACAACAATGATTATTCATGTCATTCTTCAAACATCCTTGAGAGGATCTCGATGCAGCAGCGATGCAACCTTTCGTATTAATTCAAGCTTGGCTAAGAATGTACCATCTGGGCCCTTGTACTCCGTGATTAATGCCGAGGAGTTGATTCATATGTTCAACTGGAGTTTAATAAACAAGGGTTTCAGAGTTAAATGGCACATACAAATGCTCGGGATGAACTCATCCACAGTGTCTAATTTGTGTTCTTGGTAATAAAGCCTGCTCATGATTGCTCACTACAATCATCTCCAAGATACACAAATATGGGGATTTTGTGATTAACATAATGTGTTTCTTCCACGCGGGAAAATAATCCGACAATTCTAAGGTGCCTTCAGACATATGTACATAAGATTCTTTATTTGGTCCAAATTAACTTACGACTGGTACAGCATGATTAACCGCAGCCTGAATAAATAATTACTACACATCATTGTGCAGATTAAGCACCGACCAACTTTTGTTGTTTGTACTAGACGCCATGGCTTCGGCAAACAAAATTAACTTTGTAATCCTTCTCTTAGTCACATTCTCTCAGTCCATTTCAATGTCACAACACAGACTGCATGAGCAGAGGCATCTGGGCTGCTCATTGGGTCCTGAGGAGACAGAGGGAGCACACAACAGCGACCTCTACAGGAACACCCCAACACATCAGCTCTTGCTGCTGCTGAGGCACCCAGGATTTTGTTCTAGAAAATGTGATGCTTTATCGAATTTTTATTGAAAAAGAATGTTTTTAAACAACCAGGTTTTAGGCATATCTTTATTTAAAGATAAAAGTCTTTAATCATAGCAATTTATTTTACTTATAAATGTTCCTTTCACATTGGGATACGTGGATGTGGATTTACACGGTTTTTATTTCAAACACTACAATAATTGAATAATCTAAACATCGTGTTGTCGTCATGCATGCTGTCTTTACTTTAAAGTATCACGTCATGGATGACAGTTTTACTATAAGCTGCAGGGAGCAAAAGATCAGGAGGCCGACAGACATTATTAAAAGGTGTAAGGCAAACAGGTGAATGCTGCTGCATATTAAAAAAAAAAAAAAAAAAAAAAGCTCCTGCCGTCACACATCCCAGCCTGTCTGCTTTTAGCTGGAGACAAAGAACAGTGGCGAGCAGTGTCTTTAGTGTTATAGAGGAGGAATGGGAGGGTGCCAAGCCACGCAGACCACAGCCAAGTGCAGGATCACAGAGGAGGAATGAATGATGCTCAGATAAGGGACAAAGTAAAGAGGGCAGACCAAACAGGAAAACTAAGAAGGGAGAATGTGTGGGGCGTCGCCTGCCCCAGAAGGAAAATGTGCTGATACAATTATGTTGGATTCTTTTGTTGTTGTTGTTGTGTAATGTTTTCACTGAGGCAATCGCAGAAAACATTCAAGTTCTCCTAGTCGTACATTAGCAAATAACTAACCCCCGAACCTCTCGTCACATTATTTACGACTATTTACGGAAGCAAATCCTGGAAATTAGACCGAGACGATTCAAACTGTAAATTGAGACCTTTTCAACACCTAGCGTGTCGTGAATAACATTTCATTTGAATTCAAGACTTCATTTATTAAGATGTGGAGGCACAAGAAACTTTTCTGAGAAATAAATGAACTCCCATTGAGGAGCAACTCGTTCGACGCTTTAAAGTTGGGGAAGAATATGAAATCTTTTTGTGAATGTCCTCACGGCACAATTACAGACCTTAACGTGCAAAATTAGTGATTAAGAATAGGGCAAAAAAACATGGAGCAGTCAGCCTATTTCTTCACACAAGAGACCAGGAGAACACAGGCTGCGCTGTTGCCCCCCTCGCTTCTTTTTACCGGAGTTCTTCTTTCAAATTCACTTCAGCAGCACAAAATCCTCCCAAGAGACAGCATTGTCCTCCTGCGTGTCCCTTGGGCTTCCCATCTCTCAGTAACATCTCTTCACTCCACAGGATTTAGCCCCACACCTAGCAGACAGGCTTTTTTTTTTCCTCCCTCATTCGACAGAACCTCATTTTAAAACGGTTCAAAGTAATTTAATGAAAATTAATTAAAATGCTTTTTACCCGCCACCTCTAAATGCACAGGATGGTTAAAGGCTTTGTGCAAAATGTTCTCACTTCTGAGTTTTTTTTTTTTTTTTTGGTACAATGACACTCTGAAACAATTGTACTGAATAGCCTTTCAGTGGCTTCACCCCCCTTGAATAATAATCTCTGTTGTGTTATTATGTGTGAAAATAAAGGGTACACACATTTCTCCCGCTCTCTCTGTCTGGCTGCATTCAGGAAACTTAGAATAGCAAATTTTACACCGATGGCTGAGTCGCAATTGCAGTTACAAATGTACGAACACTATACTTTCATAATAACGCGGTCCAAATGTTTCCAAAGGCGCATAGGTCTGCTCTAGTGAACTTGAATGTGTGGTCCTTGGTGCATAAAGTAAGCATAAGGCCAACTCTATAGCGATGAGGCTTTACTGAATGAAATGAAAAAAGCCTGAGGCGTCGGAGTTAATACGTTAAGACGGGAGAACCGTCAGACACGAAATACTAAGAAGTGAACTAGAACAAACGCCGGAGAACTGCGGTGAAATGATGATTATTCCGGTTTGTGCCGTGACAAGTCTCTGGGTGAAGTAGCGCTCGTCGGTTCAAGCCCAAAAGGTGAAAGCTCTGTTTTAGGGCAAAAAAAAAAGAATTAATTTAAAAAGGCAGCGTGGGCTTATCTCTGATATCACGAGGGGGTCCGGAGGCTCTCGCCAACAGCACGACCATCAAATAAACCACTTTTGTGATTCCAAAGTATCACAATATTATCATATCTATTCACTACTAGCATGATGCAAATAGGCTCAATGGCATGCTTGCCTCTACAAAACTCTCCCACAGGGCTCTAATAAAACAGTACAATTTCCCACTCTCCGCTCTCCCTCAGAAACGTACCAGTCGGCAGCCCTGTGATCTGTGATAGACAAAATGAGACGCAGCAGCTACAACAGAACTGAGACCCAGTCAGAGTATTCCCTGTGCTCCTTGAATAGATAATGCTTTTCCTTCACATTCCTTTATTCTTTCAAAAAGAATGCATCAGAGGCCAAATATTAATTCCTCCCGTCATATGGAGGAGCTACGCAAGTGGCATACTAGGATGGGCTTTTGAATGATTAAGGGAACACATAAAGGGTTTCTTGTGGCGCTTTGAACTTTCTGCAGAGTTCTGAGTACACTCAACTTATTCCCCACTCTGCAGGAGACTTGATGTTTAAAGACAACATTAATGAAAGCTCAGTAACAGGTAGAGACAGAGGGATTAATGCAATCTAAACACACACACGCAAAAAAGCAGAGAACTGGCTCTGGATGGCAGGTGAATGGAGGGGGGGGACACTTTTCCCTCACTTTCACTCCTTCCTCCCACCATGAATCTCCTTTAAAGAAATGCCAATAGATCTGATTGCCTAATTCTCTATTCCCTCCCCGCCCCCGCCTCCTCCTCCTCCTCCTCCTCCTCCTCCCTCCCGCGCCCATGAAGATGCACGTGCGGGGGAATCACTTCAAGGAATGACATTGACTGGGGAAGTGCTGACTTGCACCACTGTTTGTCTTTTGATGTGAGAGATCAAATCGATGTGCACAGCGCTCTCTGAGCAATGTGCAGGCAGATTAGCATTAGCCCGGAGGTGCCTGCTCGCCCTCAATCATTAGCGTTTACGTCCGACTCTCGAAATAATCAGGATTTACTCAGCGCCGTTGTTGCACCGTATTGATAGGTGCAAAGGCAGCGCAACATTTAAGACGGAGGGTAATGCAAGGCTGTCATAATGAGACTAACACCTACACGAGCCACAGACACTGGCTGACACTGACATTTGTTATTGGTGTGAGCTGTGTTATTTGTCACTGGCCTGCTGTGCAATGGTGCCTTCACATGGAAAATACCACGATGAGATCTCCTGAGTGCTTAAGTCAGATGGATTGAATGCTCTTGAACACTGATAAAGGTTGATTTCAGGTTGTGCTAACATTACTGTGGGCAAACTAATGCAGAATAATTGTCGTGCTTTGTCCTGTCAAAACGCGGAACAATGACATATTTAACGCTCGGAAGTTTGCCTTTGCAACAGGAGTGGGACACTGCCCCCACCTCCTCCGTCAATATTTGAATGTGTTTAGATTTGTCTTTGAGAGGGCGGCGTGACGAAAGCATATCCAGAACCGTCCTGTCAGATGTAGTCAAACAGTAATTGTGTAAAGAAACTATTAAGATGTACAACTTGGAGATAAAAAAAAGGTGCAAGGATCTTGTCTGTACATTTCTGCCACATTTGAATTCACAGTGTTTGCCTGTAACTCCATGCTAATGATCAAAGTGGGGGGGGGGGACTCTCCTGAGTTTAAGTTATGAAGATGAGATGAGGGGAGAGAGAGAGAGAGAGAGAGAGACTGCTTTGCTGCCCTGCTTTGAACACTTTTACACTTTCCAACAAGCTTTGTTTTTTAATTGGCTGAAATTAATCTTAGGGATGTAGATGCCTGATTTGCATTCATTAAAACCAAACCAAAAGAAGTCATGCTTAATTCCAATCAAATTTGCTTAATTATGCATGGCGAGATATTCCCAAATGAGCTGTGGATTTTTGTTAGACCCTTTTTTTGTTTCCTATTGCAAATAAAATGTAATGAAGCTGTCTTTTTGTGTTTCACTGAATGTTGAGGAGCACACGAGGAGCACCTTGAGCCCGCGCTGAAAACAATATTACTGCTAAAGTAATTATAAGAATCTGCATTTTTCATTGTTAATTGTGGATGTCAGCATCATTAATTTTAATTTACGGCAGGCAATAAAATTAAGAATACTTTGTGCTGATGTTTTAAATCATGCCTGTGAAGGGGACACATAATGCAACTTAAATCTCAAGTAGATATTGATTGGGGTGGATGGTCTTTTCTATGAATCTTAAATAGGCAGACGCTGGGAATCTGCTTGAGACTTCACTTTTACGAGTTAACTCCGGCACCAGATAGCACGAGAGCAATACAATTAAAGAAGTGTCAGCTCCGGCACGTGCACGCACGCTCGTGCCCCCGTGCACGCACTTAATCAGCAAACTGCATAACAGAGAGATCATAAAGGAGTTAGTGCGGCTCTGTAATCTAAGCAGGACTAACTTCCTCTTTGGAGTTTTGGATTAAGCGCACACCTGTTTTTCCAAAGCCGAGTTAATCTGAAATCCTCTCTGCACTTTTCTATAGTCCTTGTTTTGCTGTTTTGACAGTCATACTAATTAGTTTGTCGGACATTGTCAGGCTGTTTGCACAGACAGAATGAAAGCCGAGCGGAGGAGTTTGAGGTGCGGCGCTGAGCAGCAAACGTGGTCTATGGGGGATGACATTGTGTGTTTCTGCTCCAACACGTGATTTATAGCTTCATTTGGACCGTGCTTGTACGAAACACATCCTGCCGCTGCAAGAGCTTTAGTGCATTGTAGTCTGAAAACAAAGGAAGAATAAAATTGATCTTTTCTGGACACACACAAAATCAATGAATGGCTATTTCCTGTTCCATGGCATGTTAGTCCAACTGGCTTGCTCAATCCTTGAACTTTCCACGTGTCCTCGGCGCTTGAGAGGAAAAGGGTCTGGAGAGTTCAGCAGGGACTCATGTTCACGGCATCCGAGACGTTTCCTCTGCCTTTACACTAAAGTACGTGAGCATCCACACACATATCGAATATACCTGGCAAATTAATTCCATGGTCTGAATAAATTCAAATGTGAATTCAGTCCAATCAGTAGAGCTAGGTTAAAACAAGCATCACGCACACTAACAGTGGTCAAAATAAACCTGATCTCTAAAAATGTATATCTACGAATCATCCCCTGGTAAACAGGGGAAATGTAAAAAAAAAAAAAAAAAAAAAAAAAAACACTCTGACCTGGATCCGCCCCCAAATTCTAATGCTTGCAATGCGGAGACTATTGGAAACACGGAGGACTGATTTGGTGAGGTTCAACGTGCTCGGCTGCAGAGGATGTGTCTGTACCTGCTGTGCGGCGCACTCTGTTCTCCAAAGAGGTGATTGTGTTTCCAACACAAAAAAAGACTCAACAGTGATGTTCAATTGTTCTCTCCAGGGCTGGCTGTTAGCCAGTGGCTCCTTCATGACACACAGAGCTGGTACACTATCAGCTCCCCTCTCCTCTTCCTGTCTCCTTTCCTGGCGGTGACTGAAGCAAGTCACTCTAATGCAACAATGATGGTGATTTCACTCTGCTTATCGAAGCGAGTAAGTACTTAAGCAGCTGCTTGTACTTTGATCCAATTTACTTCCTGAATGTGTGCTTCCTCATGCACAGTAAACAGGCCTGCCTAAACTGTCATTAGTTCAAAGCCCAGGCAAATAGTTCACATGATTATTGTTTGCTCCGTTCTACTTTCTTTTTTTTCTTTTTTTTTGTACTGCTTTGTTCCGTTACTCTGTTAACAGAAGTGGGTTCACTTAAGTGACAGGGCCCCCTCGATATGGCGACGTATTTCAGGTACCAATTTGTATTTTATGGCAACGGGGGTAATTCAATATTGCCAGGCGGAGCGACGGGGGCTGAATGGGTAAGCCATAAGTTGAGCAGCGCAACCTTTAACATCATTGTGTGCTTGACTCGTCCCCAAGGACAGGACAGATAAAAGATGATCAGTAAGAAAATTGATAGCACTGATTTAATAAACATCCTCAAAATGATCCCTGTGACCTGCAGGTAGCGCGGCAGTCGCTCGCACTTCTCCCAGGTTCAAGAATCAAGTGAGATGATTCATTTGAGTGACTGAGGTAGTTGAGGTTGATGGATCTTTCCTAAAAGCATCATTGCTAATCTCCGGCTCCTCTTTTTTAGGTTATTCACAGATCAGTGAGTTTTCCGGCTAATCCTGGACCTGACGCTGCTCTTGTCTGTGTACATGGTATTCATCATACTCTGACAGCGAGAGTCCTTCAGACGACAAATAACCTTCAGAGAGGGGAGGCAGGCAAGCAGTAGGTGTGCAGTTATTTTGGATACATTTCACAGTGGAGTGGGAAAGCTGCATGGGGAGATGTATGGTGTCCTTGTTGGGCGCAGAGAGATGGACCCTTCTCCGTTTCCTAGCATAATCATTCTGAGCCTCAGCCATGCCTTCGACAACTCAATCAGACAGCCCTCTACCTGTAAAGTGGCTGGGTTGATTTGATTGCCATTTTTATTGGATCCCGGTCACATAAATCAAACCAATGGGGACGGCTGTACAGACGTGACCACTCGTCATTCGCTAGTAGCCTTGGAAACATTGTTTCGGGGGCCGCGTGGCTGTCATCGGAGGTAAATCAGGGGTCTGAAGTTTCTTCCCTCCAACACTGGAGCACGGAGTTAAATCATCTTGAAAATTGATGTCACTGTGCCCAAGTGTTTTCACCTATCCCTTGGATAGAGTCTCATCAACTGGTGACAATGTCAGCACTTTTACCCTTCACTCAAAAAGGGATGCTTCCTGTCCCCAGGCCTACGAGCCTGTTGTTCCTGATAAGAGCTGTTAAAGCGTTGACCTTTCTACTTACAGATTTTTGTCGGCTTGTTTGAAATTTACCGTTATGAAAGAAAAAAAAAAAAAAACAGAAACTTTTTGAAGTTAAATTGGCAAATATGCAACAAACTTTAGGCCATTTATTTTTTTTTTGCGCCAATTTCTGATTAACATCCTTAGCTACTTTATTATTATGGGCGTTATGTATCCTGAAAGATAAAGTAGCTCTCCTCTCTACACAGCCAGCTCCTGTCTTTGAAACTTAATACATTGTTCCTGGCTAAGCACTGTCGGGTGAGCTTTTTGATTCAGTGTGAACTGATTAAGTCTATCATGTCCACCAGCGCTTACAGTGGGAACATATTAGATTAAATACAGGTAGCTAATTTCCTCCTCTGCATGGGTGAGTGGGAGTTTGAATGAAAGTGATGTAAAATTAATTTAAACCTCTAAAATTTTGATCACGCCGAGGCTATTTTGGTTCTCGTGATGACAAGTAATAGGACGTTGTTGCTTTCTAGCCTCGCAATATTACCATGTTTGCCTATAGGGCTTTCAGGATCAATTTCATTCAGCATAAATATCACTTGATCTGTAAAACAAATTAGAAATAATAAAAGCCATATAAATGCAACCATGCTCTATTGAGATGTCCCTCCAAGCTATGTGTCAAGACTGAAGACATTAATGATACACGGAGGAGAGAAAATTACCATCTAGGATACGTCCGAACCAGTAAACTAGTAAACAAGCTGGCCGTTAGGAGAGGGGATGATTTGAATCAACAAGGGTGAACAGATATGGATACTCTGCGCATTAGTGTTAATAGGAATAGATTATGGAGGGATTTCGTGGAGTGACCTTCAGTGCACTAATTGAAATAGTATTCCGAGTCAGCAGTGGAGTAATCAACTTAAACACAGAATCATAAATCATCATGAATAGCGCTGTCACAACCAAGCCATTAGCCCCGTGTTTTTTCCCCCAGCAACCTCATGAAAATATCTGCCACACCGATCCGTAGGTTAATAGGAACAGAAATGGCATTTAGAGTCTATTTGGATCAAATGTACTGTGAGCTTGAAAGTAGAACTTTGCTAATTTGCAGGTAATATGAATTGATGTAGTGAGGGTTGAGGATAGTTCACGCAACAAGTCAACATAATAATTCTGTGGACGGGGAAGGAAGAAAAAAAAAAAAAAAGGGGGGGGGTGGGGGACAGAGCTTGATAAAGCCTTGATCGTGACACGGCTTTGTGACAAGTCTTCTCTCAATATGACCAAGAGGCCCAGTAGTGGCTAGATATGTTATCAGGCAGGGGTTAGGTAATAATGTCGGCCGGCTGTGACCTTTGTCTTTTGTAATTAATTACGGCTGACAAAACACGATAAATTGTGGGACCTTAGAGCCACGCTTGCTCTCTCCAAGAATGTGCAGGGATCATTGCACAGTCCACAACAACACTGCGTCTGTGTGCCTCACTGCAGGTTGTTACTGACTGTTTATTAGGCCTAATCCATATAATGCAAGTTACAGATTATCACCTAATGACACGTTCATTTCAAGTATCGATGCAGAGTGCTTTGTCAAAGTTTACTACATCTATATTAATATCAACAAGTGCCCCCGCGGTAAATAGCTTTTTAATTGCAACTAAAATGAGCGAATTAGATACTAAACAGTCGGTTAGCGTCAGTAAAACGTCTTTCACACAACAATACCCAGCAAACTTGTCAGAAATGCTGATAAGAGGGCCGATCCTGAGCGCTTACACGGCATTAATCAAATAGCAGGTCTAATTAAAAGCGCTTTAAACAAAGCTTTTTTTCTAAATGTTGCTCAGGTATGGCAATAATTTTTGATCAGTCAAGCCTGGAAGACAAATAATTAAAACTGCCACAGCGGCCTGATGAGTGATGTCAGCATCTCCGAGTGACCTTCCCCTGCTAATTAATTTTCATTCCAGGGAAAAAAGACCCCGTTGTTGCACATTATTAATTGAGTTCATGAAAAGATGCACCTGATTAATTTTTGTTGATAATACTTGTCATTCTGGCTGCCGTTCGTAATCATTTTATGGGTTTTCATCTTAGTGTTTTTCAAAGTTGATCTAAGTCATCTTTGTTGGAGATTAATTCGTCCAAAGTAGAGCTGCCCTGTCCCAACGCAGAGCCGGGCTTCAGTCTGTCTCACTTAGACGCCTGCTCACACAGCAGCCGTTCATTTTGACTTATTTACCCTCAGACATTTATAGTGGGCACATTGTCAGAGTAAGTGAGGATAATCAACCTTTACAATTAATAATTAACTTTTATTACCAAACCATGCTATGAATGTATAAAAACACTGCTGCAATAATAAATATAAGTGAATGTGTTTTGTAAAATGAAATGAAGGCACCTCGTAAAAACCTTATCTGTAACTAATCCACAAGGCCATTGCTGGATACTTTGTGTATATTACTTTATATTAACTAGGTGTATATTACTTTATATTAACTAGGTGTATATTACTTTATATTAACTATATTAATATGCTATGTATTCTGCTACAGTAGAATGAAAAGAAAACCTAACAAGAAGGGGACAAAATGAAGTAGATGCAGCTTTATGTATTATTACAGGTGTCAATAGTTGATGCAGTTCTTAGAAAGCCTTACGGGACAAGTTACGGAGCAACCGCCGTGACGCTAAAAACATCCCACACTAGCTCAAGACCCAGGATTGTCGCTTTGAGGAGAATCTAAGCTCTTTAATAATTCAGAATTTAAAATGAAACAACAGGAACTGTAATCATTCCTTGCCACCGGATTTATTTATTAGTATTTAGTGAAATATAACCTGGTGTCAGAGTAGTGTGTACTCAGACAGTAAACTGCTGTCGGGGGAAAAAAAAAAGAAAAAAAGAAAAAGTGCAAGTAGACAGGAAATCTAACCCGAGAGGGCTGGTTTGAATGTAACAGTAGATCAATGCGTGTGAAGGCTTATCAGATGGACAACACTGCAGTGGTTAATAATACTGTGTGAATGGATCTCACTGCTTGATCCCAAGGTAAACTTTAGAACAACCCCGTGCCTCACGTTTACTGCGCTGTGCCAACACAGTGGCCTCATTCTGGATATGATGGAGCTCAGGAGGAAGCCAGCACCGTGGCTAACTGATGTGCCCCTGCAGTCCACACATCTTTCTCCTAAAGCCCGGCAGCGGTCTCTGCCATTTGTCACAGAGGTGACAAAGATTCTTCAGGAAACATTAAATGTGCATGACAGTTAGAGTTGAGGTTAAATAGCTTTCCTAAATACAGTTGGAAATCTGCTTTTCAAACCCAAAAACCTATGAACTTTATAATAGACTTTAAATATTAACTTTTTAATTGAACATACAGTAATAGTGTCTCTATCAAGAGACAGCGTGTGTGTGTGTGTGTGTGTGTGTGTGTGTGTGTGTGTGTTGTAAACTCAAAGTCTTTTCCAAGTGGCAGTATTGAGAGTTCCAGCTCACGTCAGCAGTGATGGAAATACAACACTGTGTTGCTTTAACGTTGCGTCCCTGCATCCTCCAAACAACTGTCCAAGCAACTGCACCTCAGCTGTGGCTCCTTCCTGTCCCACGATTCAAGAGACCAACCCAAAGAGATTACCACTAACAGGTTGCCAAACATTTTTAACAACATTATGGAGAAGATTGTGATAAGATAACTTTCCCTGCGCACTAACTTTAAACAATAAAGTCCGTCACTTCCCACCTGTGATGCTTAGAAGATGACGGCCATGTCGTGTTACCTCATGCAATGAAAATTGGGGCGAATCACCCAATAAAGTATCATGAGCCATAAAGGTGAATCAACACCTCGCTGACGAAATTTCAATTACTCAAGTTTGACAACTTAATGAACTTTAAGACGTGTGGGTGCCCTTGTCTAATAAAGTATCGGGAGTATTAGCCCTGTCACAACCGATTAGATTAGCTTCTCCCACCACAATATATTTGCAACATATTATCTTCAGCTTTGGAGTAAACTAGCAGCTAACTGAGGCCTTTTGACGACATTAAACATTTGAATTGTTCCCCTTCTGCACCTCAGCATGTTTGTGGCAGCTGTAGTGTTAAAGCTTTGATAAAAGGCGTCACCCTTTAATGATTAAACACAAGCTAAGATGTGCAACTGCCACAGAAAGTATGGATGGGTTGTTTCAATTAATAAAACTGGGATTTTCTTACCGTGCATTTGCGTGCAGCTGGAACTGCTCGGAGCCAGCTGGTTCCTCAATGAAAGGTCTGTTTGTTAGCAGGACGTCAATCACCACGCTGGCGAGGAGAAAGAAGAAGAACAAAAACTTTAAAGCTCAGCAGAAGTTGGCAAACGGGAGAATTAAGAATTTAACTTTGCTTAATGATGAGCTCGTTTCAACCTTCAGTTAACAAACACCAACTATCCTGCGTGTGTGTGTGTGTGTTTGACAGTATTTAAGGTGACAGTGAACGCACCATCATTATTCAGCTGAAACAGGTGAGTGTGTTCAATTTGTGTTAGTTCATTTCTGTTTGTTTGTAACTCACCTTTCCCAACATGGGCTGACCAGGAACTAAAGCAGGAAGTGGCTGAACACTTCCTGTATTCATACGTTTGGTGACATCAGCAGTGACATCACAAGGGGCGGTGCCATAGGTTTTGAAACGGTTATTTGTGTTAATTCAGGACATGGGGGGACATGGACATCTCATGCTGCCACAATGGGGGACAAGTGTCACCACGTTAAAATCTGAAATAACATAAATAGCATTCCTAAGATGATTCTTAAAACTGAAATCCAGATTTTTGATCTGGTCATTTTTAAATGTGAAACCACCACAGGTCTGCAGTGATTCTAGAGGCTTGTTACGCAGAGGTAGCGGCTCCAGTTCGCTGGACTGGGGAAATGTGTATGGGAGGACTGGATGAACAGTCCTCAACTTTTATGGGTTCATCATGATGATGATGAGGATTTTATGTGCATCCTTTACAATTAATAAATCACACCCCCCCCACCCAAAAAAAACACCTTTCATTTCTTTCCATGTTTAGAGTGATCATTTGTAGAAACATCAGCGTTTGTGAAATTGTGTATTTCCCACTATAGTCGTACAGACTCCTCATTCATCATGATGCTATGTCGTACACTCCTGAAATAGAAACCTCAACAATGCGTTGCTTTTTCTCTCTTTTTTTCAGCCTAATGGAAAATACCTTCACTGCAATAAAAGCCTGCTATTGTACGATAAGCTGACAAACGTAGAGAGGCCTCTGAAAATCCATTTAGAATTAATAATACCAAAACCAGCCTTGTTAATGAAAAAGTGTAATTTATCTGAAGAGGCTTGGAGTCATCTTTGAAATGCAAAATGTCACTGAGCTGGTATAAATGTAGGCTTTAATGGACACGTCCGCGGAGCCGCGGTATTGTTCTTGACAGTCGAAAATGATGTGAATGGCTCTGCTTGTCATTGTTGTGAAACTATTAATAGATCTGTAATTATGGTGGGCAAATTGTTGATTTTTTTTTCTTCCTCTGTGGTATTTGATATGCTCAGCACAATGAGGAGATGAATTAGGACTAATAAACAGGTCTCATGATTCTGTCTCTAATTGGAGGATCATTATATCACTTCCAGAGAGATGCCCACAGCTAAAGCCTCTAACGGCACTATTTCAAACAGGACACAAAGGCCTTAATGAATACTCTTGTGACTTCGCACCATCCCTCACAAAGGCAGGCACACATTCTGTTTTTATCTTACACATAGTTTCCTGTAATTGTTGGATTGAGGCGCAAGATCAACCCTGCTTCCCTCGGAAATCACAATAATTACACCGAGCTCGTATTTAGGTTAAAGAGCAGACGGATCATTTGAAAATGTGTTTGCGGCATAAGCGGAGCCAGGCATCGCATTATATGTATCTAACAGGAACAATTTAGAGATGTGCGAATGGGAGGGAGATGAATATTTAAAAAAACGTGATATTGCTGTGGTTTGGAGTCAAGTGTTTTACGACGTCCTTACACGCCTGCGTTCGCATTAGCATCGCGACACAATAACGGAAATATGGAAGGGAAATGTAATGCACGCTCAGGGGACGAGTTGAAATCTCTGGGTGCCATTTGCTCCCATCAGTGCAGCTGATGGAGTCATTAGAGAGCCGCCGCGGTTCGGCTCTGGGGCCCCTCTCCTGTAAATGGCCCCGTCGGATGGGTGAACAACCTTCGCGTGGCGCCGTGGCCTCTGAGCACTTCACTAAAGCTAATAGGTCACAGCTGCGGAGACGGGTGACAAAAGCACGAGTGTTAACAATGGATAATGTGAGAATGGATTGCAGTTATCTGGAGCTTCCACCGAGTGTTTGACATTGCATCGAGTGAATTGGAGTCACTTTGTTTTTTCTCTGACTGCAATGACAGCAAGATTTCTTCTTTTTTTTTTTTTTTACATCACACACATGACCTCCGTGCCAACAGAGGAGCTGCTTCTTTATCTATTAGCGGCTAACGTGATCACCCTTGGACGGCAGGAAAACCAAAAGTGCTGAAATCGTCTAAATGATGAGCAGAAGGATCTGTGGGTTTTTGCATATCACACCTCCTCCACGGCTTTAAGAAAAAGGGTGAAAGAGGTCAGCTCAATATGCATATGATTTGGGGTTACATTCAAAGTTTGGGTTTTAAGCTTCTTGATGAAAGACAGCTATGAATAAATGTAATCTTTTCTCTCAAATTTGGTCATTTGCTGAGGGCTGGGGGAAAAAAAGTCTTTGTATGCGCTTTTGCTATTAATGTGCCTTATTACTGTTCCATGAGATTCTTTGTCCTCCTAAAACACCCAAATAATTGAGCTGTGTCATTGATTTCAGATATTTATTTGCAGGAGGAAAAGTTTAAACGTCATCCAGCGCTGATCAAAAGTCAATATTATCACCATCGTCGCTCCCGACGCTGGAGAGGAAAAAAGTTTCGGCCGCTCTGCGGAGGAACTTATTTGTTGAGCAAGGGAAAATACAGCGAGACGAGGGCAGACTGTCAAAGGACTGAACGCCATTCATCTGCTAACCTGTTCAAGGTGTGCCTGGTTGATGTCCTCCTCCTTTGTTGGGGAACATATGTCCACAGCAGCTGTGCCATCGTGAATAGGCAGTGATTGTATGCTAGCTAACTGCATTCCTGGGAGCCAGGCCAAGTCTGAGTGGAGTGAGCTGCCCCATTTTTTGATACCAGTCTCCTGCATTCCACCTGATTTACATGTCTCTTTTTCCACCCGGCCGGCAGCCGTTCACCGGGGGCCAGAATAGTAACGAACTCAGGAGATCAGATTCTTCTAACACCAGAGATTCTGGAGAGGTGAAGCTGAGAGGAGTTTCAGATGAAGCGCCACCTGAGCAGATGTGTAACCCCCCCCCCTCCTTAATTTTGTCCAATAAGATACAAACTTCATGTTTATCAGTGCAAAAAAGCCGTGAATTTCAATATTCCAACTTTAGACACTACAATTGGCTTATGTTACTTAAGAAGGACACATTTATATTTATAGTAGAGGGACATGTATTAAAGTAAATAGACGTTAAGTGCAGGGATTAGAACGATCAGCGTAT
Source organism: Pseudorhombus dupliciocellatus (assembly GCA_016785235.1). Taxonomy (NCBI): domain Eukaryota; kingdom Metazoa; phylum Chordata; class Actinopteri; order Pleuronectiformes; family Paralichthyidae; genus Pseudorhombus; species Pseudorhombus dupliciocellatus. The sequence continues at coordinate 2,000,223 of JAFBJW010000311.1, read as the reverse complement.
CACACTGTCCACAGGAAACATCTGGGACACATCTGGGGGCAACACAAGTCTGTAACAAAATCCAACCAAAGTGATGGCGTGAACAAAAGGCCGACGCATCTTAAATATTATCGTACACAAAGCAGGTAGTCTCATTTCTATGATCATGTCTGTGTTCATTTCAAAGCAGCGAGGGGGCCAGCAGGTCGGCTCTAAATGAAGCAGGAGACAGAGGATCTTTGCTGATTTAATGACCTGAGATTGTTGCGTGGAAATAATCAGAGCTGTGCAAACGGCGAGTCCTGCATCCTTGTAATTATTATTTTCAAATATAGCACTCATCCTCCGTACAATAAACTGAAACCCCTGCAATTGTTATCAGACACTTGCACAGGAAGACGGCGCCCGTTAAGCTAATCTAAATGTTAACATTAAAAAGGCAATTGCGAAATGGAAATCTCATTTCTGCTTCCGGGCCGATGTCTGATCAGCAACAAACAATAGACATCTGCAATATTTCTCCGTCCTGTCACCGACCTCCATCCCACGAGGAGCAAGGTCAACAGAAGAGCTGCGTATGGGATGGCGATCCCAAAATAACCGATCCCCAGCACCAACAACCCCCCCCCAACCCCCTCGCACACACACACGCTTCTCCCTTAAACAACACAATCGCACAATCAAAGCCGCGCTCCCGTTCCCTCATTGTTTAATTTCTCCTGGCTATCTTAGATATCTCTGCGGCTGTTCTTATCTTTGACCTTCAGCTTGTTGCTTTGTCGTCAGCCCCCCCCCCCCCCCCCCCCCCCCCCCCCCCCCCCCCCCCCCCCCCCCCCCCCCCCCC